>QANY01009141.1:2072972-2156267 GCA_003255025.1 Datisca glomerata | reverse complement strand
CCCCCCCCCCCCCCCCCCCCTCTCTGCCTCCTTTCAGATTGAAATCATGACTTCTTCTGGAAGGCGTATAAAAAGGAGGAATTTAGATGAATGTGATGAAAATCCAATTAGAAGTAACCGAAGTAGGAAATCACGAATTGGACGAAACTCTTCCAAGATGAAATCGGCATCAAAGTCATCGAGACCTCGAAGAGTTGCTGCACGCAATGCTCTTCATTTGTTTTCTAAGCTCAAGGGACCTACATCTTCAGATATAGAAGATGAGGATTGTTTAGGAAGTGATTTGTCAGATAGTGACTCCACATTGCAAGATTCGAATATCGAGAGTGATGAGTCTGTAAAGTCCTTGCAAAACACAACCATGCGTCTAAAGGGGAAACAAGTATCCTTGGGTGAAGCAGAGGAAGTGGATAAACCTCATGACCTTCCTGAATCTCATGTAAATGCTGGAAATAGGATGAAATTGGTCTTCAAATTGCCTAATAGGAATTGGAATAAGCATGTGTCTCCAGAGACCATAATGCATAAATGCTTCAACCAAATTGATGTGGTTGGCTCTTCATCAAAATCTCCTTGGGAAGTTACTGATGCGAATCATAGTCATGCAAACTCGCAGGAAGCAGAGTACTCTATTGAAGCTGCTAGAGCAAGAAGGTTAGCAGAAAAAGTTGATGGTCATTTAAATTGGTCTTTTGTCAGTAAAAATGGAAATATTAGGTGGGGAAGTTCCAGGGCTCGTACATCTAAGCGTCTAAGAGTGGAAGAAGTGGTGCCTTCTGATGCATGTCCCAGATCTAGTTCTTGTCTAAATGGTCATGGTGAAAAGGAGAGTGGTTTCCATGAAAATTTAGAAGCAGAAAATAAATGCAGTATTCCAGTCCTTCATCCCATGGTAAATGATTATGGGAATGGACAGGAGGGAAGGGAACTTTCAAATCTGAAAGATAGAGGCTGTGATACTTCTGAGGGTTTTTATGATCGAACCAGTGGTAAAGAGCCTTTAAGTATTAAGCATGAGGAACAAGACGAATCCCTGATATTGGATCATAGAGTTCCGTTTGATACAGTCACATCATCTAGCCAAAATGGAACTGAGTACCCTATTGATGAATGTAAGAGCACTTTGGCTGTCACTACGAAGATAAGGTTGAAGGCTAACATTGATGCTGGAAGTTCTCAGAAGAATGAGACTAATGGTGTATACGATGCATTACCTGGAAGTCCTCAGCATCTAATTATGCACCAAGATGATGTCTTGAATAATAATGATTCAGATGATAGAAATGATGGATCACGGGAATCTGACGCACTGGAACAAAAGAACTTCTTACTGTCACAGACAAACAAAATGTACAGTGCTGTCTACAGAAGAATGAAGTCACATAAAGGTATGTCCAATTTGGAAGTTGATGGTAGTGCCACAAGAGAAATCTCTTCAAGTTTGAGCATTGCTAATCCCCAAACCAGTACGGATGGGAAAGGAGGAATAGTTGATGGGGTTCGCAGGACACGATCCCAAAGGCTGAAAATTTCCACACACACGCGACATAATGTCCTTGAAAATCTCAAATCAGATGGAGAGCAGGAGTTGGAGGATACCTCGAGAGCAAAGAGATGTCTAGTTACAAATGAACATCGGGGACCAAGTTCAACTACGACAGTTTGTTTGAGATCTACGAGAAATAGGAGGCACAGTATCAATGCTCGTGATAGAAGTCCAATTGACAGAAGGAAGTCACTCCAATCAGCAAGAAAAGTATCATGGTTAATGATGTCCGAACACGAGAGAGGCTCTCGATATATTCCCCAGCTCGGGGATGAAGTTGTCTATTTGAGACAGGTTAGTGAAGGATTTGTTGTTGATCGATTTTCTATTCCTTCTTTTGAGCTTTTGGTGTTTATACTATTAATGATATAATGATGATGGCAAATTGTTTTTTTCAGGGTCATCAGGAATATATGGTACAGTGTGGCTCAAGATTGTCGGGGCCCTGGAGATCAATGAGTGGCACCATAAGAGCGGTGGAATTTTGTAAAGTTGTAAAGCTTGAATATTCTTCTTCTGCTGGGTCCGGGGATAGCTGCTGTAAAATGACACTTGAGTTTATAGATCCTGCTTCTGATGTATACGGTCAATCTTTCAAGTTAACGCTGCCTGAAGTAACTAGTTTCCCAGACTTCCTAGTTGAAAGAACTCAGTACGATGCTTCTTTGCACCGAAATTGGAGTTGTAGGGATAAGTGTAAGGTCTGGTGGCAAAATGAGGATGATGCAGATGGCAGTTGGTGGGACGGCCGAATTACACGTGTAATGGCAAAATCTTCCGAGTTCCCTGACAGTCCTTGGGATATGTATGAAATACTGTATAACACAGCGGAATTAGAGAGTCATCATCATAGTCCTTGGGAGCTCTATGATGCTGACTTTCAGTGGGAACCGCCTCGTATTGATGATGAGAGCAAATTGAAGCTCTTATCAGCCTTTAAAGAGTTACAATCCAGCACTACTCGCCAGGTATGGCCTTCAACAAAGAGTAGCTGTTAATTATTTTTGTCTTGTCAAGAGTTATACTAATCCGCGTCAACATATTAGGATCACTATGGGGTTCAAGAAACGAGCAGTGTCTCGCAAAGGCCACAATTTAAGAACAGGTAGTTTTATCAACTTTTTATGATGTCGCTATCGTTTGCTAATAGATGCGAATATCGTGTTTTAATTTTTATAGATTGAAACTACTGTTTATAATTTCTTGACCTTTGCAGGTTTCCTGTTCCATTGACTCTCGAATTGATCGAATCTAGGTTACAGAACGATTACTATAGAAGTTTGGAGGCTTTGAGGCATGACACTGAGGTCATGCTGACAAACTTCGAATCATATTCAGCAAAAAACGAAAAGCTCTCAAGAAAAGTAAAACGACTGTCAGATTGGTTCGCTAGAACGCTGTCTTCTTTGTAGCATTTGCTCGTTAGCATAGCATCTATAAGGAATTTTGTAGAGTTAATTGGCCATTAATTAGGTTGAATCAGCCCACTTGGGATTTCCCCACCTTTTCTGTAGATAAAGTTCAGTTTATTTGAGATTAAATTCTTTGTTTTTCACTGCCTTTGTATCCAATTTTGGGTACTGTTAAGTGATTGGATATTGTTTTGCGGGAGATATACAGATGTCATAGGAGATTAGTTATTGGACGTGGAGTATTCCACCAGGATTCTTTCGTGTATAGACAAACACTTGATTTCTTCTTCGTCAATAACAAAGGAAAAGAAGTGCCTTCATCTTTACTCTCCGCCGTGATTGGGAAAATCAACTATTTGGATTGGGACTCTTAATTTGGAAACAAAAATAAGTTAGGATGTGTTTCTTTGTATTTATAATAAGCAAGTGTTTTTATACATTAAAATAACATCATGTTAATTCATAATTTTGTCATCTACAATTTTGTCTTTTACGTTCTTTTACGAAACATTTACATATATTTAAAGACATATTCATGTGTATGTAAAAATATTTCATGAAACAGTTGAGCGTAAGTTTTTTATATAATTATTTTCACATATCAAATTGTATTTCAAATAATAATGTTTGACAAGTAATTATAATTTTAAGTAGTATTTTTCATTAAAATATCTCTAGATGAAACACTTCCAATCTCACTCTTAATTATTGTGACCCTTAATTCACTCTCAATTATTGTGACCCTTAATTATTGTGGACCAATTCGTTTCAGATTTAATTAAGGAAAAAAAATAAAAACTTCCAATTGTTTATAAGTTCTATTGCAGACCACTCAAATGAAATCAAGAGTTCATATTGCATTAACATAACTTCCTCGTTGAAAGTATCCTAATGTCATTTTGTCTTTCCAAGTTCGAGGTTCGATTAACAAACAGTTATGATGTTATATATGGAAATTTTATATGGCCTCGAAGAAAAATTAAGCCTTAGAAAACATGTTAGAAAACATGTTAGACCCCGGATGAGATTTGGAAAATGGCAACGATGATTCATTATACATTGTATATAAAACATGTTCCCGGAAACTTCTCTGTAGAATAATATCATAAGTTACAAGTGAAGAATTTAGCCTTAGAAAACATGTTAGACCCCGGATGAGATTTGGAAAATGACAACGATGGTTCGTTATACATTGTATATAAAACATGTTCCCGGAAACTTCTCTGTAGAATAATATCATAAGTTACAAGTGGAGAATTTAGCCTTAGAAAACATGTTAGACCCCGGATGAGATTTGGAAAATGGCAACGATGGTTCGTTATACATTGTATATAAAACATGTTCCCGGAAACTTCTCTGTAGAATAATATCATAAGTTACAAGTGACTCCAATACCTTCAAGTAGAGGCATGTAACAAACTGAAGTTATTCTGACCGATCAATGAAGGGATACCACCGTCCATAACATGATGAAGAAACCATGCCATCAACTCGTAAAGGCCAATATACACTAACGCCGCCTGCCAGTATAGCACCATCAAGAGAGCTTTTGCATGCACTAATCTCTCCACTTGTGGCCACAGTTGGGATTGCAGCAAACAAAAAACAGTGTCATACCCTCCTCCCCTCTAACAGTAGCCTGCATATATCCATAGTTGATAACTACTAAGAGGTTGATTCAAAACAAAAAAAACACTTCTACTAACAAACACGTGAGAACTACCATATTTTCAATTAAATAGATCATTTCAAATTAAATTATCTCCCGTTGCATACATTGTCTGCAAGAAAGGGAAGAGAACTATATGCAAATTAATCAAACTACTGTTCACGAAGCTTTTCAATAATGAGACGAAGCAAGCAAAAGATCTCCTGTTGCATACATTGGTTATGATAATGAAAACAAAGAAGTTTCACGGAGTAGCCTATCTGCTAGAGTAGGAGGTGCGTATTCAAGGTGAAGCTAGGATTGATAGTAAAACAGGTTTAGTTTAACTTGGCTTTGTTGACTTGTTCATTAGTTCTGTATCAAACCTAATCTCGGCTTTACAACTTTTAGGCACAGAGTTCAACTCAGATTCTATCTTCTCAAGCATTTGAGAGAAGTTCGCAACGAATATAGCACCCACACTTCATGAACACCATGACTGCCTGAACATAAAAGGGCTCCTTTTGTACAGCCCTAAGGGGTTTCTTTGTTAATACATTTTCTTTTACCGGTAAAAAAATCAAGGACTGACCGGGGAACTTAGAAAACTAAATTACTGCTAAAGAAGCAAAATTAAATGATATAGTTAATGCTTATGCAATACATGAAGAAAGTCTCCCTGCAGAAAATAGCCAGATAAATGGGAAGTAGCTTCAACAGAAGAGAATATGACATTCTCTCTTGCTTAAGATTTGATTTGTTATCTTTTCTCGTAGAGCTAACAATATTACCTCAACGGTTTGGTAGGACAGTGTAAAGGAGGGCAGTGAGGGTTAGATTTCACCCTAGCACTTTAAGAAAAAAGATAGTGCCATCCTGCTGATCCAACAACCCCCCGAAAAAAAGGAAAAGAGGAGTCTTTTACATAGACTTCAAAGAAGAAAAGTGTTGAAATGTTCTACTTGGAACCATCAGGTAACAGTGACATGCTAAGATTAAACATTTTGAAAAAGGGCATTAACCTGGAAGAAGACAGCTTCTCCGTGGTTGCATTGAGCACAACGCACAGCTTTAGTGCGAGGGAGAGTTGGATCCGCAGCAACATCATTTAGTATTTGAGTGCGCTCCGCAGCAGAGTGATGTATCTCATTCCGATAGACACAGTTGTTATCTGCAACTTCCTGCAAAAGTGGTGCCGGAAGTGGAAGAGGGTAAATGAATTACAAAATGAAGGAATACACAGTTTAGACCACAAGTTTGTGAAAGATGAACCAGGTCACCTGCCATTACAAAATATTTTCATGCATAATAATTGAAGCAAATACTGATTAGTATAAACCATTTATGCTATAAATTTTTCGACCATTCATTACTTCATAACATATCAAGTTATGCTTGTGGTAGCCACGATGACCCCATAAAAATTTTTACAGGACTGAGATCTACATTGTACACTAGTTTGAGTAGAGGTTGCAGCTAGAGTGCGTCACTATGTTTATATATCTTGCATCATGGTTGTTGTTTTCATATATGAGGATTATGATTTGATATTACTCAATAAAGTAAGTTCAAGCATCTTCCAAGATCCGAAGGTCTAGAATTGGAAAGATTAATAATTAAGATATATGATTCAATAATCCATAGTAAACCGCAGCAAACAGGATTCAGCAGAGTCCAAAATAAAAAATCTTAGGAAAAAAAAGGGGAAAAGGAAATTATAAAAGTAAAAAGAAAACAGATGCAAGTCTTCAAAAGTTAAAAAAGAATCAGAAACCCTCTACCTAGCCTCTAAAAAGTTGGGTATTGAGTTAATTTAAAAAAAAACAGTTCGACAAGAATATACCATACAACTTCAGTCACCCCTTTAAAATATAAGAGATAACAGGGCATGTATACCAAGAGCAAGAACTCAAGTATCCAGGAAAGGGGATAATGAATGTGGGAATAGCATGCTAGTGATTTTTACACGGTGGAATTAACAAACAATTAGAAGTCAAACGTACAAATAAAATAAGGAATCTAGTCAACAGACTTTTTTTACAGATCAAGTTTCTAATGCTAAGGCATTTGCAGAACTGATTTATCGAATTTTATAAAGGACAATGAAAATATCTAACACATTGATTTTCAATGAATTCAAGAATAGACTTGCCTATGCGCATAAATAATTGCAGTACCATTATGTGGAAAGGAAAAATCGAAGTCAAAGTAAGACATCCAATTCAGTGTCAAAAAAGAAAATCGTAAGAAAATTTTACGTTTTCCAGGTTTCATGTGTATTAAGCAGCTAAATTCACAAACACATACAATCGATTATTAATGATAAGCACGAATTCCATCCTTGTTTTCAGCAAAACAACTGACAACACGTATACACAATCGAACCTCGAACAGAATTTGTGAGTTCAGACCCTAGCTAATCTGGTCGCTTTAGCATAATGCTGAATCAACAAGACGAAAAGAAAGACAAAGTAAAAAGGACCTGGTGATCGCAGTTGCGGCAAGCGTATAGAAGAATCTTCTGATCTTTATCCTCCTTCGGGTAGAGGATGTTGTTGCTGCAATATTGCAGTTCCGAATTAAATTATAGAGAAAGAGAGAGGGAAGAATAGAAACAGAATGCTAGAAAATGTTTAACAGTAAGGAACAGAGACCATTCGCGGCAAAATTTCATGGTACTCATCTTGGAGAAGGTGGAGGTGGAGAAGCAGTGACCGTCGTATTGTCTTCTAAATTCGGAGGGTTTTTTTTGGGCGAAAGTCACACTACTCACAGGTTTTCTTCAAATCACTTCAATAAAAACCCCGCTAACACACTTGGACAGGAAAACGGAGAATTTTTTGATCTAGTGTGATTTAAAAAAAAATATTAAAAATAAGATAGTTTTGAAATTAATTTCAAAACTCAGGTTTTATCCGTCATGGTGGAAGGTCTCTTTCATAAAGATGATTTTTAGTTGACAAAAGTCATATTTACAAAACACGTTTTCAATGTAGAAGCTAGCACCTGCATACAAAAATCATCAACAACCTAACCTGCATACAAAAATTATCCATCCTACAAAACATTTTATGACTTTATCACACATTCTTAATGAATAGCATACATTTTAAACAAGTTTTATGATTTTACTTTTTATAATATTCTACAAAAATTCAAATACAAAAAATATAAATCCATCACGTTCCACATGATGGCCGTCTTCTTCTTCTTCTTGGGGGTATTTCATATGTTTGTGATTGAGTTACTTGTGATGATGAACCTTCCTCTATAATAACTGCTACACTTTCTTCCTTTATAATAAGCGGCAGGTCTTCCTCCACAATAGGTATGTCTTCTTCCACAATAGGTGTGTCTTCTTCCACACTAGGCGAGTTTCGAGCACGTCTTCTACCTCCTCATCCAAGAGCACCAGCTTGTCATCCTCTACGTCGTTGATGTTGATGAAATGGTCCAGAAGTGAAACCATGTTGAGTCATTGACTCACCTCCAAATGTATAAATGATCGGCGGTGTGTATGGCTCTTACTGAGACATAAATGGTTCGTCTTGAGACATGTGTGATTCTTGTTGACTTCTTTGAGATGAAATGTGCACTCCATACTTTCGGGACAAATGAGCTTGATAAGCTGCATCCGCTTATCTTATTGCTTGTGTGACTGTCTCACACACATTACAGAATCGAGGCATTATCCAAGACGACTCAGTATCATCAAGTGTCAAATTGTTAATATTGTCTAGACTCTCCATCTAGATAGATAAAAAATATTATATAAGTCACTTATTAAATGACCATATAAGCTTATTAATTATATAAATTAATAAAAACAATTACCATTAAATCATATAACGCTCCCTGTTGAGTTATGTATCGCCGTGTGATTCTCTGATACCATACATGTATGAGCTATCATATCCATGTTCATTCACGCGCCCTTCAGCAATGTGTGTCCTACGTTCATCCCATCTCTCAATGTATGTCTGATGTTGGATGCCCCAATTTAGTTCATTTCTCCCCCTTAAGTCTATGTCATGCAACCGTCTTTCGGTATCACATGGTTCGGGCACACGTTGAATCATACCGAATTGTCTTAGAACACGATCTGGTTGATGTCATTCCACTATATGAAAGCAAATGAGGGGAGAGACATACCGCCATACATCTCCATGCATGATGCAGTATTCAGGAAGTGTATGGATAATATCATTATAAGGTTGCCATATAACCTATAAAAACCATATTATAAATAATATGACAAAACCTGAGTATTACCTATGTTATAAGTAAAAAGCATAATATTACCTGATCTGGAGTTTGTCTATCTAATGTAAATCGATACACTTCAAGAACATATGTGGAGCTCTCTGTGAGACTAAAAACATCTCTCTATCTATAAGATAAATTACACAGTTAAATGCATGTAAATGATAACATACATATATAATAATCAAATGAGTTGACTTACCGTATACCCAAAGGAGGAGGTGGAATTGGAAGTCCAATCTTCCCTGACATTATCATGTCTCTCCCGTTGCAACCTCACTGGTGTCAAATGTGAAAATCTGTCTCATGCCTATAACTGTAGTAATACTAGTGGGCCAGCAATATCAGAAGCACTCTTATGGCTGGCTTTGCACATCTCCCTATACAACCATGCAAGGCATGCACTACCCCAACTATACTGACTAGCCTCAGTAAAAGCTTCTAGTAAAGGCAAGAACATCAAAGGCACCTTAATATTTGACT
This sequence comes from Datisca glomerata, assembly GCA_003255025.1. NCBI lineage: Eukaryota > Viridiplantae > Streptophyta > Magnoliopsida > Cucurbitales > Datiscaceae > Datisca > Datisca glomerata. The sequence goes on along the minus strand of QANY01009141.1, from coordinate 2,146,915 downwards.
TATCACAAAAATGTACCTTTAATAAGTTGTAGAATATATGCACGTGCATAACATTGCACATGAAACTCATCATCATCATCAGATAATAGGAGAAAATGTGCAGTCAAACATGTCATAAGTAAGTGTGATCCCTGTAAATCATGCGGGCCTGGTCAAAATCCTAACAAATCTTCATATATCTTTGGCCAATCTCAATGTGCACTACTCGTTGTCGCCGTCCCATAAACTACAAGTCTTAACTGTATTTGCACATCTTGTAGAGTAATAGTATACTCACAATGTGTCATATGAAATGTGTGTTTCAGGACGTCATCTCTCTATAAAAGATGTGATTAAGTGCCAGTCGAGGACGATAAACTCAACCCTCGCTACTCCATTAAATCCAGCACGTATCAAATATGGAATAATACGTCTATGGAGTGGCATGTTCTGATGAACAACTGCAGTATGTCGGCGACAATGTAAAGCACGAGAATCCTCCTGGTCCTAAACATGTTGGGATCTATGTTGATCCTGTAAATACAACACCGAGCTATCTTGTGGTCCATGCTCCATGATATCCTGAAAATGAGAGTCGTTCGAAATACAATGATTACATTGAATTACATAAAAAAGTACTAAATCAAATATTACGTAAAAATTTACTAAGGCAAATATTAATCTACAATTCAAAGTTAATAACTACAAGCAATACACAACAATTTCAGAACTAGATCTAGAAATTCTACTAATTAATCTACAAATTCAAAGTTAATAACTACAATTTCATAATACATAAACTCATTCATAAATAAAATTTTACAAATTAAGTGTTTAAATATCACATAATTGAGAAAATACATCTAAAATTTTAGAACCCAAAACACATGAAAATATAAGGTTTGAAAGAGATTAAAGAGAGATATTACAAAATTGATGAAATATATTCATACGACATTCATAAAAAATGAACAATTTCAAGATTTGAAGAACAAATTTAAGAGATCAAATGAGTTAGAAATATACCTAGGTTTGAGGAGATCTTGTTAGTGATTTGAGCGATTGATAAATTTTTTTGTGAACGAGAGTGAGAGGGTGTAATGCTGGCGAAATGACAGTAAACTCCGGCCACAATCAATGACGAACGGTAGCGGGGAAGGGTGTTCGCGGGCTGAGGGGCTGTGGCTGAGAAATAACTGCTTCTACTTTCTGTACCGCGGTTTTTAAAAGTAACGTTGAAGACGTCTTTATAAAAAACGCATTCTACAAGTCTCATTTGTGGTCACGCCACCACGAATATGTCTTTTGCAAAAACGTTTTTGTCTTAGGTGTAACATTCCACCTTACTTTTGAATTAATTTTAAAAGTATTATACTTTAATTATTATTTTTCCAAAAATACTCTAGAATACTCAAAAATCCCAAGAAACCGGTCTTATACTTTTCTGTTTCTCATAATTTTAAATTAATTAAATTCTCACACTATATTTTTAATCATAGATGATTAAAATACTCATATTAAAATATAAACGTATAAGTAAGGATATAATCATATAATAATATAGACATCAATATTTAAACCAATCCTCATCCCAAATCTCTCTCTAAGACCTTCACAATGATCACCATCACGACAAGCAATCTTCTACCCTTCTTCTTGATCACCACCATCTTCAGACCTCCCATCTCGATCCCACTTCTTCTCAGGACGACTTCTTTGACCAAATGCTCTCTATGTTCCCTTCCTCTTTCTAGTCTAACCTGAAAACTTCTTGGGACCTTAATCCCAAGAAGACATTTCAGGCGAAACACACAGTGAGAGTTTAAAAAAAAGGAAACCAACATGAAAAAAACTGGCAAAAAAAAAAGAGAGGAAAAAAGCGAATTCTTAAAAATAAGAATAGAAAATAAAGTTGTCAAACGAACTTATTTTTTAAATAGTAATCTTTTTAAAATGGCTTTCCAAACAAGCCTTTGATTTTTTTTTTTTCGTCAAATCATATTATCGTGATGCATTTTTTTTTCTCTTAATTTCTATCATCTTAGTTTAAAGCCAAATTATGTTATATTTCTATTTTTGTTGCCATTTGTGTCTGAAATATAAAAGCGTTAAAGTAGGGTAAATTACAACCATGCACCCTATTTCATACCCCGCGCTTCTAAAATTTCACTGAACACCATAATATTTATAAACGTGTGCCATATTACATCCTCTATCCAATTTCGTCATATCTTTTAACAGAGTGCTATCCCACATTTTCACATGATAACATTAAGGAATTTTACCAACTTTTCACCTTCATCTTCGCCCTTTTAATCTCTAAACTTATAACCTTTGCGAATAACATAGAAGCAAAGATTTTGTGGACATGTCAAAATTCTTCTATTTATTGAAATTCTTGGGACGGAATCATGACGCTTGATGAAAATAACGTTTGATGGTGTATAAGTCAAAATCAATATCTCAAATCCCATGTATAAAATGGCCCATATGTTTTCAGGATTTTCCTAAATGCATCGATGCAATGGAGATATTTACATGGATATAAGACGTTATTATGTGGAAGAAGAGAAGCAAAATAACTCTGAAAATAGAGGGAGCACGGGTCACGGCATGCTAGGGTTAGAGGGGAATTGCACAAGGTAATGCATTCCATCGAAAATGATAGAATTGTACTTTTTAGAAACTAGGGGAAGTGAATTCCCATTATAAACATTGCTCAAAGTTATAATTTATCCTAAGTTTTAGATTTTTACCCTAGCATTATCACGTAAAACACACGTTATAACGTTTTTCGTTGAAATATATGATGAGGTTAGAGAAATGTGTAATGTAACATTACCACGTAAAGTGCACATTATAACGCTTTTCGTTGAAATATATGATGAGGTTAGACAAATGTGCAATGTGATATACATATATAAACGTTAAGGGGCAATAGTAAATTTTTAAAAAGTCAAGGAGCGAAGTGAATTTGCACTATAACATGCACTTAGGTGCACGCACATATGTTTACCCAAAGAAACTTTAATAACCACCTTCTAGCCAAAATATGAGTTACATATCTCTCACTAGTTCCAACAGGTTACATANTCACGAGTTCCAACACGTTACATATCTCTCACGAGTTCCAACACGTTACATATCTCTCACGAGTTCCAACACGTTACATATCTCTCACGAGTTCCAACACGTTACATATCTCTCACGAGTTCCAACACGTTACATATCTCTCACGAGTTCCAACACGTTACATATCTCTCACGAGTTCCAACACGTTACATATCTCTCACGAGTTCCAACACGTTACATATCTCTCACGAGTTCCAACACGTTACATATCTCTCACGAGTTCCAACACGTTACATATCTCTCACGAGTTCCAACACGTTACATATCTCTCACGAGTTCCAACACGTTACATATCTCTCACGAGTTCCAACACGTTACATATCTCTCACGAGTTCCAACACGTTACATATCTCTCACGAGTTCCAACACGTTACATATCTCTCACGAGTTCCAACACGTTACATATCTCTCACGAGTTCCAACACGTTACATATCTCTCACGAGTTCCAACACGTTACATATCTCTCACGAGTTCCAACACGTTACATATCTCTCACGAGTTCCAACACGTTACATATCTCTCACGAGTTCCAACACGTTACATATCTCTCACGAGTTCCAACACGTTACATATCTCTCACGAGTTCCAACACGTTACATATCTCTCACGAGTTCCAACACGTTACATATCTCTCACGAGTTCCAACACGTTACATATCTCTCACGAGTTCCAACACGTTACATATCTCTCACGAGTTCCAACACGTTACATATCTCTCACGAGTTCCAACACGTTACATATCTCTCACGAGTTCCAACACGTTACATATCTCTCACGAGTTCCAACACGTTACATATCTCTCACGAGTTCCAACACGTTACATATCTCTCACGAGTTCCAACACGTTACATATCTCTCACGAGTTCCAACACGTTACATATCTCTCACGAGTTCCAACACGTTACATATCTCTCACGAGTTCCAACACGTTACATATCTCTCACGAGTTCCAACACGTTACATATCTCTCACGAGTTCCAACACGTTACATATCTCTCACGAGTTCCAACACGTTACATATCTCTCACGAGTTCCAACACGTTACATATCTCTCACGAGTTCCAACACGTTACATATCTCTCACGAGTTCCAACACGTTACATATCTCTCACGAGTTCCAACACGTTACATATCTCTCACGAGTTCCAACACGTTACATATCTCTCACGAGTTCCAACACGTTACATATCTCTCACGAGTTCCAACACGTTACATATCTCTCACGAGTTCCAACACGTTACATATCTCTCACGAGTTCCAACACGTTACATATCTCTCACGAGTTCCAACACGTTACATATCTCTCACGAGTTCCAACACGTTACATATCTCTCACGAGTTCCAACACGTTACATATCTCTCACGAGTTCCAACACGTTACATATCTCTCACGAGTTCCAACACGTTACATATCTCTCACGAGTTCCAACACGTTACATATCTCTCACGAGTTCCAACACGTTACATATCTCTCACGAGTTCCAACACGTTACATATCTCTCACGAGTTCCAACACGTTACATATCTCTCACGAGTTCCAACACGTTACATATCTCTCACGAGTTCCAACACGTTACATATCTCTCACGAGTTCCAACACGTTACATATCTCTCACGAGTTCCAACACGTTACATATCTCTCACGAGTTCCAACACGTTACATATCTCTCACGAGTTCCAACACGTTACATATCTCTCACGAGTTCCAACACGTTACATATCTCTCACGAGTTCCAACACGTTACATATCTCTCACGAGTTCCAACACGTTACATATCTCTCACGAGTTCCAACACGTTACATATCTCTCACGAGTTCCAACACGTTACATATCTCTCACGAGTTCCAACACGTTACATATCTCTCACGAGTTCCAACACGTTACATATCTCTCACGAGTTCCAACACGTTACATATCTCTCACGAGTTCCAACACGTTACATATCTCTCACGAGTTCCAACACGTTACATATCTCTCACGAGTTCCAACACGTTACATATCTCTCACGAGTTCCAACACGTTACATATCTCTCACGAGTTCCAACACGTTACATATCTCTCACGAGTTCCAACACGTTACATATCTCTCACGAGTTCCAACACGTTACATATCTCTCACGAGTTCCAACACGTTACATATCTCTCACGAGTTCCAACACGTTACATATCTCTCACGAGTTCCAACACGTTACATATCTCTCACGAGTTCCAACACGTTACATATCTCTCACGAGTTCCAACACGTTACATATCTCTCACGAGTTCCAACACGTTACATATCTCTCACGAGTTCCAACACGTTACATATCTCTCACGAGTTCCAACACGTTACATATCTCTCACGAGTTCCAACACGTTACATATCTCTCACGAGTTCCAACACGTTACATATCTCTCACGAGTTCCAACACGTTACATATCTCTCACGAGTTCCAACACGTTACATATCTCTCACGAGTTCCAACACGTTACATATCTCTCACGAGTTCCAACACGTTACATATCTCTCACGAGTTCCAACACGTTACATATCTCTCACGAGTTCCAACACGTTACATATCTCTCACGAGTTCCAACACGTTACATATCTCTCACGAGTTCCAACACGTTACATATCTCTCACGAGTTCCAACACGTTACATATCTCTCACGAGTTCCAACACGTTACATATCTCTCACGAGTTCCAACACGTTACATATCTCTCACGAGTTCCAACACGTTACATATCTCTCACGAGTTCCAACACGTTACATATCTCTCACGAGTTCCAACACGTTACATATCTCTCACGAGTTCCAACACGTTACATATCTCTCACGAGTTCCAACACGTTACATATCTCTCACGAGTTCCAACACGTTACATATCTCTCACGAGTTCCAACACGTTACATATCTCTCACGAGTTCCAACACGTTACATATCTCTCACGAGTTCCAACACGTTACATATCTCTCACGAGTTCCAACACGTTACATATCTCTCACGAGTTCCAACACGTTACATATCTCTCACGAGTTCCAACACGTTACATATCTCTCACGAGTTCCAACACGTTACATATCTCTCACGAGTTCCAACACGTTACATATCTCTCACGAGTTCCAACACGTTACATATCTCTCACGAGTTCCAACACGTTACATATCTCTCACGAGTTCCAACACGTTACATATCTCTCACGAGTTCCAACACGTTACATATCTCTCACGAGTTCCAACACGTTACATATCTCTCACGAGTTCCAACACGTTACATATCTCTCACGAGTTCCAACACGTTACATATCTCTCACGAGTTCCAACACGTTACATATCTCTCACGAGTTCCAACACGTTACATATCTCTCACGAGTTCCAACACGTTACATATCTCTCACGAGTTCCAACACGTTACATATCTCTCACGAGTTCCAACACGTTACATATCTCTCACGAGTTCCAACACGTTACATATCTCTCACGAGTTCCAACACGTTACATATCTCTCACGAGTTCCAACACGTTACATATCTCTCACGAGTTCCAACACGTTACATATCTCTCACGAGTTCCAACACGTTACATATCTCTCACGAGTTCCAACACGTTACATATCTCTCACGAGTTCCAACACGTTACATATCTCTCACGAGTTCCAACACGTTACATATCTCTCACGAGTTCCAACACGTTACATATCTCTCACGAGTTCCAACACGTTACATATCTCTCACGAGTTCCAACACGTTACATATCTCTCACGAGTTCCAACACGTTACATATCTCTCACGAGTTCCAACACGTTACATATCTCTCACGAGTTCCAACACGTTACATATCTCTCACGAGTTCCAACACGTTACATATCTCTCACGAGTTCCAACACGTTACATATCTCTCACGAGTTCCAACACGTTACATATCTCTCACGAGTTCCAACACGTTACATATCTCTCACGAGTTCCAACACGTTACATATCTCTCACGAGTTCCAACACGTTACATATCTCTCACGAGTTCCAACACGTTACATATCTCTCACGAGTTCCAACACGTTACATATCTCTCACGAGTTCCAACACGTTACATATCTCTCACGAGTTCCAACACGTTACATATCTCTCACGAGTTCCAACACGTTACATATCTCTCACGAGTTCCAACACGTTACATATCTCTCACGAGTTCCAACACGTTACATATCTCTCACGAGTTCCAACACGTTACATATCTCTCACGAGTTCCAACACGTTACATATCTCTCACGAGTTCCAACACGTTACATATCTCTCACGAGTTCCAACACGTTACATATCTCTCACGAGTTCCAACACGTTACATATCTCTCACGAGTTCCAACACGTTACATATCTCTCACGAGTTCCAACACGTTACATATCTCTCACGAGTTCCAACACGTTACATATCTCTCACGAGTTCCAACACGTTACATATCTCTCACGAGTTCCAACACGTTACATATCTCTCACGAGTTCCAACACGTTACATATCTCTCACGAGTTCCAACACGTTACATATCTCTCACGAGTTCCAACACGTTACATATCTCTCACGAGTTCCAACACGTTACATATCTCTCACGAGTTCCAACACGTTACATATCTCTCACGAGTTCCAACACGTTACATATCTCTCACGAGTTCCAACACGTTACATATCTCTCACGAGTTCCAACACGTTACATATCTCTCACGAGTTCCAACACGTTACATATCTCTCACGAGTTCCAACACGTTACATATCTCTCACGAGTTCCAACACGTTACATATCTCTCACGAGTTCCAACACGTTACATATCTCTCACGAGTTCCAACACGTTACATATCTCTCACGAGTTCCAACACGTTACATATCTCTCACGAGTTCCAACACGTTACATATCTCTCACGAGTTCCAACACGTTACATATCTCTCACGAGTTCCAACACGTTACATATCTCTCACGAGTTCCAACACGTTACATATCTCTCACGAGTTCCAACACGTTACATATCTCTCACGAGTTCCAACACGTTACATATCTCTCACGAGTTCCAACACGTTACATATCTCTCACGAGTTCCAACACGTTACATATCTCTCACGAGTTCCAACACGTTACATATCTCTCACGAGTTCCAACACGTTACATATCTCTCACGAGTTCCAACACGTTACATATCTCTCACGAGTTCCAACACGTTACATATCTCTCACGAGTTCCAACACGTTACATATCTCTCACGAGTTCCAACACGTTACATATCTCTCACGAGTTCCAACACGTTACATATCTCTCACGAGTTCCAACACGTTACATATCTCTCACGAGTTCCAACACGTTACATATCTCTCACGAGTTCCAACACGTTACATATCTCTCACGAGTTCCAACACGTTACATATCTCTCACGAGTTCCAACACGTTACATATCTCTCACGAGTTCCAACACGTTACATATCTCTCACGAGTTCCAACACGTTACATATCTCTCACGAGTTCCAACACGTTACATATCTCTCACGAGTTCCAACACGTTACATATCTCTCACGAGTTCCAACACGTTACATATCTCTCACGAGTTCCAACACGTTACATATCTCTCACGAGTTCCAACACGTTACATATCTCTCACGAGTTCCAACACGTTACATATCTCTCACGAGTTCCAACACGTTACATATCTCTCACGAGTTCCAACACGTTACATATCTCTCACGAGTTCCAACACGTTACATATCTCTCACGAGTTCCAACACGTTACATATCTCTCACGAGTTCCAACACGTTACATATCTCTCACGAGTTCCAACACGTTACATATCTCTCACGAGTTCCAACACGTTACATATCTCTCACGAGTTCCAACACGTTACATATCTCTCACGAGTTCCAACACGTTACATATCTCTCACGAGTTCCAACACGTTACATATCTCTCACGAGTTCCAACACGTTACATATCTCTCACGAGTTCCAACACGTTACATATCTCTCACGAGTTCCAACACGTTACATATCTCTCACGAGTTCCAACACGTTACATATCTCTCACGAGTTCCAACACGTTACATATCTCTCACGAGTTCCAACACGTTACATATCTCTCACGAGTTCCAACACGTTACATATCTCTCACGAGTTCCAACACGTTACATATCTCTCACGAGTTCCAACACGTTACATATCTCTCACGAGTTCCAACACGTTACATATCTCTCACGAGTTCCAACACGTTACATATCTCTCACGAGTTCCAACACGTTACATATCTCTCACTAGTTCCAACACGTTACATATCTCTCACTAGTTCTAACACGTTACATATCTCTCACTAGTTCTAACACGTGAGTCACGTCTCATAAATATTGTTATTTAGTTATTGGATGCATGGAAGAAAATTTGGGAGGTCGAAAATAATTTAAACAATATTATCTAAAAATTAAATTAACCTTTAGATTGATAATTAAGGAGTTACATGAAGTAATAATTTTTGTTCAAAATTGCTTCTATTTATATATATAGAAAAATAAAGTTGGAGCAATGTCAATAAGATGAGAAAATCATGTTCATCAATTAAAATAAATTACACACATGCTTATATCATCCGAAGTGAAACAAAAGAAATGAAAATTAAAGAGTAGAAATATAATTGAAGTGTACACTTAATAGAAATTGTAAGTTAGAGGTTGATTTAATTTAAAAAGTATCAAAAGAGGAGGAAAATAAGAGTTTGAAAAACAAAACTTACTAAGAGTCCTTCCGATATATGAATAAGCTTTCTTTAGAAAAGCTACCGGACATTTAAAAAAAAAATCTCTTTTATCAAGAAATAAATCCCCACGTATATTTTCAGGCTTTAATATGGTTGTGTGCTGAATTTAGAAAGATATTATAGGCAAACCAGATTCCTTGAATTTAGTATTGAAATAAGAACTAGAGAAATTAAAAAACAGTGTGACATTTCCACTACCTTAGTCACCAAAGTTTAAGCCTATAAGAGGGCTCCAAATTTATGTACCGAAAACTGAATTCAAAAAGAACAGAACGACATAAGCATTACTTTCAAAGATAAGTGCCAGAAACTAAGCATAGTGAAGGTAAATATGAAACTTAATAAAATGTCTGAAGCTTAAGCTTATGTCACTCGTAGACTAGAATATCCCACTGAGAAGGTTTGCGGCAGTGGAAATTGCAGCCCCAGTGATGGCACATTGCACAATTTGCTCATGCGAGGAGTCGTCAGACGTAAGTGCTAATGCCACTCCAGTTATTGCTCCTGCTACTGCACTGTTTTTCTGCAACATAACCGAATGATTAAGCATTCTCAGTGCCACAACTGCTACAGAGGAAGATAAAAATGACACCCATAAAACTTTGGAAATCACACCTCAACCAAATATAGGAATCTTATTAAGAAAAAACAATCTAATGTGCAGGAGCTGGTTTTTGAAAAAAGAGGATGGTATCATCCACGAAGGACCTGCCCAATCTCCGATACTAACTGACAATATTGACTCACGAACAAATATAGAAACATTACCCAATCATGAGATCCGCGAGCCTCTTTAAGGCCATAGGTTAGACCTGAATATACTCCAGCAGCTAACCCTGCAAATAGAACAGTATTAAAAATCACACAAAGATACCAAATTATAGGCGAATGAACGGACAGAACCAAATTAGACCGTATATCTGGTTATCCAGTCGTGCATAGTTAAAAGCATTTACTCCTACTAAGAGATCAGAAGGGAATTAAACTGACCCCACTGTAGAGATTCTTTCCCTGTGTTCTTCACCTGTTTAACACATAAACAAGAGATAATATGAAGGAGGAGGTAAGAGTGACCTGAATCTATTGTTAATTATTAGAGCTGGCTGATCTGCATTGTATTATTTCCTGGAACAGACAATTATCGACCATGTACCAGCTAACTGATCATTCTAACAAAATTCTTTACTCACCATGGCTTCAAGCGATTTCCTATTGGTTTCTCCTGCAAAGTAAACACAATAAGAATTCAGCAAATCAGTATTGCTAACAGACACTTCGCTTTTGCTGACAGAAGATAGAGCTTAACCATATAATTTCATATTCCATTTTACCAACATTGCATCTACCAAACAACCTATTTTCTAGCATGAGAAGCTGAAGGAAACGTGAGAGGTGCTCTGCTTACGCCATCTCAATTTCATCTTATTTCCATGTTAATTATATGAATGATGAATCGATTTGCAGTTACGAGTGTCAGGTTGGATTAAGTTACCCCTGAGGCCTGGAAAGCGATGCTTCTTGCTGTCAGAGATCTCAGACGGCAAGCCACCAGAATCAAGTCCTGCCCCTAACAAATCCCAAATTTATACATCCAAACAATTATCAGCAATCATCGACTCATCCACATTTTTATAAGACGCAACGAAAGGACGAAATGATACACAGATTGCATCGTCATAATATATACCTTCGACAGCAGTAAAATAAGCTTCTCGTGAAACAGCCTGAACCGCTCCTATCTGTAGAAATCAACCACTAAATCTCTTAGATACAGAACAACACAAGGAAAGTGGTGAGGGGAAAGAGAGTGTAGAAAATGATAAAAACCCCAGCGGCCTTGACGAAGCTCTCAGCAATGCGGTTAAGAAGGGGATGACCAAGGTCTAAGAAGCCACCCTTCTCGAAGCTACGGAACTCATCAAGTAATGACCGAGTCTCCAAGTTGCTCGTGCTCCCGCTCATCTTCCTTTCTCTCAATCAGCTACAGTTTGATCGACGAATTTAGCGATGGAGGATATCACAGAATGTATGAAGAAGATGATAACAGAGTGTGAGTGCTGAAGAAGAGGACTGGGGGAGAAGGAGGAAGAGAATCTGAGAGTGGACACGTGTTTATTCAACCTTACGTGTCCATTTTCAATAACAAAAAAGCGGGATCCGTGGCAGTTCGTAGGGGATCTATTTTTGCCACCTTCGTTTTCTTGGTTTTACCAAAACAATTGAGGATTTTATTTACATTAAATAAATTAAAAGAAATTCATGGAATATTTTCATGGAGATTAAAAAAAAAATCATCTCTTGTTGAATTAAGATGAGGAAACACTAGTAGAGTTGAGAGAGTTCTGCTCCAATCACTTCCTTTCAATTACAACAACATCCACCAATGATCAATAATCTTACCAGAAATTCTAAAGTACAGTCTTTGTACAGTATAGTGAGTATTTTTATTTACATTTAAATGTGAATTAAGTATATAGGTCTATAGTTCATATTCAAATGCATATAAAAATAGCCAAGCTACCGTATAGAAAATGTATCTTAAAAGTATCCTAATTTAACATGTGATGTTTTAAGATACTCGTCATTCTTATCATGTTAGATCTTCTACGTTACGTCATATTTTAGAGTCTAATCATTTACTCTATTTTCTTCAAATATAATTGTTGAACTATTGAACATATTGTATATCGCTAGGTTTTGTTGTATTGCATTCACTTCTCATCATTTTTCTTGCTAACTTCTTATTATCTAGTATTTTAAAAAATAACATAATTGGTTATTTACTTGCAAAAATCCATTTAGTTTTGAAATTTTAAAGTCTAAACACCACATTTTAAAAATACTTAATACAAAGATCTCCAAAAAAATTTAAAAATTGATCTCACCTTAACATGTATTTTTGGATGAGTGTATATTAAATTACGCAAATCTTATATTTGCTTTTATTTCACGTCAAACATTGATTTTCTTAGTACCATAATCTTACCCACATCCCAAAACCCCACCTGATGAAGAGTTGTTAAAGGATCCTCGATTGTCGCCTCGAAAGATGTGTGACTCTTGTATCATCTATCTTCTACACGGTTAGGCTACATGACCGATTTTGAGAACTCTAGAGTTGATGATTTCATTCAAATGAAATCATTAGTAAGTAAAAAATGAAAAAGTTAAAGGGCATTGTCAAATTGGAGATTATGAGATTTGAACCCAAGACCTCTCTTCTAGAAAAAAAATATACACGGCAATGAGCTATGTCACCATCTACATGGGACACATTACATATAAAATCTAAATACAATACAAAAATAGTTGCTATAAAAAATATAAAAAAACTAAAACCGAGAGGTCAGGAGGCACGTGCCCTTTCCGCCCATGTCTCTAGGCACTTAATCCCCCCCTAAAAAAATGAAGATTTTTTGGGAGGGCTCGCTGGAGATTCTACCTACGCATCTTAATCTGGCCAGAAGAGTTGTGGATGTAAATGGTCGTTGCCCTATGTATAAAAAGGTGTAAAGTATTGTTCACGCTTTGTTCCAACGTTTGCTTGCTACATAAGCATGGGCTTGCTTCTTTCAAGATAATTGCCTGAGTGTTAATGAACACCTGTCTTTCTTTAATGTGGTTTCTTCGATTTTTGGCACGTGGGACCATCGTACTCTTGATTCTTCATTTTAGTATTTGGTCTAACTGTAATTTTATGGTGCATAGGTCTAACTTGAGGATAGTTTGAATGTGGCCATTAGGGCTGAGGTCTATTTCACTTCATAGCTACCAGTCGTGGACCTTCTACCTATCTTGGGTTCTCTCGATTTGAGGTCGATCTATGTTTTCTGTTGGTTGCCTCCAACTAGAGATGATAATGGGTGGGTTTTGGTAGGGTATGTGTATACCCATTAAATACCCATTGTTATACTTATTTTTCGGCCACGTACAAAACACCTTTAAGGGCACGTTAATGCCGCCAAGACTTTTCATACTCTTGAACAAGTGATTGAGTGTCACATACATTATCAACCTCGAGAAGCTTACCCACACCAGGGCCTGAGCCTTGGGGAAGCTCATCAACCCCGGGGCCTAGGCCTCGGGGAAGCCCATCAACCCCAAGGCCTGGGCCTCGAGGGTGTTTATCCTCCCTAGGGCCAAGTATCTTGGGACCCTCGAGGGTTGTAGAAGGTGCTCGTGTGAATCAACTTGTGTTTTGACTAAGTTCCAATAGCAAGAAGTTCTCATTTAGAGAAGGACTTAAGGGCGGGGAATCTCCCGCCTCAGTTCAAATAGGGCACTCAGGCCGAGGTGGAAGCTTGCAAAATGTCATCATATACATTTAATACACGTAGGCAAATCAGAGATGGGGGTATGAGAAAAAGCCTGAAGCTCACTACCCAATGAGTCAGTCAACCTGCGCCCAGTAGGGTGTCACCATAAACATTTAATACGTCGGTCCAATAGAGGCTGAGGAAGTACATTGTGGGATAAAAAGGATAGGCTGTCCTGACACCTGAGGTCATCATCTGTTACCACATACCCCACTAAGCCAATCAGGGAAGCCTAAAGTTGGGGGCTGGTTCAAAGAGGCACCTCATTGGAGAAGAGGTCTGCTAATGTACGGTGACCATCCCAACCTTAAGGCCAGCTACCCACAATAAACATCTTGGTAAATGCACTTTAAGAGGTACGGAACTACTTTTCTACTTTGCTCTCCTTCACCCCTTAATTACTTAAGCTTCAGATAGGTAAAAAGGAGGCCACCCCCTTCTTCTTTGGTCTCGTTATTTACCTTTTCTCATTACAGGTATGGAGAGAGAAGTGGAGTACATACATTGTTGGCATGATTTCATCCTCGAGATTTATCCGTTAACAACCATCTTCAATTTTTACTACTAAAATTATAGCATTTAACCATTCTAGTAGGGTGTAAAGTTATTTTAGCCATTTTTAAAAATAAATTAAATTAATAACCAAATTAGTTTGATCATAACTTTATATTCTCACTCCACCCTTCTATATGACAATATTAATATATTTATTTTATACTAAATCAATGACTAAGAATAGTCATGTATCATCTAGAAGTAATCTTCAGATTTCTAAAAATCTAACCCAACTGTTCTTTAACAAATTTTAAAAAAATTCTTTAGAATTTTTTGTCTAAACAAAATGAAATTGTGACACTAATAATATCGAAAGTTAGTAAGACAAAAATGTATACATGAGATATATAAAAAATATGATTAACACTAATAATATCAAAAAGAGATTTAACACTTTTATTCATGACACAAAATTCACAAAAGGTTATTATATACATGAGATATATCATATGACAAAATATGAATAATATGAATTATGTAATTATTTTTATTTATTGGTCCATTTTATTTCTATAAGTGCTTATGTAATTAATGAAAATAATTATTTCTAAAATTTCTCCTATAATTATCTATATAATTTTTTTCATCAAATGTATTTTTTTAAAGATAGAGGATTCCATTATTTTTAAGGGAATTATTTGTGATTTGTAAGAAAATGTATTAATTAAGTGAATTAATATAAATTCAGAATAACTAGATATTATTTAACGTAGACATATTTTTTGTTTTAAAACTATAAGCTTTTCACTAAATGTATTTTTTTTTTGAAGATGGAGCAATTTCTTATTTTTTAGGGGAATTAGTAGTGTTTTTAAGGTAAATATGTGTTCAATAATCAAATAAATAAATATAAATTTGGAGTAAATATATTACAAATTATTTTAGGTAATATATTTAAGTACTTTTATTTAGGTAAGGAAATTGTTATGAGTGTTTCCCTGAACACCAGTGACGTGGTGACGCATGTCACCACGATGAGAAGCTTAGGGCATAGGAATTTCTGAAGGAAAAGAACCAACCCCATTTGGCCGGACTTTGTGGAGCTCAGGTTACATGTACCTAAGCTCAAGAAACAATGATTACTAAGAGGAGCTGGGGCGACTTCGAGCAAGAAGTCATCATTACTTGTCGAAATTAGCGTCTCGCAGGTCCAATCGCCATGAAAAAGTGTCAGGATAGCCTCCGCACAATCATTTCGACATTAAAAGCCTATGCTAGCATTTTATTTCAAATCACCTCCCTTCCGTCCAATCGATGACCGACCACGATAGACTTCGTGTCTCGTGAAACTTCTCCAACATGCTTCCGAGAAGCTTCTTCGACACGATTCCTTCACCTGAGAACTTGGCTATAAATACTTCACTGACCAACAGAAGAGGAACGCCTATTCTCCCCCCAAAAAAGAGGGACTCTTGTAGGAAAACGCGACGCAGGCGCATCGGAGGCATTTAAAAAATTGAATAAAAATGAATCTTTTATAAAAAGAAAAACAAGCACGACGTAACGATTTTCAAAAATAAAAACTTTAATTGAAAACTCTTTTTAATCAGGATCCATTATATATTTATACATTAAATCTACAATAAACAATGTTATGAATCATACACCTCTTGTAGTCTATATCAAGCGTCCTTGCAAAGCTGATTGATCCTTCGTCCCATAAAACCGTTCCAACGATCAATAGACTCTGAGATCCACACCAAGATATTACAAGTCAATCATCAACGCACTAAGACATGTGTGGGCATGTAAAATATTACAAAACATTTTTTGTCTCTAAATGTACTCAACACATGAGATCTAGAGATAAACTAATAAGGACTTTAGTAAGACGATTCTCTAAATTTTAGATATTTGATTAACTTTTAATCGTAGAGAAAACTAACTATAGCCAATTGTGTTCTCAATTCAATTCTTGATCATGAACTGATTTAACTTATCTATTTAGGCCATTATAATAATATATGTACATATTCTAGATAATGACGTATCATATATTTAAGGATAAATAAAAATTAAAAAATTAATTTAATTTCAACTTGCCCGATGTAGTAAGACCCACTGTATGATGGTGCACAACTGCAGTGCCACACCTACAACTGTAGTGCCACGCGACACTACAACAGTCCATGGTGATCTATGATTCTCAATCATTGATCGAGGCGTGGCAATTACTGCAAATTAAATATTTATTTTAATTAAATAAATATCTAGATATTAGTTTAATTTAAAATTAACATATATGATTATCTCTATCAACTAACTAATCTGTTATTCAAATAACAGATTTAGTTGATTCAAATTATTATCCAATAATAATTTAATTATCTAATTTTACAAATTAGATATTCTATCTCACTTATTGATAATTTGAAAAAATCGATAATTATTTATATATATAAGTTCCAAAAATTACACACACGCACACACACACATATATAATTAAATTAATTAATCACACATAATTATCTTAAAATTATATATTTGCCCCATAATTAAAATTCTTTTACAAGTTAGTCATTTTCTCATATCCTGAAATATTCACACCATAGACTGCGTAGTATAGAGGTGACTTGAAGACAATCGACCTATAATTCTAAGCTCCAATAAACTAGATTATTAACTAAACTCTTTAATTGGATAATCTTATTTAATAATTTCATTATTACTCTATTATAAATTTCATATAGTTTTGTTCTCCAATTATTGGTTCGTAAACTAGAACTGGTCAAAATTACCGTTTTACCCTTCTAATTACCTCTTGATCCTTAAGTACTATTAATTCACTAATGAATGATTAATTTATAATCTTATTATGAATGGTTAATTTATAATCTTATTATAAATTTGAGCTCAATAACCATTCAGTTTCAGAATTAACACTTAAGGGAACCAATATACGATCCTTTAGAAAATCTTAGATTCCAAATCTTGCAAGATCATGTTCCCAGCCATGCATATCACTAAATCTCCAAAACAAAAGTCACTAACATGTTTTACAAATAAACTTTAACGAGTGAATCAAAATATCCAGTAGACATGCATAGGAGTTCATGACTACTCATGATTCATACTAATCTACATATGATCATCGAATTGATGTGTATTAAATCTTTATGATAAATGGTACGTTGATAAATGTATTAATTCATATCGGTCTAGTCATATATAATCTCATCATATAAAGTACATTCACCAAGTTGTATATACACATCAAGATCCGGATCTAGATCACATACATTCATAATTCTTAGTGAACCGTACTAGCAATCATTCATTAAAGATTTCATACTTTAATATGTTACTGACAATTTTATCATTATCTATGATCTTAATCCTCTCCTACTAATACATGATCATAGTTAGATCACCTCGGTGTATGACCCAGATGTCGACTTTCTACTATCCTTATCTGATTCATAATCAGTATATCAAGTGCGATTCATGTCTCCAACTGAACAAACAGGCATATAATTTCTCGTTCTCCTTAGATACTTGAGAATGTGCTTTACTGTAATCCAAACCTAGATTCGATTGATGACGACTGTCGATTCTCACTGCATAACATATGTCTTATCTCATACACAATATGTCATACATGAGACTACTAACAGCTAAAACATTTTGAACCTTTCTCATATCCTCTTTCTCTTGAGGTTTCTTAAGACATTGCTCATTGTAGAGTATAATTTCATGAATGGTCGGTAGTTGACATTTCTTGAAATTCTCCATAGAGAATCTCTCAAGCACCTTATTGATATAAGATGCCTGACAAAGTGTCAAGAGTTTGTTCTTTTTATCCCTTAGGATTTGGATGCCCAGAACATAGATCGCTTCTCCTAAATCTTTTATTTGGAATTTATCAACTAATCACTTCTTTATTTTTGACAAAGTTTCTACATCATTCTCAATGAGTAGAATATCATCAACATAAAGAACTAAGAAACCTACTATCTTATCTTTGATGTATTTATAAACACACGCTTCATCAACATTTTGCTCAAAGTCATCAGACTTTATAATCTCATCAAAGGTAAGATTCCAAGATCTAGATGATTGCTTTTTATCTTGCCCCTTTTGTACGAACCATTTTGGTTGCATCATATAGATGAGTCATTCAGAAAAACTGTCTTGACGTCCATTTGCCATGTATCATAGTTAAAACTAGCGGCTATGGACAAAAAATGATGCGAATGGATTTTAGCATAGCAACAAGGGAGAATGTCTCTTCATAATCGACTGCCTCCCTTTGTGTATAGCCCTTAGCTACAAACCGTACTTTAAAAGTCTCTACTTTTCCGTCTGTACCTGTTTTCTTTTTGAAGATCCATTTACATCCAATGGGCTTCACATCTTCAGGTGGATCTACAAGTTCTCATACGTAATTGAAATACATAGATTTCATTTCCTGGTTCATGGCATCTTTCCATTTCTCCTTTTCAGGATCATCCATTACTTCTTTATAAGATAATGGATCATCATTATCGGTGTCTGACACTAGGACCTGTGCCTCTAGTTCGTAGCGTACTGGTTATCTCACAACCCTCTCACTATGACGTTGCACCGGAGTTTGCTTTGCAGGAACTTTGGTTTCTCTGGTTTGTCATTTATCAATAGAAATTGAAGGTGGTCTGATCTCATCAGCCGTTAATTCCTCGAGAACTACTTTGCTACGAGATTTTTAGTTTCATGCTCAAGAAATGTTGCATTTGTCTACACAAACACCTTTTGATTATTGTGACTATAGAAACACCAACCTCTAGTCTCTAAAGAATAACCAACAAATATGCATACATCAGACCTTGAGTCTAACTTTCTGGTCTTGGGTCTAAGAACGTGAGCTGAAGGATTTTTAATGATTTACCTAATTGCTTTTCAGCTTCATCCTTGAAGTCTTTAAACTTTTCAAAAGTCTTGGAGTTTCTATGCATTAGGTAACTATAACCATATCTTGAGTAGTCATCAATGAAGGTGACAAAATACTCATACCAACATCTAGTTTGTACATCGACCAGTCCACATACATCACTATGTCCTAGTTCAGGTGGTTCCTTGACTCTTTGACTCTTTCTAAAGAAATGTCTCTTAGTCATTTTATCCTTTAAACAAGATTCACAAACATGAAGAGTTCCAACTTTTAGTTCTCTCAAAGCACCATGTTTTGTTAACTTATTTAACCTATCTAGATTAATATGTCACAACCTAAAATGCCAAAGATATGTGTTATCATCATCATGATAAACTCTTTATCGTCTGTTACGTTTAGGTTTTGCTACTTTAAATAATTTAGAATTATTTAATGTGCATTCAGTCAGTTTAAGCATGTATAGTCCGTTTATAGCTTTAGCATGACAGATATCGAATCCATTCTTAGAAATAATAAACTCTTTATTAATAAAAGAAACTTTGAATAATTGTTCTTGCAAAAAATAAAGGGAAATCATTTTTCTCAAAATTCAGGAATATAATAAACATTGTTCAAAAATAAATAATTATATCCAAAAGGTAAATGAATTGTCTCTAATGCTTTAGCTCACACGAGCACACCACTGCCAACTCTCAAAACGACCTTGTCATCAGCCAGCTCCCTTGACGAATCAAGCATCTAAAAAGAAAAACATACATAGTTAGTGGCTCCTGAATTAAGTATCCAGGATGACAAATCATATTCAACTAAGCAAGCTTCAAGTACAAGAAAATCATATTTCTATTTCTTTTCTAGCTCGGAGAGATACTTGTTACAGTTTCTCTTCCAATAACCTTCAACCCCATAGTGGAAATATTTTCCCTTGGGCTTGCTGTCATTCTTGTTCTTCTTAGCTTTTGGCAATGTCTTGGCTTTCTTTCGTTTCTTGTTCTTACCTTTGTCCTTACCATTGTTCTTCTTCATTCTCTCATTCGTAACAATATTGGAAGAATTATTTTGCTCAACAATATTTGCCTCACCCTTTTTGATCATTCTAAAGTTGAGTGACTCAAAAGTCTACAGTTCATTCAATAATTGGGTTATGTTGAATTACAACTTGTTCATAACATAGTTGGTTATGAACGCAGAAAAAACTGGTGTGAGCGACTCAAGTATAATGTTAACTTGAGTTCGCTCATCAATGGTCGCCCCATACATTATGTTGATTATGTTCAAAACATGTTCTCGCATAAAAGTACCTTTTCTTATCTTAGTCATCATATAGTTCCTAGTGGCCTCATGACGATTTTGATCAGATTACTGCCCAAACATCGTTGGTAGAGATTCTATAATCTCATAGGTAGTCTCTATGTTTCCATGATTGGTTCTCAGAACATCATTCATGCTTATAGTAAGAACGAACTTATGGTTCTCACAAATCAACATTAAGTTCATATTTGATTTCCAACGTATCAAATTATCACCATTCAATTTCTCAAGTGCGAGTAAAGCAGTTCCAGGGTTGCCCATGGTAGACATAATAATGATAATTGAAATTTAAAACATACAAGATTCAATAATTGATAAATATCTAGAATTCAAAAAGTAAACGTGATGCATGAATGTAACATAGTAACACACACAAATTTAACATTTACTAGTCACGATAAAACAACCCAACGATTAGTGTGCTGCCTTAGGGTCAATCAGATTAACCTTAGACTGATTATGAGACATTATCATCCTTATTAATTAAAACTTAAAATATCCCATATTTTCTCTTTTAATGATAAGGTATCGCTTGTTCGGTCAAGACATAACTATCCACATGAAAGCTTATTTGTGACTTTTTGAGTGTAAGCCATCATTTCAGATTTCATGACTTCATTTAGAATATGCTGCTTTAGGGTCGGTCAAAATTAAACTACATCACTTCCTCCTATCTTCTTAAGAAGTCCAACCTTGATATTGGTGCAGCTTAAAACCTTCCTTAAAGGGATGTAAACAAAGCCATCTCGAAACTCTTACTGCACCTCGCAGTGTATACGAATGATTGAGACCATAGGCTACATTAACATGTCAACTTTTTCTCACTCATTATTTTAAGATTATGTGTTTTCATTTTAACTAATCAATTAATTTAAAATTAATCACTGGTTAAAATAATAACCCTATGAATATTTAATAATCAGTATGCCAATCGCATTGGTGTAAGTTCATTTAACCTTCTAAAGCGTCTAATTCATAATTAGGTGAACTTAGATTAACTAATTAATTATATTCATCAAACTTTAATAAAACTATTTTACTAAAGTCGGTTATCCTAAATGTTACTATAACCCTTGTGTGGTGTGATTATCAAGTTTTTACTAATTAAAACCTAGCAGTTTACATGCAATTGATTTCATAAAATAATACATAAAAAAATATTAAGACAATCCTAACTAATCATGTTTCTACTGATGAGATGCATGATCAAATGAAACTGTGTGGGATTTTCATGTATAGCATGTGATCGACTAATGCATGGACATGTTATCAAACATAACAATCAAATAATTATTTAACAATTAAACAAAATAATAATGGATCGAGCGACTATTGAGTATTTTTAAACTACAATCGTTGAAATAAAAAAATAATATTATAAAGCAGACTTCAAGAATACATATTTCTCAAATATTGCCTTCTTTCTCTTGATGTATTTCTTCATAATTTTCAACCTTTGAACAAATTCCTATTTAATTGAGAAAAACTATTTTTCTTAATTAAAATTAATTTATATAATTATCACTTTAAAATAGTTGATTTTGACTAAATCAAATAAATATTTTAATTGATTTCGTTAAACTTGGGTGTAACCCAATCTACTTATTAATTTCAAATTTTCATAAAATATAGTTAATTTTAAAATCACATTAATTTCAAAATTTTAAAAGATAATAGATAGAGATGGGGTTATTTACAATGACGGGGTTGGTTTGTATCACGGTCTGTGCGAAACTCCCTAAATGTGATAATAGTTGCCACCGATAACCATCACCGTCGGACCCACCATCAGCCGCCTTCTACCGACAACCGCCGGCCGCGGCCATTGGCGCCAATTTTTTGGTGATGTCGCTGAATCAATAGATTCCGATGACATTACTGGTTTTCAAACTAGCGCCGGAAATCTAATTTGTGGTGCCGGAGCCAGAATTCTAAAAGAATTTCTATTTCTTTTCTTTTTCCTCTGTCGTTCGTCTCATACGTTCTTCGTCTTCTCATGATCAGAATAATTACAATAAATATTCAAAATAAAATTTCTAAAATTCCTACACCCCAAAACGGCTCACACAAGATCTAAGGAAAAATTAAAGAACAAAGTCTAACCCAATAATCACCATACAATTCACGATCTATTATTTTTCACACATTCAAAAAATGTAACCATCCATTCATTCATACATATCTCATATTATAAATATATAAAGAATGTCCTGATACCAATTGTTGGAAAATGTGACGCACGCGCTGCGGAAGCGTGTTAAAAAAATTGAATAAAAATGAATCTTTTTCGTTAAAAAAATAAGTGCGACGTAACGATTTTCAAAAATAAAATTTTTATTAAAAACACTTTTTAATAGGGATCCATTATATATTTATACATTAAATCTATAACAAACAAGGTTAGGAATCATATACATCTTGTATTCTATATCAAGCATCCTTGCAAAACCGATCGATCTTCTGTCCCACGAAATCATTCCGACGATCTGTAGATTCTGAGATCCACACCAAGATCTTCTAAGTGAATCCTCAATGCACTAGGATATGTGTGGGCACGTAGAATATTACAAGACACTTATTCTTTTAGAGATTTGATTAACTTTTAATCATAGAGAAAAATCACTCTAACCAATTGTGTTCTTAATTCAATTCTCGATTGATGAACTGATCAGTTGATCAACTGATTTAACTGATCTACTTAGGCCATTAGAATAATATATATATATATATTCTAGACAATGGCGTATCAAATATTTAGGGATAATTGAAAATTAAAAAATAATATTTAATTTCAAATTGCCCCATGTAGTGGGACCTACTGTATAATGGTGCACAACTGCAGTGTTACACGCCTATTGCTATAGTGTCACGTGATACTACAGCAGTCCATGGTAATTTATTTTAATCAGATAAATATCTAGATATTAATTAATTCAAAATTAACATATCTAATTATCTCTATCAACTAACTTATCTGTTATTTCACAAATAACAGATTTAGTTGATTCAAATTATTATCTAATAATAATTTAATTATCTAATTTCATAAATTAGATATTTTGTCTCATTTCTGGACAATTGGAAAAATAATCAATAATTATTTATATCTATAATTTCTGAAAATTACATATATATAATTTAATTAATTAATCACACATAATTATCTTATAATTATGTACGTGCCCTAGAATTAAAATTCATTTGCAAGTTAGTCATTTTCTCATGTGTAAAAATATTCGCACTCTATATTGCGTAGTATAGATGTGACTTGAGGATCGTGCACCTATAATCCTAAGTTTCAATAAACTAGATTATTAATTAAACTCTTTAATTAGATAATCTTATTTATTAATTCTATTATTACTCCATTATAAATATGAAATTGAACTCTTAGTAGTTATAGAATGTATTCACAGAGTATTCTCATGTAGTCCACTGATATAATTATTTCATATAGTTATATCCTCCAATTATTGGTTCATAAATTAGAACTATTCAAAATTATTATTTTATTCTTATAATTATCTATTGATCTTTAAGTATCATTAATCACTAGTGAATGACTAATTTATAATCTTATTATAAATTTGAGCTTAATAACCATTCACTTTTAAAATTAACACTTAAGGGAACTAATATACGATCAGTTAGAAAAGCTTGGATTCCAAATATTGCAAGATCATGTTCGAACTCATCCACATCAATGAATCTACAAAACAAAAGTCGCTAGCCTATTTTGTAAACAAACTTTAACGAGTGAATTAAAAGATCTAGTAGACATGCATACGAGTTCATGACTACTCAAGATTCAGACTGATCTACATATGATAATCAAATTAATGTTTATTAAATCTTAATGAAATACGGAACGTTCATCAAGATATTAATTCATATCTGTCCAGTCGTATATAATCTCATCGTATAAAATACCTTCACTAAGATGTCTATACATATCAATGATATGGATCTAGATCACACACATTCATAATGCTTAGTAACAGTACTAACAACCATTCATTAAAATTTTATACTTTAATATGTTACTGACAACTTTATTCATCATATGTGATCTTAATCCTCTCGTACGAATACAAGATCATAGCTTCGTTAATGAATATGAAATTTTTATATATTTATATAAATTATTCAAAAATAATTTTAAAAAAATTATAAGGAAAATGTAGTCCTCAAAATTTTATATCAAAATATCAATACACATGCTTTGAGGGCATAACCCCCAACACTACAGGAGATGGACCATCAACTAACTTAAGCATCAGAGGCTTCTTGATGAGAACCCTCCCAGGTTCTCCCTGTCTTGGAGTTCTTTGTTTGTGCTCTTTGCAGACTCGAAGGACACAAGGGACCCCATCTGGGGGATGAGTGCATGAAGATCACCGTTACGATCTTCGATCAAAATCGTCAGTCGAAGGGGAATATCACCTTAATGGAGGATTGTAGAAAAATTACTATAGCAATTTTCGGGTTGAAATAGTTGGCGCTGTCTGTGAGAACGACTGCAAAGTTGTCCCTATTCCAAACATTTAGATCCATTTTTCTTCCGCAAGAAGAAAATGGGTCTTGTATCTCACGCTGATCTGGGGCTGAAGAAAGGAACTACCCTTCCTCCCGATGGTAGAAGAATCTTATGTCGCTATAAAGACTACCTAGTAAAGAAAGAAGGCCACAATGAGTGTAACTACCAAGGCAATTAGGAAGAGGGGGAAGGGCGCACCAAACACCGCTCAGGTCGTAACGATGTCTTGCACGGAAATGGTCTTCCCCCATCGCCTAAAGTTTCTCTAGCAAGAGTGGCCAACCCTCGAGGAAGTCGAGCCTGGAAAGGAATTAGACCATAAATGGTAGCCTCCCTGATGTTAGGGTTCTAGTTGGGGTCATTCTCGCTAGACGAGGGTAAAAGGTAGGGTCGTCGAAAAGCAAAGGGGGACACAACCCTCTAGAGGATCTTCTGGGACTGATATGTGAACAACTGCAGAAGGTGAAGGAAAGTATCAACAGGTCTCTCTCCACCCCATTCATTTAGATGAGTGAATAGGAAGTTTGGGATCACTCCTAGTTGAAATATAAAGACCCACTCTAAATTTCTCGCGACAGGCTCACCTCGACCAAATAACGGTTGGAGTGCTGCCCAAAGAATGGTTCCAAGGAAGATGTGAAGAACTGAAAGGACCAGACATTCCAAACTAAGGTGACGAGAGGAGACATCATGAGACGAAGGTCATAACATGTCGCCTCTGCATGAGGCAACAGAACTAACAGAAAAAGGGGTCCCCCGACCGACACGCTCATTCCTAGAAGAAACTTAAAGAGTCAGAATTATTGGTCGTACTCCCATCAGAACCGTCAGAGAGGACAGTCCATGGCGTGCCCCTGCTAGCCCACAAGCAGAATACGGAGCTCATAAGGGCATGCCATGGATGTAAAGGCGTGTCATGGAAAAGAAGAACATGACCGGTCCCGACAAGGAAATAGGATGTAACAAGATGTGAGGAAGGGTGACAGCTTAGGGAGCGAAGAGCTCGACCACGAAGCCATTTAGAGCTCCTAGATACTCCCATCTTATCGGAGCCACCAAGATCAGAAACTCCCCACGACTCCCCGGTTCAGAGTAGAGGAAGCGGGCATCCTCAAAATGGCCGATATTGAAGCATAAAGGACTATGTGCCCATTGACACTTGCTAGATAAGAAATTTCCTCTCCCCCTCATTTAGGAGTTGTCATATGTTGACACTTTTCTAGAAAATCTACTTTTGGAAAAATAAAATGCTTTGACGGAATATTTGCTAAAGATCTTCTGAATATCCTACAATTCTCCAAGGACCACCTCTTTTACAATATGTGAAGAAAAACAAATAGTGATGACTAGGTCAGCAATCCAGATAACACAAAAAAGTGATGACTAACGAGCGCTCTAGCTCGACAATCAAGATAAACAAAAAGTGATGACTGGCGAGCACTCCAGCTCGGCCGTCAGGATAAACAAAAAGTGATAACTGGCGAGCACCCTAGCTCGGTAGTCAGGATAAATGAAAAGTGATGACTGACGAGCACTCTGGCTCGGAAGTTTGGATTGATAAAAAGTGATGAATGACGAGCACTCTAGCTTGGCAACGAGATAAATAAAAAGTGATGATTGGCGAGCTCTCTAGCTGGACAGTTAGGAATTGACAAGTAATGACTGACGAGTTCCCCGAGCCCGCCAGTTGGGATTCAACAAGTGATGACTGGCGAGGTCCCCGTTCCCGCCAGTCATGATTTGACAAGGAGATGTATGCCGACCACCCCAACTCGCAGACGAGATCAATGATCTAGTTAGAGCAGATATGCCTGTCTAGATATCGACAAGTGGCATATGTCGAGCACCTCAACTCACAAACAGGGTCAAGGGTCTATCCAGGGCAGACGCACCTGACTAGACAGCCAGGAGAGTAATAACTGCTGGGCACTCATGCCCATCCAAAAAAGTTAATGAAAAGCCTTAGTAAAGGAAATCTCGACACAGCAGTAAGGATATCTACTGAGTATTATAGCTCAGAATAAGGTCCTCTAATGAGCACTTCAGCTCAAGGATTTATCCAGAACAAGGACACCTAAATAGGTAATGAAGGGAAGGTCCCCTGGCCAAAAATTGAGGAAATTCAACTTGCTTCGCCAACCTAGGAAAAAGCTTAGCTAAAAGGAAGCATGGTCGACTAAATGATAAAGGGAAAAACCCCCCGATGGGAGCGGAAAGTTCACCCAATCAGGATAGGAGCACGAGAGCCTTCTTAAAGTCGTGACAGGTCTATAAGACCCCCGACCTACAGATGGGGCAATCCATTGGACAAGATCAAGTAAACCAAACAAATCAAGGCCCTTTAAGGCTAACTTCAACTCGGGTCAATAAAAGTTCGTAGGATACAACGATCGACATAATAGTTGGAACAACTACAAACCTCAGGATAAAGATCTCATCCATACCAAGTTAAAGCTTGACTGAGGAAAAAGAAACTCTATCTACTTGGGGTTTGTTCGTGGCAAGAAATAGGCAAAAATATATATATATAAATAATGGAGCTAGAGGTAAATGAAGTTTATTTTCATTAATAAACAGAGGATTACAAGTACAAGAAAATGTAAAAAAAATCTCCTCAGTTTAGGGGGTTAACCCCTCCGAAGCTAAACTTAAGGTAGGACCCCCCCTCGGTATGGGTCAGAGGTCGCGACCTCTGCTTCCTTGAACTATTCGGAGGACCTGAAAGCTCCAATGATCTAATCTTGTGGACTCAATCTCTCAAACTTATGAGAGAGAAAGCAAGGAGAATGACCGCCACCCCATGGTTCGAGGCGATTCCATAAGGTGGGCGGCGCGGAAGAAAGGAGATAGATTGTGGTCAGTAAAGGTGCTTCATTATGAGGTAAATGATAGAACTACTAGCCGCATTGCAAGCCCTTGTTAATGGTAACGACTCTGCAACCAGGGGTAGGTAGCCAACACAGATAGAAGGCTCGCCGAACACGCCTATTAACTATAGGAAAATCACTGCGGATGGAACGATGATAACTTTGAGGAACGAAATTTAAGGGATAACAGAAAGGAAAATGAGAGTCATGAAAAGGAAGAAGGATCTTGAGAGGAAACCTCAAGGATGAAAGAGGCCCCATAAGGGGGAAAGATTACTCTTCTACTGAGAAGGAAAAACAAAGGCAATAATAAAGATCAATAATTTCGTCTAGTTGATGGACATAAGAAGAAATGCCGCCTATTTATTGGCCTAAAAGAAAATTACCCATTTAATAGGGGTACTTAAATTGACCATCGAACGGCCAGTAATCAGCCATTTTTCCAATCAGCGAGAAACTCTCAGAACTCCAAACGACATCTAATCGGCAATATGGATAAACGACGCGTCTGGGTGAAGCAACACGTCCTGAAGTCAGGCCCCCTTTTACGCCTGCTCACGCGCCTATAGTGTCCATGCTCCCAAGGAAATTACAATCTCAAATCATGGAAGAAAGGGAATAATGCGCACGTAACAGAAATAATTGGGTCACCAATTTCATTAGGTGTAACCTCCATTAGAAAGCGGGAGCAGCTCGGATGAAGAGATCAAGCATTGAAGTTTTCAGACCTGGCTAGGTGGAAGCCACCCAGATCCTTGAATGGGGGTAACTATTATGAGTGTTTCCCCAAATAACAGTGAAATGATGACGCGTGTCACCACGATGAGAAGCTTAGGGCAGAGGAACTTCCGAAGGAAAAGAACCGACCCAATCTGGTCGAACACTGTGGAGCTTGGGTTACACAGACCTGAGCTCAAGAAACAGTGATTACCAAGAGTAGCTTGGGTGACTCCAAGCAAGAAGTCATCATTACTCATCGAAAGTAGCATCCCTCAGGTCCAATCGTCATGACAAAGTGTCAAGATAGCCTCCGCATAATATTTCGACATTAAAAGCCTATCACTTTATGTCAAATCGCCTTCTTTCCATCTAATTGATGGCTGACAACGACAAGCTTTTATGCCCCGTTAAGCTTCTCCAACGCGCCTCCAAGAAGCTTCTTCGACACACTTCCTTCACCCGAGAACTCAGGTATAAATACTTCACCAACCACATAAGAGGTACGTGTATTCTCCTCCAAAAAGTGGTACTCCAAGAGATCGACCAACGACTAACTTAAGTATCGGAGGCACCCTGACGAGGACCCCCCTGATTCTCCTCGTCTTGGAGTTCTTTGTTTGTGTTCTTTGCTGACTAGAAGGACACAAGGGACCCCGTGTGGGGGAGGAGTGCATGAAGATCACAATTACGGTCTTCGATCAAAACCGTCAGTCGGAGGGGAATATTACTTCAAGGGAAGATTGCAGGAAATTTATTGTGGTAGTTTTCGGCTGAAACAGATATATATATATATATATATNATTACGAGAATAATACAAATATACATTAATATTAAAAAATATGTAATCTTACTGTTACTGTAGAAATAATAGTAAAAACTTATTCTTTATAATTAAAGTGGTATATATGAAAATAATAAAAATATTTATTATTTATAATTAAAGATAATAATCTAATTCTTTAATTTTTAAGTAACTTAAAACGGATAAATCTTTCATACAATTCAAAATTTAAAAATTATTTAGGTTAGATATTAATTAGGATAAATGATACTTAAATAAATGTAGTTGACGGGGTATTGTAGTAAATGTAGTTTATAATTTTGTTGATTTTTTCTAAAATGATTGTTTTTTAATTATTATTATTATTATTGGTTATTTAACGAAATAAAGTTTTCAAATGATTTATTTACCTAAAAAACCCTTCCTACTACCCATACCCTGCTCGTATCCAAGTTAAATTAAATGAGTGGGTATGGGTCATATCTAGTAAGACATTGGTACCCTAATGGGTACCCAATGGGTAGTTGTATATTGATGATTAACACTAGATTAATATATTATGCACAAATTACACAATGTTAATTTTCCAAAATACCCCTACGTGAGTAGACTCGGTCGAGTTGTATATGCCCATAATCGCTAGAGGTGTGCACGAGACGAGACAAAACAAGTTTTGAGATTTTTGGTCCCGTTCCCGCCGGGACGAGACAAATTTTTTTCAGTATTGTCTTGTCCCGTGTTGAGGACAAAAATCATGCGAGATAAGAAATGTTTGGGACACAGGTTGTGTCGGTTCGCGAAAACATGTTGGTTCGGGGGCACATGTCGTGTCGGGTGTAGGGCGTGGGTCGGGTTAGGGCACGTGATGAGGCATGACACGGTTTGGGAGTGGGCTCGGGAACACATGTGGGAGGCCCAGATCAGGTTAGGAAACGGGTCGGGGTAAGGGACATGGGGCGGGTCAGGAACGCGGGACGGGACGGGACACAGGTTGGGACAAGTCGGGAGTCGGGCCGGGGACGCGAGGTCAGGTCTAAAAATTAAAAAACAAGGGTTACAATTGAAAATTTTAAGGGTAAAAAAATAATAAAAATTTGGGCTATTTATAAAGAAATCGAGACGGGACAGGAGAAGTCGGGACACAATTTTTTATCTCGTCCCGCCAAGAGTAAAAATCCATCTCATCCCACTCAATTCAGGACAGGATGGGTATTTCAAAATAATTGCATACCCCTAATAATCGCCGAAGCAAAAGGAGTTGTGACTCGGAGAGAGGTTAGAGAGATGGAGACTGGGGAAATAGATGAAGGTAAGGGTGTATATTGGAAGGGGGAGAGAAGATGGTAGAGCTATAAGGAAAATCGTTCAAACCGCTTAATTTGACCTAACCGCATCGGTTTCGATGTTTTAGACTGTTCGATCGGTTTCAGTGTTTTAGATGGTTCGGTCCTAACATGGCCAAAATTGTTATGTTTGGTTCGATTTGTAGTTTAATTAAAAAAATCACACCGAACCAAATCGAATCGTATTATACATATATATACTCACTCCGCTTTGAAAACCCTAACACTCTCTCATTTGCGCCGCTTGAAGCTCTCCCTTTCCCTCTTGGGTCTAACTCTATCTCTCACACTCCTTAATTTGACACAAATATTCTACCTAATTTAAGCTCTATCTCTCTCTACACACACTTTCAGAGTTTGAGAAACAGTAAAAATGGCGGAAAAGAAAGATGAAATAGATGAAGTGTAAATAATAGTTTTGTATGTTATATTATTTTTATACAGAATTGTACAAACGAATATGTGTGTGTGTGTGTAATTTTTGGAGTCGTTGGCATTGTCTACATTCATCCATCTTGGAAAGATGGGAGAGAAAGATTGGAAAAGGTGAGGCCTTTCTGAAAATGTCTGTAATTTGGTTTGCAGTGGTAATATGAGCTGTTCTAATACTCCCTTCTTAAATCTTTTCACGAATCAAATGACAGTCGAGTTCAATGTATTTTGTGTGTTCGTGAAAAATAGGGTTGGAAGCAATATGAAGAGCAGCTTGATAATCACAATGTAGATGAGATGCTTGTGTATGAAAAACGCGGAAATGATTGAGTAAGTATCGTAACCATATCAGTTCACAACATGTGGTTTCCATGGATCGATACTCTACTTTAGTGGAAGAACGAGAGATGATCTGTTGTTTTTTAGATTTCCAGGAAATAAGAGAGTTTCCTAAAAATATGCAAAAACCAGAGACAGATCTACGGGTGTCCAGACAAGCAGCCCAATCAGAATCACAGAAAGCACGTAGTTAAACCTGGGATGAAGATGGATAGAACAAGTCCTGACCTGGAGAATCTTTAAGGTATGTTAGAATCTTTTGAATTCCTTGCATATGTTTATCTGTTGGGTTAGCCATAAACTGACTAAGGGTCTGTACTGAGTAGGAGATACCAGGCCTTGTATTCTGTTCCATCAGAATTTTTACTGGTTTAGCATCAATGAAATGTGCATCATTGAGGAGGTCCAGAGTATATTTTCTTTGACAGATTTGAATACCTCATCTAGACCGAGCTACCTCAATTCCTAATAAGTATCTTAGTAAACCCAAGTATTTGATCTTGAATTTGGCTTGGAGAAATAATTTGATTTTTGTAATGTTGTGTATGTCTGAGCTAGCTACTATTAAATCATCAACATGGACTAAGACATCAGTGAAGCTAGAGGCAGTA
The DNA here is from genome assembly GCA_003255025.1 of Datisca glomerata. Taxonomy (NCBI): domain Eukaryota; kingdom Viridiplantae; phylum Streptophyta; class Magnoliopsida; order Cucurbitales; family Datiscaceae; genus Datisca; species Datisca glomerata. Next base: position 2,114,366 of record QANY01009141.1, on the reverse strand, counting down.
GTCTGTGTGAAAAAACTATAGTCGGCTTTGGATTGTGTGTATCCAAAATCAATGAGGGATGAGAGAATTTTGCATACCACTGCCTAGAAGACAGTTTGAGTCCGTAGATGCTTTTAAGTAACTTGCAAACAAAAGGTTTGGAAGTTTTAGTGTAGCCAGAAGGGAGCTTCATGTAAGCATCTTCTTCCAAGTCACCATGGAGAATGGCATTTTGCATATCAAATTGCTGCAAATGCCACCCCTTAATAGCTGCCAAGGCTAATCGCTATTATGATTTTAGCAACTGGTGAGAATGTTTCATGATAATCCAGCCCTTCTTGCTGTGTGTATCCCCTTGCCACTAAATGGGAGTTATACCTCTCTAAACTCCCATCTGAGTGATATTTAAGCTTGTATATCCACTTGCATCCCACTGCTGTTTTTTCAGATGGTAAATAAGAAATTTTCCATGTTTTATTTTCTTCTAATGCTTGCAATTCAGTCTGCATAGCCTCTACCGATTTAGGATTCTTATCAGCCTCTTTGTAAGTCTCAAGTTCTTCCGCTGAAGAAGAGTATCGATCCATGGCAACTGTATGTTGTGAACTGATATGGTTATAATACTTACTCAATGACTTCCGTGTTTTTCATACACAAGCAACTCATCTACATTGTGAAAATCAAGTTGCTCTTCATATTGCTTCCAACCCTATTTTCACAAATGCACAAAACACATTGAACTCGACTGTCATTTGATTCGTGAAAAGATTCAAGAAAGGAGTATTATAACAACTCATATTACCACTGCAAACCAAATTGTAGACATTTTCACAAAGGTCTTACCTTCTCCAATCTTTCCAAGATGAACGTAGACAATATCTATGCTTGATCTTGCGGGTACTGAGCTATGCCAATGTCAGCGACTCCACTGTTGTTGAAGTCACTGAAATAGAGAAGAAAATAGGAATACTCAAGCGCACAAAACATGAAAAATGACTTCTTTCTCACCGAAAAAGAGGAAGACCCCTGCTTTCTCCGCCATTATTATTACTTCTCCTAATGGGAAAGGACTCTTCATTTCTTTTTTATATTTTTTCTTCTCGGCTACCTTAGTCTTCTTCTTCTTCTACAAGAGGATCTTCCTCTTAATCAAAGCTTATTGGTCTTATTTCAGAGTTGGGTTTCAGAGATCTGAGAATATGGAGAGCCATCCAAAGGAGCAAGAAAAGAGACAATCGCGACGAGCGGGATCTGGTTTGCTTATTTGTTATTGTTGTTTATGTGATTTATGATTTAGATCTATGATTTCTATGATTTTTCTGTGATATAAGTTTTCTATGGAGTATAATAATTTGTAATTCCTTCATTTGACAATATATTTCAATATTTCGTTGTAGAAAACATGTTTATATTGCTTTCTTTGGCTAAATTTTCAAGTTTTGTAAAATCCTTTTACTTTCTGCTTCTAGATTGTTCTGAGTTTTGCTTTATGGGATGCATTTCTAGTTGATTCTGTATGATTATCGGTCCGCGGTTAACGTCAATTTTTATTGGGTTTTGACCATTCAGTTGTTATATACTGTACGGTTCGGTTCAGTTTCCATTCATGAAAAACCACACTTGCGGTTCAGTTTGATAAAACGTTATAAACCACACCGAACCAAACGGCTTACACCCTTAGAGGATGGAGGAAAAGAATTTAAATAGGTATCCAACGAGTATTAGGTATTATCCATACCCTACTAATTTATAATGGATAAAAAAATATCCACCCAATTAATATCCATACTCATTTGTAATATTTTGAACTCACCAATTAAGTCAACTACCCCATGATATTTTTGCCATCCCTACCTCCAACAGAGCGCTCCCTTATGCCTAATGTTGATGTCGCAACTGGCTTCAAAGGAAGTAAGAGCATTGGTGTTGTTGATAATGACTCTTCAAGGCCGATTGTTATTGCTTTCTCAAAATTCATGGTCCGTAATCTTACCCTTTTTATGCTATGCGGCTTAGTTGGAACAAGATCCCATGTAGAGTTATGGATGAGGGCATTGAACTCTTCGCACATTGCAGTATGCCATATAGTACTTTTGAGAGCTTGAGTAACATTGGTAGGTTCGCTATTTTCTGGTAAAGCATGAGAGGTGGTGTGATAGGCTTGCTTCGGTTTTTAAAATATTATTAGGGGATCATGTCATCATTGGGTGGGTTCGGTTGGGGAGTGGGTATGGTACATTTGAGAGAGTGGGATGAGATGATATGTGGCGTACGTGAGATGAGGATGGTGAATAAGAGGGTTCGTGTGCAGTAGGTTCCGGTGTATGAAATGGCACAGAGGGTGTTGATGAAATCATGAATTGGTTGTTGGGATTTAAGGCATGTGATATTGGATTGAATGATGGAGACATATTTGTTGGTGGTGTTTGTACATGTGGAGTTGATCGCATGCCTTGATTGGAGACGGGTATTTCATGGTGTGATGCGCTAAGATTTGAAGAGGAAATGTTTAAAGATGGATTGGAATTGATTTGGGCCGAAAAATGAGGTGGATGGCTAATGTTTGACCATTGAGTGAGCGTATTTTGTGTAACCCGTTTGAGAGGTAATTCATGTGTTGCAAATGAAAATTTATTTCCGATAAAAACAACACGCTGAGAGGAAAATATTTTCATTGTGGATGGATCATAACACCTATATGCATTATGCGCACTAGAGTATCCTAAAAATACACATGGCTTAGATCGTGGCTCTAATTTATCCTAAAAATACACATGGTAACACAAGCACCCGAACACACGAAGCTTGAGGTAATTTGGTGAAATGAAAAAAAAAATTCAAATGGTGACTGATGGTTTAAAAGTGGAGTTGTAAGATGATTTATGAGATAAGTGGAGGTTTGGAAAGTGAATGACCAAAATGGAGAGGAAGGGAGGCTTGATGGAGAAGGGTGATTCCTATTTCAACTATGTGTCAATGTCGCCATTCTGTTGTGCCAATGATTTCTGGTGTATGTGGTGGAGATACAAGGTGTTGAATGCCTAAATTTTGAAGAGTGTGATGTAATTCCTGATATTCTCCACCACCGTCTGAGTAAACAGTAGTTATTGAAGCTTGAAAGTAATTTTTTGACTATGGTTTTGAAGTTGCAAAAAACGGTTGTTACACCAGATTTTACTTTGAGAGGATATAACCACATATATTTTGTGTAGTGATCCACAAAAAGAACATAGCAACGAAATTTATCAAAGAATGTGATTAGTGCAGGTCTCCAAACGTCAGTGTAAATTATACCTAAATGACCACGACTAAGAAACGTGGAGACACCAAAAGGTAAGCGATGACTTTTATTGCACAAACAAAAATTATAATTATTAAATGAGCTTGACTTTGACACCGGTGGATTATGGACGGTTTTTTTTTTTTGCAAAACCGTGAGAGATGGGTGACCTAGTCGTTGGTGCCATTCTTGGATGGAAGTTTTGGTGACGACAAATGCTTGTGGGCAGTTTTGGGTTGATGATATATGGGATGGGCATTCATACACGTTGCCCTTGCTCCGACCTTTGACGAGCGATGCCCCCGTGCTCAGATCCTTCACAATAAAAGAAAAATGAAAGAATTCAATAGATGTATTATTTTTTTAATGGACGGGCACACAAAATATTATTGAGTGTAAAAAAGGTATTAGGCATCGTAATTGTTGTGGAACCAGTGTGTTATTGGAACTCCATTAACATCTCCAACCATATCTCATCTCCTCCATCATACTCTGAGTGAATAGATAAGTTTTGCAAATCTGAGGTAATATGATGAGATAAATCTGAGTCCAAGCCAATTGGTTGAGTTCTGATTTCCAGCAGCAACATAGTTTGCTTGAGGCTCATGGTAGGAGTTGTGACGACTTCGACAATACTTGACACTATGTCCCACCTTGTCACAGATTTGACATATCATTCGAGACTTAATGTTATTCGTATGAAAACAACCGTACTGCTGATTGAAGTGTTTGCCGCCATCTCCTCGATGCTTATACTGATTGTGTTGACTAAAACCATAAGATCGATTGGAATTACCATGAGTCATGCCCTTCTTGTTGCTTAAATTACCACCTTTTGGTTTGTTAATCTGAGTACGCTGATTAAATTGAGCAGTGATTTGCTTGTAGTTGTGTCGTCCTTCTTGACCTCTTCCCTATTGAGATAAATTTCGTGGTCTAATAGCTTGTCATGTAATTCCTCGAAAGTAAGGGTGGTGTCACAGGCACGTACAACTATAATTTCTTTAAATTCAGATCGAAGTCCATTAAGGACATAGATGATTAGATGGTCTTCAGATATAGGTGCCCCGACAATGGCGAGTTCGTCAGAGATTCCTTTCATTGTTTGCATATAGTCAACAATTGAATTTGTTCCCATGTCAATCAACAACTTGTCCTTGAGAAACATAACACACGACCGTGATTTATTGGCATACAAATGAGTGAGACGCGACCAGGCTTCATAAGCTGTCTTGGCTGAGGCTATAAGGGGTACGATTGGCTCAGTAACAGATGCTAACATGGCTGAAGGAGGAGACTATCTTGTCGTGTCCAAATTTTGTACTCTGTGTTCAGAACCTCTTTATTGTCCTTACGTATAGTTGCTAGTGGGCATGGATGAGTTCCGTTGATAAAACCAAGAAGATCATATCCATAAAGGAGAGTGTGAAATTGTGCACGCCATGAAGGATAATTTTGAACTGTTAACTTAAGTGGAACTTGTGCACTAGTATTGAAAGATATCAAAGATATTGTTTGAAAGGCCATGTTTCATTGTTTTTCAGCAACACATATATACAATAGAAATTACATGTCAAATATAGAAAGTGCGTGATACTTGGCATGCAAAGAGGATCTACACTTAATATACAATAATTTCACAATTAAGGTAATAGAGTAATATTGGGGTCTGATATGGGTAGGAGTAATGACTCATTTCTATCCGAATCCTTCCTTATATTCTCCTTTACATCTAAATCCTTCCTTATACTATTCAGCCCCATATGAAATCGTTGATCTTTTAGTTGTCGAGTCTCTGTAGTTTGTGTTTTGCCTAAATAAAACATTAATGCTCTTAGTAAATAACTCTTCTTACTCATGATTTCCTTATGGATATGTTGATTTCTTTCATTTATAAGAAAATTATTTACATCTAGTTTATTATTTGTATGTCATTATTACTAGGCTATGTAAGTAGGGAACAATTGTGAAAAAAGTTGCGTTTTCATTGTTTAGTTTCATCGAAATATAGAAAGAAAAATAATGATAATCAATTAAGAATGACATTTGTTAATTTCTAATTTTCCTTTTTATTTTTCTCCGTATTTTCTTTAGTCTCCGTCTCATTTGTTTCCTTACTAATTTTTAATACCTTAGGATAGCATATGTAATTATGGAAAATTTGACTTTATACTATCATGAGCAATGATATATAAACGAGGAGTCAGACCACCCATACATCATGTAATCATATAGAAGTGTATTGTTCCCTTCCATATTCATTTATCACAACTAAAATGAATCTCCTACATTGCCAACTCATAATGATGCTTAGCTACATAACATGCACATTATCATACATATTTATCATGCATATACGTTGTAAATATTGATCCACGACAATGAGTAACATGTTAAGATTGAACATGTGACATCTAAATACACCCACGTGACGCCTACGTGGCACGGTAAGACTGAAATAGGATAACATCGAATACATTTGTAAGGGCCGCGCCTGGATCTATAAGGGTGGCGAGCCCATTTCGAGATCATATGTCAAGTGTTGAGTCTCGCCTTCGAGCGAAGTGACAAAGGCTCGAAGGTTCTTCCTTGTCTAAGAATAATCTAGGGGTTGTGCTCTGATAGGATTAGGACAAGGCTACGCTGTACCAAGAGAGGAGAACTACTCGATAAGTATGGCCTCATAAGGCACCTTGGATGTGCCCCCTTCCGAGGAGAAAGGTAAAAAGACGTGAATCGTCTCTTAAGAGTCGGGTTAGTCACCTCAACCCGCCCTCACGGCGGTGTGAGTCGAGGGGACCTCAACTCATCCATATGGTGGGCGACCTGTGCTCTGCTGCACATGTCTCGATCCACCGCTGGGGAAACTCAGCGGCGGGAAGTCTCATTCGGGGTCCTTTGTGCGATGTGAGTTTAATGTTAGTGAGTTCATCATTCGGCTACTCGATGTCTGTGATTGACATGCGGTTGTAAAGGACATGGATGTAGTCCCCACTCGACCCCATCTATAAAAAGGGACAATCTATTCTCACCGATCCCGAGACCAAACACTAAGATTATTTTCTCCTCGAGTTTCTCACATACCTTAGAGTCTTAAAGGCATTTGTCACCTTTCGACGACTGCCTAAGGTTGCTTGTCTTTCACCCTCCAACCACCAACTCCCACGTTCCTAGGCATACTTGGCATAGATTAGATCACTCATAAACACATCACCCTAAACACCAAAATATTTTGGCGACTCCACTGGGGATTGATCTATCTGCCATCTTCTTCTTTCTTCGAGTATGGTTGGATGTAGTCGAATGATGACAGCTTCTTCTCATTTGGAAGGAGAGAATGTTAACGTAACTATTGAGAACCATGACATGGAAGATGCTACTTCTAGAGAGAGAATCAACCTCCCCGCCATTACTGCTGCCACAATGACGGCGACTGAGCAGACTAACGCCATTAGAGAGCCCCAAGCCTCTAACGCTGAGATTCGTACCCTTCTAAGTACGCTGACTGCTCTCCTCACGGGTGCTTAGAACCCTCTTCCACTATCGTATGTCATTCATATCATCCCTCCTCACGCGACGAACCAGACTGACACCGATAGACATATTCCAACTATAAATCTTGGGGGCTCATCCGAGTCAGGAATGGAAAAGAATGACCAAAATGTGGGTACTCGAGTAATCCCGCCAATGTTATCATTCCACCAACATAATTCCCTACAGCCTTCGTACGTCCAACGCCGACACATGACATCCTGGTCGATGGCACTGACACCGGTCCTTTCATTACCAAAGAGACACTGCAAACAAATGTTGGAGATGAAGTGCATCAAGGCCTCTCAGAGCGATACGATAGTGGACTTTCGATCCTCTTACCCATGTGAGCTGGCCGTGAAGCCATACCCATCTGATTATATGCCTCCAAAGTTTCACAAGTATAATGGGAAGGAATGATGTGCCAGAGAGCACATTGTGTGTTTTATTGATGACTTGAACCCACACGGATGTGATGAGTCCATGAGGCTGAGGGATTTCAAAATCATTGATTGAGCGAGCATACAAATGGTATATCAACCTACCACCAGGATCAGCTTCAACATCGTCACATATAGTTTCTACCTTCATGACAAAGTTTTTTTGTGTCTGAGGAAAAGATGAGCATTCTCGAGTTGGGGCGTGAACGTCAAAAGAAAGATGAGGACCTGATGACTTATGTCAGACGATTCAAAGATAAAGCACTAGATTGCCATGAAGAGTGGAAAGAGGAAGACTTGGTGAAGATGCGCATCTGCAGAATGATGAATGCGTATATAGCGCATTTGGAGAACCTCGACATCACCACTTTCTCACGCCTCCATATAGCTGTTCAACGCACCAACGCTTCAGTGTTCAGGCCAGAGGTTGCAAAGTAGAGTTACCGCGGGGGACTTGCATGGAAGCCTGCAAGATACACGTCGCAAGTAGCCATCGCACAACCCCAACGACGAGGTGCAAAATGGGACAGAAGCGAAAGTGATGATCCACCACATTTCCCCTGCTCCATGGATAAGGTGCAAGCGTGGTTGGATGTCTGGGTCAAGGATAAGGTTGAGCAAAGGCCTAGAGTGGAAAAACGTACCCACCAGAGAAGAAACAGAATCACCTTGGTATTGTCACTTCCACCGAGACACAACTCATGCGATCAAAGATTGTAAAACTTTGAGATGATTTTTCCATGGCAAGATCCAATAGGGGGAGATCATTAGCGCAAGCATAGAAGTTATGGGGAACCAACCTCTCCCCCCACATGCTACGTGACCAGCTTGACTGGAAGAGGCGGTGAGCTGCGACAGATGAAAAAAATAAAAAAAAAGCAAAAAAAAGATCAAAAACAAAAAATAGAGAAAGTAATATATATATATATTAAAAAGATAGCATTACATGCCTTCCCCAAATTCGGCAAGGCGGGTTAAGGCCTTCCCCAAAGTGGGGAAGACGGGTTAAGGCCTTCCCACTTGGGGAAGGCGTGTTAAGGCCTTCCAACTTTGGGTGGGGAAGGCCTGACCCCTTCCCACTTTGGGTGGGGAAGGCAATCATATGCATTCCCACCCTAAAGCGGGTTGCGTCAACCTTCTAACAATAAAAACATGCTTAGATGCAATGGTGTGTTGAACAAAATGAGCATGAAGCAATTTACACTGTCAAGGCGTGACGACGTAAAATCAAAGGCAATTGTATTGATGAAGCCCAAAGACAGATACGTTATAAAAACTCAAAGGCGTTATATCAAGTACAAAGGCAATCATGTGTTGTAAGGAAGGGCCACATGAGACCACATCCATGGTTGATGGTAGACACTACAGATGAGATGACCCTCAAACACTTCAAGTTGTATCGACGATGTTCAAATTTAAGTGCATAAAAAAAGAAACTATCATATTTAGCATTGTTACTTTTACTTCAACTCTTATAATTATCAAAATAGCTCGAACACTTATAACAGGTCCGTCACCCTGAAATGCATTTAAGATGTTTCAGAAAAAATTGATCCTGGAATGCTTTTAAGATGTTTCAGTGAAAGTTATTCCTGAAATACATTTAAGACGTTTCAATAAAGATCGTTACTAAAACGCGTGTATGAAATTTCAACGAAGTTAGTTCCTGGAACGCATTTAAGACGTTTCAGCAAAAATTGATCCTGGAACACTTTTAAGACGTTTCAGTGAAATTTGTTCCTGGAATGCATTTAAGACGTTTCAACAAAAAAAAATTCCTAAAATGCCTGTAAGACGTTTCAGTGAAGTTAGTTCCTGGAACGCATTTAAGACGTTTCAGCAAATATTGATCATGAAATGCTTTTAAGATGTTTCAGTGAAATCTTGTTCCAGGATCGCATTTGGGACATTCTAGTAGAGTATGTCCTCGAGACGCACTTAAGACATTTAGGTAAACTTTGTCCTGAAATGCAATGAAGACATCTCAGCAAATGTAATTGGGTGGAACTTAGTCGTTGTTGCGAATCCATTCAAAGCAGAACTTGACTGACATAACATGTTTGAAATACACTAGTTATCTTAACTATTTGCTTATGGATTTTGTCATATAAATTGAATCTAACTTAGAGTTTTATTATGAATATGCTCATGATAAAAGTCGTATGTAAGAGCGACGTATGTGTGAAGCAGAGATTCATGATAATGAGGCATGATAACGATTCGAAGTAGGAACGAATGAGCACGAAAGCTCAAAGTATGGACTAATGCATGATAAAATTGAAGTAGGGATGTGTATATAACCCTTTAAGCATGGCCAATATTGATAGTCCAATATCCACGCATCTCCTTAGGCAACTTGATTATATTTTTGTGTATGTGTGCGCCTTTTTAGGCAGTATCATGCATGTTCCATGTGTATGCACTTTTAGAAGTCGAATCGTCTATGGACATCACCCCAGCATGTGCACTTGCTGCCTGGCCATTCCTTGATGAACTTCGCCTTGTTAGTTATCTCAATATCGAAAAGAGGTTGTACGTTTGCTCCTGATTTTAATGAATTATCTCTAGAAATGATTATGAACACATCATTGAGCTGTATCTATCATATACAAGAATAATGTGGGTAGAAAATGTTACATGACTCTATTCACTTGTCATGATACTTTGATATTTGGACACATATTATGAACATGCATATGCTACATATACTACCATGTATACTCACTCATGCTTACATTGAAACTTAAGGTTCTGCATTGCTAGTATATATATTTTTTCAGCTAGTCACCCTTTTCGTGAATGCCGACACAATTAGATTCTTTATTAAAAGAGACATGCTTAGCCAATTAATTCTAGCATCTCTTATTGGAACCTAAATGAGACAATTGGTATATCATCACACCTGGATAAGGACTACAACAGTAAAGACGTCCATCATAGTTAAACATGATAAACTAAGAACACAACGCATGAAGGGACTATATACAAGTTCAATTGTTGCACATTTGAACTTGTACATGGTGCTAATGTAAATATAGATAAGCGTCTTTGAGAGTGACGTGTTAACATTGAACATGTGGTATCTAAATACACCTATGTGGAACCTACGTGGCAAGGTAAGACTGAAATAGGATAATAGCGAATACATTTGTAAGAGCCGTGCCTGGACCTATAAGGGTGGTGAGCCCATTTCGAGATCATGTGTCAAGTGTTTAGTCTCGCCTCTGAGCTAAGTGACAAATGCTTGAAGGCTCTTCCTTGCCTGAGAGTAATTTAGGGGCTGTAGTTCGGTAGGATTAAGACAAGGTTACGCAGTGCCAAGAGAGGAGAACTACTCGACTGGTATGGCCTCCTTGGCACCTTGGATATGCCCCTTTCTGGGGAGAAAGGTAAGAAGACGTGAACCGTCTCTTAAGAGTCAAGTTAGTCCCACGGAAGGTTGAGGTAACTCAACCCGCTCTCACAGTGGGGCGGGTGGAGAACCCTAACCCGCCCCCACAGTGGGTTGAGAGGACCCTAACCTGTCCCTATAATGGACGACACATGCTCCGCTGCACGTGTCTCGATCCACCATCGGGGAAACTCGGCGGCAGGAAGTCTCCTTCGGGGTCCTTTGTGTGATGTGAGTTTAGCGTCGGTGAGTTCGTCATCCGACTACTCGATGCCACAAAGACACGACTAGTTGTGAGTATGCAAAGGAATCACGTGAATCGAGTCCTAAGTTGTTTTAAGGATGTAACATGTGATCACGTTTTAGGCGTGGTCACGTGATTGGCATGCGGTTGTAAATGACACGCTTGTGGTCCTCACTCGACCCCATCTATAAAAAGGGGTCCCTGACACCATTATGGGGGCAATCGATCCTCACCGATCCTGAGACCAAACACTGAGAATATTCTCTCTTCGAGTTTCTCACCTACCTTAGAGTTTTGAAGGCATTTATCACATTCCGATGGCTGCCTAAAGTTACTTTTCCTTCACTCTCCGACCACCAACTCTCACGTTTCCATGCATACTTGCCATAGACTAGATCACTCATACACACATCACCCTAAACCTCGAACATATGTTTACCTATTTTAGTGTACCACTTTATCAAGAATCTTTGGCTGACAAATTTTCATTAATATTATTCAAAAAATGTGGCGTCAAATGTATTTTTTATGTGTCTGTATTTATTATAATATATCATCATCTTTAAAGTTGTTGACACGTCAATTTATGCATAAGTAACACCTCTATTCCTCAACTAAATGGTAATCAAAATTTTATTTATAGACTACTACGATTTCAACAAGAATATCATATTAACCCGACCCAATTTACATATCATGGTTATGCCTTGTTTCTTGGCTCATTTAGAGAAGTAATCCATTTTTGAAAAATAAGCAAGAGAATGATAAAAAAAAGTTTTATTTGCACGAATGACAATTTATTAACTATAAATTGTTTTTTGATAAAATTGTAAAAAAATTTGTAACAAGTATACTATGATATATTTTTATATACCATCTATGATAAGTATATATCATTTTTAATGTATCATAATATATTTTACTATACAATTAATGTAACGTAGTATATTTTTTATACACCATTCATGATAATTATATATCATGAAGCTTAACGGTAAAGTCCAAAATCTTGTTTTCATAAAATACGCACACAAAAAGCTTAAAATTATGGAAGACTTGCTGAAGCTAGCTTAATAGAGTCTTCATCATCTTCTTCTTCTTCATCGCCATCTTCTTCATCGTCATCTTCTTCATCATCATCTTCTTCATCTTCATCTTCCTCTTCATCTTCTTCATCTTCCTCTTCATCTTCCTCCTCCTCCTCCCCCTCCTCCTCTTCTGCTTCTTCATCCTCTTCTTCTTCTTCCTCTTCCTCCTCCTCCTCCTCCTCCTCCTCCTCCTCATCCTCTTCTTCTTATTCTTCTTCTTATATTCTCATGCAATTTTCTATTTAATTTTTAAAATTAAGGATATGAATTTGTGGCTTTCAACGTATTTGATTATTACTTGTGCATGAATTTGAAACCATTTCAGTGGATATCATGTAGGATGGTGGTCAGCGTGGAAGCTAGTTCTTGTTCACGTTCCTCTGGTATAAGAGATTTTTGGCAAGCCCTAGACATCCTTGCCTTTGGGTACATTTTGAACCGCAACGGTTTTGCACTGAATCACTATCCTCTTCTTCTTTGTCTACTTGCTGACGAAGAGAGTTTGGATCTTTGGATGTGTGTTGCTGAGAAAGAAGGGCTAACTGTAAATTAGAGATTTGAACAAAATCGGCCATTATTTCAAATTGAAATTTTTTTTGGTCCTTTAACAAAACTGATGCAAAAATTGGTTTAAATCCCTAATTTTCCCTAATTTTTTATATATGTTTAACCGGTCGATGTGTACCTTACCATTCTAACAAAAGTATTATATTGACAAGTTTTCACATAATTGTTGGCATTACTTATGTACTTTTTACTCCATGAATTATAATATCTCATCATCTTCAAAATTAAATTCATTTTGATTTTTTTAGTTACTGATTCAACAATTTTCTTATAAGCAATACATCTCTATTTATCAACCAAACTTTATTTAAAATTTTGTCAATACTATCATGAGTTGAACATGACTTTTCATAATATAAAACTCAATCTAGAGATCTTGAGTCCCCATCCCCACCAGAACAAATGAACATTAACTTAACAACTATGTATGCAGTGCAGGCTGCTTTGGCACCATTTATATGATGTGGTTGGCATTTTAAGACCAACTACAATAATAACACAAACACACTAATATTTTTTTCAAAGCCAAACAAGATACTACAAATTCTGACTTTCCTCGAACTTTTAATGTTAATTCCCGATCTATGATTGAAAGCTTGAGCACCATGTTAATTCTAATCTCTTGAGTCACGGATAAAATAGGCACTAAAAGGAATGGGTTTGGAGATATGAGTTAGAGAGTATGAGAGATTGACACTTTATCCAAATACAAAATTGGATGGTATTTAAGCAACTGAACTCGAGCTCAAAAGGGAACTTTCATTTTAGCTAGCGCGAAAGAAATGATACAAAGTAGAGAAAAAGCAAAAAGTGCACTGGTACAAAGTGAAGAAAAAACAATAGAGACTTGTTGAAAGGGAAATCTTTGTATAACACTGATACAAGAAGGGCCTGTAAATAGGTTTTACATCAGAACACACTAACCACGACTCCTATAAAATAGCATCATAACTAAGGCACTTTCTCAACTACAAACCAAATAACAAATTCCTAAAGACTCAGTCTAACCCACCAACAACTAGAACTTTCAATGAATATTTATAAATATGAAATAGAACATTTAAATATTAACACCCTCCCTTAAACTAAAATTTGCAGATATCAGTTTAAAAGAGGATTAACCCTCTGGAAAGTCCTCTTTTAGAGCAGCACGTGAACAAACTCCAAGTAGACCACGCAACTTCACAAATGTAGCCAACTTGAGAGGCTTGGTCTGTATATCTACAACTTGGTCTTCACTTCGACAATAAACCAGTTTGATTGTTCCATCATTACTGAGATCTCTTAAAAAATAATATTTCACATCAATATGCTTGCTTCTTCCATGTAGCACAAGATTCTTGGAGACTTTGATTGCTGAGTTGTTATCACAAAAAACTGTAGTAGCTTCCACTTGCTTGAACTGGAGCTCTTCAAGAATTCTTCTCAACCAGACAACTTAACAAGCACAAGCTGTTGCAGCAGTAAATTCAGCTTCTGTAGTTGATAAGGTGACAATTTGTTGCTTCTTAGAAGACCATGAAATAGACCTTGTGCCCAACATAAAAACATAGCCCGAAGTGCTCCTTCTATCATCTTGATCTCCTGCATAATCACTGTCAGTAAACCCGAACAGTTCTAAGTTTTCACCCTTCTTGTAGAGCAACCCAAAATCTCTAGTTCCTTGCAAGTAACGAAGGATTCTCTTGGCAGCTAACAAATGCATTTCTGTTGGATTCTCTATATATCTACTTATTAAGCTCACAGAATACATTATGTATGGTCTTGTTGCAGTTAAATACATCAAACTGCCAATAATTTTCTTGTAAAGTGTGTTGTCCACCTTCTTCCCTTCATGATCTTTGTTTAGCTTCAAAAGCCAAACTCAGTTGGAGTGCTTACAGGATTGCAATCCTTCATTTGAAACCTGTCCAAAATATCTTGCACATACTTCTTTTGAGAAATAGAGGTCCTATTAGCTGATTGCACTACTTCTATGCCAAGGAAGTAATGCATCATACCAAGGTCAGACATTTCAAATTCAATCATCATGGATTTCTTGAATTCTTTAAACATGACACCATCATTTCTAATAAATATGAGATCGTCTACATATAAGCAAACAATGAGCAGTTTCCCCTTATCTCCAATCTAAACAAAAAGTGTGTGCTCATATGGACATTTGTGAGAGCCTTCTTTCAAAAAATAAGCCTCAATGTGACTATACCAAGCTCGTGAAGTTTGTTTTAAGCCATAAAGAGCTTTCTTTAATCTATAAACTTTATGCTCATTTCCAATCTTAATATGACCAAGAGGTTAAACTACAAATACATGTTCCTCCAAGTTTCCATGCAAAAATGCCGATTTGACATCTAGCTGGAAAATAGGCTAAGAGTTCTGCGCCGCCAATGCGATCACCAATCTGATTGTATCACGTCTTGCAACGGGAGCAAAAACTTCTGTATAGTCATCCCATATTCTTGCTTATATCCCTTAGCTACCAAACGCGCCTTATACTTGTCAACTTCACCATTTTCCTTTAGTTTTGTTTTGAAGACCCACTTTACACTAATGGTTTTGTGCCCTTTCGAAAGATCAGTCAGCTCCCAAGTATCATTTCTTTCAATGGCATCAATTTCATCATCCATCTCCTTCCTCCATTTTTCTTCTTTGACAGCACTTTCAAAGGTTGTAGGATCACAATCTGAAAATAGAGCAAAGTGAGTAGCTTCTGCTGTTGTTGGCAAAATTTCAGCAGCTGTTAGAGTTGCTTCTGATGAATTTTCAGGCATAAAGGTTGCTGGAGTTAGTTCACTTTCAGAATCATTATAAAAAGAACTTGAGTAGGTTCATGCCCATTCCAATCCCAAGTGTTTTCCTCATCAAAGACAACCTCTCGGCTGGTCACAATTTTCTGGGTTAATGGATTAAACAATTTATAAGCTTTGGATGTTTCACTAACACCAAGAAAAACACATTTTCCCCTTTTATCATCAAGTTTCTTCCTTTTCTCATCCGGGATATGCGCATAAGCGATGCAACCAAAATTTTTAAAATAATCTACAGTTGGTCTCCTTCCACTCCAAGCCTCCTCTGGTGTCATATTTTGAACATCAAATGTAGGACTTCTGTTCAAGATGTGAATACTCCAATTTACTGTTTCAGGCCAAAAATATTTTGGAATTCTCCCTCTTACCAACAAGCTTCTCACCATATTAAGGATGATTCTATTTTTCCTCTCTGATATACCATTTTGTTGTGGTGTATAAGCAGCTGTCAGCTCTCTTCGAATGTCATGAACGTCACAAAAAACTTAAAATTCGGTTGAGCAATATTCTCCACCATGATCTGTTCGAAGGGTCTTTTATGTTTCATTTTCCACACGAGCCTTGAAGCTTTTAAATGCACAAAAAACTTCTGATTTTTTCTGTAAAAAATAAACCCAAGTTTTTCGAGTATAATCATCAATGAAGGTAATTAAGTATCTTTTACCTCCATTAGAAAATGGTGTTATCGGGCCACAAATATCGGAATGAATTAGCTCCAAAACTTCTTTTGCTCGCCATGACTTCCCTTTAGGAAATTGAGAACGATGTTGTTTGCCAACAACACATTCTTCACAAACTTGGGAAGGAATACTAATATGAGGAAGGTATGTCACCATATTTTTCTGTTAGAGGGTCTTCAATCCACCAAAACTCAAGTGGCCATAGCGAAAATGCCACAACCAAGAAGGATCTTTTACTTCAGCTACCAAACAAGATTACACACTTTCAATCTTTAATGGAAACAACCTGTTTGAACTCATTTGCACAACAGTAATAGCTCCTCTAGTAGGATCATAAATCTCACAAACACCCTTTTAAATAGTGATTACATAACCCTTTCTTGCAATTGACCAGCACTTAACAAATTACTTTTCAAGTCAGGAACTTAAAGAACATTAGAAATTATTTCTACAAAACCATTCTTGGTTCTTATCTCAATATTACCCTTTCCCATCACCCTCACAGTGGAACAATCACCAAAAACTTACTGTAGAGTGAAAGCCTTCATTTAAATAAGAAAAAAAAAGACTTACTTCCACACATGTGGTTACTGCAGCCCGTATCCACATACCAAACATCAGACTCAGATTTCTGATTAGCTTAAACAGTCATCAACAAAGTTTCTTCTTCCTTCTTTTCAGAAAAATTTGATTGCTCTTCCTTTTTTTTGTCATTAGGCAGCTTAGTATAACATTCAGAACGATAATGACCAAATTTATGACATCTAAAGCACTCTACCTTAGATTTGTCAAAATGTTGATCTCGTCCTCTACCTTTGCCTGAAAATTGATCATCATTGGCTTTCAAATATCTCTTGCCATCTCTATTGCCCTGAGCTCCCCTTCCTCTACCTCTACCTCTACCCCTTCCTCTAGAGTTTGAGAAATGAGTAGAGGTAGAAGCCTTCAAAGCTTGCTCCTCTGAAGTTGAACTTCGGTTCATCTTCTGTTCATGGACCAGCAAGGAGCTATGCAGTTTATCAAGAGAGAATGCATATATGTCTTTCGATTCTTCAATTGAACACACGACATAATCAAAATTTGGTGTCAGGGAACGCAATATTTTCTCGACAATTGTGACATCTTCCATCTTCTCACCATGAAATCGCATTTTGTTGCTGATCTCCATAGTCCTGGCATAGTAGCTGATAACAGATTCCCCATCCTTCATTTGTAGAGTCTCAAAATCTCTTCTCAAAGCTTGAAGTTGTGCACGCTTCTCTCTACAGAGCCTTGATATTTTTTCTTCATGGAATCCCAAATATCTTTGGAAGTTTCTTTGCTAAGAATTGTTTCCAAGATGGGACGATTAATTGCCTGAAAAAGGTAATTTTTTTTGCCTTCAAATCTTTTAGCTTTCTCCCTTCCAACTTTGTTTTCTGGGCATCCGTTAGCACAACACCTTCTGCTGGTTCTGCTACTCCAGAAACAACAAACGTTCAATATTCTTTGGACCTCAAGAAGTTCTCCATGAGCATGCTCCAATGATCATAGTGACCATCAAAGCGTGGAATGGCTGGTTGTACAAAACTGTCAGAAGCCATCAAGTTCACTTTTTTTTCCTCCCTGAAACCTGCTCTGATACCACTGATACAGAGTAGAGAAAAAGCAAAAAGTGCACTGGTACAAAGTGAAGAAAAAATAATAGAGACTTGTTGAAAGGGAAAGCTCTGTATAACACTGATACAAGAAGAGCCTATAAATAGTCTTTACATCAAAACACACTAACCATGACTCCTATAAAATAGCATCACAACTAAGACACTTTCTCAACTATAAACCAAATAACAAATTCCTAAAGACTCGGTCTAACCCACCAACAACTAGAACTTTCAATGAATATTAATAAATATGAAATAAAACATTTAAATATTAACAAGAAAACGCGACGTGGTTGAACTTGATGCTTGCAAAGACAGCTCTTCAAGCCTTTCAACTTCATGCAATGTTAGTCGATAGGTCGTTGGAGATCATCAACTTCCATCAGGATATCTTAACATATTTCTCATGGGGTTGACTGTAAGCTTATTTCTTTCTTTCATTGATTTTCCCATCATTTTGCGAATAACATAAATGAATGAAAAAAAATGAAAAAATTGATAAACTTAGCTAAGATTGATGACAGAAATTAGTTTTTCTTTTCTTTTCTTTTTTTAAAAATCAAATAAAAAATACTATAGAATCCATCGTGTTTTGGTTCTGAATAGGCCTGATGGCCCATTTATAGGTCCACCTCAACACGGCCATTTATGAAAAGAAATTTATCTACCATGCAATTTTAAGGGTCCCATATTATTAATTACGGAAAATTCAGAAAAGAACAGGTTTTATGGAGAAGTTAAATACATGACAATTTTTTTTTATAAAAATTGCTGAATTTTCAGAAAATTAATTTACATCAGCTAAGCATTTTTCAATCATTTTTATATATCTGGCAATTTTTATAATTCTCACTTAATAACTGATCATTCTTTTAGTTTATTAAAACGTGCATAATTTATTTTTTTTGTCATTCTAAGGAATGAATAGTACAGTGATTCAGATGTATAATTAATTGAGTTAAGAGTTCATTAAAATATATGTTTTTTGTGAACAGTATTTTGTCTTTTATTCATCTTCCTCCTTAACATATATATAAATAATGAATATAATTTTTAATTTATTTTCCTTGTCATAGGTTGTTCATTAAGACGTAATTGATCGAATATGTGAAAAAGAAAGAAAATTACATGGATAATGATGATGTTTTAATATGGGTTTTGCCATTGATTTTAGAAAAAATTTACAGTACACTCCCTATACGATACATTTTTAATATATTTGAACGTAAAATCATATCTATATAATTATGTTTAAATTTAGAAAAAAAAATTATTCGTAAAAGAGTCTTATTGTATAATTATATTTAATTTTATATTTTCTTTTTGGCTTTTGGTTAAATTTTTTAGAAAGGTTTTGGCCTTTGATTTAAGTGTTGGATGTTTTTTAAGAATAAAATAATTTTAAAATAATAAAATGATGTGATAATAATTTATAAAATAATATTATAATAATTTATAAATAATTATAACGATAATTTCAAACGGTTTAATCCATCTCTAATTATTCAGTTTGGTTGATTTGAGTCAAACGGGGAAGTAATGCGCTATGGGGACCAAGACACGAAGCCGATCAGGTCAGTGAGTGAAAAGAAAGAGAAAAGGTGGTTTATCCGCCGCACTTTGTTAAATCCGCCCCCTACTAACTCTTAACGGACTCCTCGAGGCTCTGCCATTTCAATACATTCACAGCTCTATTCCTCCATTCCAACTGTATTTCCATCAGATCTCTCTCTCTAAGCCATCCTTCTTCCGCAATCCGCATTACTCTGTATCTGCATCGATTCGAGAATGCAGTCTTCCATTTCTCTCTCCATTTCTTCTCACACCTCATTCACCATCCATACACCAAACAAAGGCTTTGAATCCCTCTCTTTCACTCCCTCAAAGCCTCTCAATTTCCGTTTCTGTGGCCTCAGACGTGAGGCTTTGGGATTCTCTTCTCTCAAGCAGTCGGGTTCACACAGAGCCTGCCTCTCGAGCCGCTCTCGCTCTACTAAGGTATCAGCCTCATTGTCCGATAACGGAAACACTCCCAAATCGTTTGATTACGATTTTCTTATCATCGGAGCTGGCGTTGGTGGCCATGGAGCTGCTCTTCATGCCGTGGAGAAGGTACAGTTGAATTATATCCTTCAATTGTCGGGTATTTTTTTCCATTGAGCTACGATTCAGTTGAAAATGGTGAAGTAGGAACGTTACCATTGAGCTCCCCTCATGTGGCTTTTCTAGATCGTGTTTTGTTTAGCTTACTTCATTTTTAAAATACAGTTACAATTTTTGGTTGATTTTTGTCTCCCGCCCGAGATTCGATCTGTAACTAGTGCTACGAGCAGTCATAAAATTTTGGTCTTGGAAGTCATTTTCGTTATCTTCTCTGGAGATTATAATTGATGTGCATGATTAACGCCAACGGCAATAACGTCTTTGATAATTGATATGACAAGGAAACAACTGTACATTGGCATATATGAGATGGTTTTACGTGAAAATGAATTTTCATAGCATCTGCAATTTGCAGGGTCTGAAAACTGCCATAGTTGAGGGTGATGTCGTGGGAGGAACGTGTGTAAACAGAGGATGTGTTCCTTCTAAAGCTCTTCTGGCGGTGAGTGGTCGGATGCGTGAACTTCAGAATGAGCATCACTTGAAGGCTCTGGGTTTGCAGGTATTAAGAATAAATCCCATAACTATCCAGTAATTCCAAAATACAAAGTCTTGAGTCGACAAATGCAATTTCTTTTCAAACAGAACATTTATTGTGCATACCAATACCAATCTTCAACTATGCCTCTCTTCTTACTTGCATAGGTTTCAGCAGCTGGATATGACAGACAGGGAGTGGCTGACCATGCTAATAATCTTGCTACTAAAATTCGTGGTAATTTGACCAATTCAATGAAGGCTCTGGGAGTGGACATACTGACGGGTGTTGGTACAATTCTGGTAAGTAGCGGATAAAGTTTATGAAAGCAGTGACCATTAAACATCAGTATACATGGCCTTTTGGAAAATATTTTTTTTTATCTGTGGCCTTCTGGAAAATATAAATTTCTTTATCGGTTTCTGGAAAATATAAATGTTCTTTGTAGTTGATCTGCAAAGAACATGAACACCAAGTTTGTAGTTATATACCACAAATAATAGTTTGTAGCTTTTCGCTAGTGTTTCAAGGCTCCTAATATTGGTTGTATCCTTTATGGAACTGTTCAGGGTCCCAACAAGGTGAAAATTGGTTCCTCTGACAGAGTAGTAACTGCAAAAGATATAATCATTGCCACTGGCTCGGTCCCCTTTGTTCCGAAAGGGATTGAAGTTGATGGTATAAATTATTCTTTTTTCCCCTTCATTATTTTCTGTTTAGCTTTTCCTTCTTGTCTGCCTTCTGATGAAGCACTCTGGGGGTTCACAACATGCTGATTCATTAATACAAAATCCTGATAAGATGCTTTCCAGCTTCTTTATCGCATTAGTTGGTAATTGGAGAATGGTTTACATGCTATTCTATTAACGTATGTAAGACCTGTTAAAAAAATAACTGAAAAATAAAACATGTGTAAGATGTACCCCATGTAAGGAGATAGATGTAAGTTATACTGCGGGACAAATATAAACTTTTCAGAAACAGAAGTGGTTCTAGAAGGGTTGGCATCACAACTAGAAATCCACTTTTTGAAATATTAAAGATTTAGGAGGTCATTTTGAATAAGTTAGAAATGTATCTTGATCTCCCGCTTTAAAGGTTGTGTGGCTTGGGGTTTGTGGGACTCATGCAGTGGATAATATCTAGCTTTGTATAAGCATTGTCTGAACTCAGATTTTTCTTGTTAATCAACTTCTACGCCAGTCCCTTGCTATTTTCTATTTATTTTGCAAGTATGGGTATCTAATCCTCAGCTATTGAATCTGTTGGTTGTCGTCGACGGGGCTACTTCTTCGAAAAGGGTAGAATAGTGTAGTCAAAGTACGCCACTATTGGGAGAATGACAGTAGGATTAGAAGGCCTAACTGCTATCGAATCTTTGACTGATGATGTGCAGGGAAAACTGTAATAACTAGTGACCATGCACTCAAATTGGAATTTGTTCCTGACTGGATTGCCATTGTTGGAAGTGGTTATATTGGTCTTGAGTTCAGTGATGTATACACGGCACTAGGCAGTGAGGTATGATCATCCTTTTACTTATCCTTGTTTCATCTAGGTAGTGTGTTAGTTCGTGTTGAAGTGTGTCTGATAGAGTTTCACCTCATAAAACATGACTAAGAAAACCTTTAATTTTTGCAAAATTAATTTGTTACCATCAAATGCTTACCACTGCACTTATGAATGGTGCTTTTTACTTTTGTTCACCTGAATTAATTTTGGTTACATTGAGCTGAATACCGACCATTGTGCTTATTGGTGGTGCTTCTTACCTGCCATCTTTGTCACCTGAACACCAGTTTTCTTTGTTGCTTGCTTATGGGACTTGACATGGCTCCCAAAAATGCTTGCAATGTTTTTGAAAATGAAAGAACTTGCCCATGAGCATTGAAGGTTTACCCGGTCATTCAAGGCCCGTGAGATTAGTCGGGCACAAGCCCAGATACCTGCGTTACCCAAAAATAACTAATGAAACTTGACCAACCCTTTTCTTTACCCTTTCCTATGTTTAAGTAAATGGCATAAAGCTTCTACAGATTTTCGAATAGAAAAGGCATAAAGATCTTTTTGATATCAAATATTGACATTTGAAACCCGAATGAAGGTGGCAGAAGCTCAATCATCACAAAGCTTGGTTCAGAATGTGATCTTCAGATTCTACAAAGTTTAATTAACGTGGAGTCTAATCCAGGCATGATGTTAATTGATGATACTCTAGTCTTGAAAAGTAGAATTAGAGTTCTTTGAGTTTCTGATGTACAAGTATGTATTTTCTTTCCTGAAGTCCTGAGTCTTGAACCCAAGAATGCTGTTACAAAGTTGAGAGGAACCACCTTTTACCCCTCTCCTCGAACCTCCCTGCCAGCACAAAAAAAAAACGCATTAAAAATTGAAGGTAGAGGAAATTTTGTTTTCTCTCTAGGGGGCACTGCAAACTCTTTGTAAAGCTTAACAGTACAAAGGATTGCAGTCTTGAGTGAGACAATAAATAAAGCTTCCACATTCACAATCAATGACTACAAACAACTATTTACTTATCTGTTCTGTAGAAATACTGAATTTTGAAATTATCTTCGGAATGCACTCTAGTTTATTATAACATTGTTCGCAGGTTACCTTTGTTGAAGCTCTAGATCAGCTTATGCCCGGATTTGATCCTGAGATTGGAAAGTTAGCCCAAAGGGTTTTGATAAATCCACGAAAAATTGACTATCACACTGGAGTATTTGCATCCAAGGTAAGGTGTTATTAACTATCTTTTTTAAAGTAAGGTTTCCTTTGTGATAGTTTTTAAATGCCAACATGGTTTTTCAGATTACTCCAGCAAAGGATGGGAAGCCAGTCATCATTGAGCTTATAGACGCAAAGACTAAAGAACCTAAAGACACTTTGGAGGTTATATAATAGACATTTATATTTTAATGAATTGTATACTTCAGATAGAAATTATGAGTTCCCATTACTGGATTCGGGCTTATGTTACACTGTGCAAGTTCATGCATTTATATTACTGTTGAATTTAGAAAATATTGATAGTCATGGTAAATTTAGATGACATTGATACAGTCATAATAATAAAAAACATTTACATATAAATCTTTTCTTTTTGGCTTGCAGAAACATGGATGACTTATTTTTCTGTTCCTTTTTTTAAAGAAATAAAATTCTGGTGTTATGGAAATTGATTATCCATTGGACGTATGTTATTACAGGTAGATGCAGCATTAATTGCAACTGGAAGGGCCCCTTTCACTCAAGGTCTTGGACTGGAGAATGTATGGCTTCTTCGATATTTGTTTTTTAGCATTCAACTATAGTGGTTTACTTAAAATATGAATCAGTGATCTATTTGCTATTTTTATCAGATCAACGTAATTACACAGCGTGGTTTTATCCCTGTTGATGAGCGAATGCGAGTGATTGATGCGGATGGCAAATTGGTCTGTCCTCGTATTTCCTTTGCCACTAATTTTCTTGTCAAAATTGTGAGGTGTTACTGTTTGCTTACTGTCATATAATAGGTTCCTAATATTTATTGCATTGGTGATGCAAATGGGAAAATGATGTTAGCTCATGCAGCCAGTGCCCAAGGAATTTCTGGTAAACAGTAACTGATCGTTGTTACTGAGACATCTCTCAAATAAACTTTTAACCTGATTTAATCTTTTAGCATAATTCTTGTGACACAGTGGTTGAACAAGTTACTGGAAGAGATCACGTGCTCAATCATTTAAGCATCCCTGCAGCATGTTTCACACATCCAGAAATCAGTATGGTTGGAATAACTGAGGTAAACATAAAAATTTTGGGAGATCCTGTTCATCACTTGTGTTATTAACTCGTTCAGTGTCAGTTATAAATTTAAATTGGCTAAGGTCGTTCCTTTCCTCATAGTGTCTCTCTTTTTGCTTTATATCTTTCTAGATTCTGAAACCAGAGCACTTATCAGTGTTTTTTTTAATCGTCTGAACTGGGACATTTGATGAAGTTTTTTGATATTGCAGCCTCAAGCAAGGGAGAAAGCTGAGAAAGAAGGCTTTGAAGTAAGTATTGCCAAGACAAGTTTTAAGGCTAACACAAAAGCCCTAGCAGAAAATGAAGGCGAGGGACTTGCGAAGGTAATATATTTCTGCAAGTCCTTTTACATGCTTAGTTTTACAATTCGAGTATGTTCTATGACAACTCTAAATAAGATTAGTTTTGCCATTGCTGATTCCATCCCTTTTCTTTTTCACGCAGCTGATATACAGACCTGACACCGGAGAGATACTTGGGGTTCATATTTTTGGATTGCATGCTGCAGACCTCATCCATGAAGCATCAAATGCTATCGCATTGGGGACACGTATTCAGGTGGGGTTCTATTTCTTTTATTGGTTAAGTTCAGGTGGATTTCTATGCCAAATTACCATCTTTCTGAGACTGGACGAATTTGTATTGATGCATATGAAAGAATTGTTTCCTGCTGGCTGTCTGACATAATTGTCTTCGAGTGTGAAATTCTTCCAAATGGCACATCCAGGAAACATGATCATTGTTTTAAAAAACTCTAGTGGCTATATTTTTCTCGTTATTCCATAATTGACATTCCCCATCTATCTTGTGAACCGTGCAGGACATAAAATTTGCAGTCCATGCTCATCCGACCTTGTCTGAGGTGCTTGATGAACTATTCAAATCAGCTAAGGTGAGATTTCGATGTTGACTTCTTTAAATACGCCGAATATGCTGCACTGGTTGCCCTCTTATTTATGGTTCTTACACTTTGTGAAGCATCCGTCCTATTCACGCTAAATAATTCTGCATGTTAACCACTTTAATTGCATGACTGATTTGCATTATGGCCTTTACATTCGTCTTTCCTATTAGTCCTAGTAATCAGTTACCCCTTCAGCAGGTTAAAAGCCATTCTTCTAACCCAGTTGGTGAACCAGTTCCAGTCTGAGCTTCTAGGAACTATTGTATTCATAGCGCGAAGAATTTTGCTTATACTGGTGCATTTTAAGGGCCGACACGACATGATTCTAGGAGGGCAATATCAACAACCATAGACATAAGAAATAATATTTAGAACCAGCCATGTCTTGTGTTCGTTTGGCCCAAAAAATAATATTTTATGTTTCTAATTCTATTCTGTAAAAGAACGCCACTCAAAGAGGACTTATAGAAGGCTATTCTTATTCTAGGTTTTCAAGCCTGAGTCACTGCCCAGACATTAGTAATATTTTGAAACAGCTAAAATTGTTGTGACTTTGTTTGTCCATCCATCAAGACGTGGTTACATTTGCAAACAAATTCGCCGTTGGGCTTGTCCCAAACGGGCAAGTCTTATATTAAAACTAGGAAATTACTTAAGATCTTAAATCGAGTACTTGAGACATTCAAAAACGCAGACCAACCATTCAATCTGGATTCTGCTTCTACAGCACATCAAGCAAGAGTATGAATGAAGAGTAGCACAGTCGCGACGTATGCATATCAATTCCAATTTACTCAATGTGACATCCATTATCTTTCTTCCATTTAAAAAAAATCTAAACAATTGCGTAGCTGACTAGCAGAGAGATCACTCCCCTGTAAACCAGTACAATTGAAACAACTGCAACCACTCCCCAGCATTAGGGAAAAAACATAAAAAAACAAAACATTTTTGTGAGTTGACAATCAACCTTCAACATTGTCGGACATCATACCAATCATAAGACTTTGCCAACAATACCAAAAGGGGTAAAAGACCAAATCCTAATCACATAATAATTCCTAATGATCAATAAGATGACACTATTTCTACACAACACAACCATAAAAAAGAGGAAAAACAAGAAGACAGACAAAGAAACCTTAATACTCATCAACATGATTTTGCAAAACATATAAATTGTT
Source organism: Datisca glomerata (assembly GCA_003255025.1). Taxonomy (NCBI): domain Eukaryota; kingdom Viridiplantae; phylum Streptophyta; class Magnoliopsida; order Cucurbitales; family Datiscaceae; genus Datisca; species Datisca glomerata. The sequence continues at coordinate 2,088,195 of QANY01009141.1, read as the reverse complement.
GTGTCAAAGGCTTCTCAAAGTACATCCCCTCAATTTTTTTACTAGTGATAAATCGCACCAGGATAACATAGTAACATACATCAAAATTCCTGTTCTTCAACAAAAATCGTAAAGATAACAGATCATCCAAAAATCGTGTAAGGAAAACTCCATAAGATTTTTATCACAATGTTGCTTTATTCTACTCTTCTTCAGTGGCTGCTTCGCCGGTCTTGTTGTGCTTCCTCGCATACCTCTGGTTCCTCAAGAATTTCGGATCCATCTGACATTACAAAATTAAGAATGCGAAAGAGAACAAATTAGCTGAGTCGAAATTTACTGGTTCAATTCTGCGCATAACAAAAAATAGAAGAATAAGAAGAATAAAAGTAGTAAACGTAAAGGCATTACTCCTTTAGTGGAAGTATAGCGATGCCTCCTAGGCTTCTTGATGCCGTTCTTGTGAGCTTTGTGGGACTGGTTGTGAGCTGTGTGGTTCTTCGACTTCGCCATTTCTGTAATCAAACCATAAAAACCAGTCAGTTAAAAAATCAGCCCTCAAGCCTCATAAGGACGAAAATTCGACGTTTGAAAGTTGAGATTTGTCAGAAAGACAGAGAAATCTCGGGAACGAACCTGGGAGATTTTGATGAAGGACCAGATCCCTGCTGCTGCTAGGGTTTTGTTAGCTCGCAGAAGTGTGCAGCTGAGAAGGGCGGCAAACTTTTAAACAACCCAATGCGGACCCTAAAGGCAGTGGGATTTGAATCAGCCGGCCCCTGAGCAGTATCGGAAATGGGTTATATTCGACGTATCAATCTATATTTATATCTATAGTATATTAAAATGAATTTAAACCAATTTTTTTATTTTCTCAATAACCTTAAAGCCCTTTAAATATCAAATAAATTATATATTTTATCAATATTTTATTTACTTTATTTACAGAACAATTTTTATAAGTAATTAATATTATGTAATTAGGAACATAAATAATGTCCAGGAAGACTAATCTTTAATATTATCACAAGGGATAATTATTTTTTAATCGTTTATAATTCTTTGTTACCAATTTGTGAAATTTATATTATGTAATATTTATATTATTAGTAGCATAGAAATTTATATAAATTAATTTGAAGAAGGCGTTAGTATATTTTTCAACAATCTATTAATGATATGATCAGTTCTTAGAAATGTGAAAAATTGATCAAACAAAGTCATTTTCTAAAATATTTAAAAAGCAATACTATATAGTATAATTCAAAACATTGAATTTTTTATTTAACACATCTTACTTTTATGTTTACTATATTCTAGCACAAAAACCTCTAATAAACATAATATAAAAATTTTATATTCTAACATTTCTAATGAGCCACTGGGTAACTATTTTATATATAACGTACAAGGCATGTTGTTTGGAGAGAGTCTCGTGTTGCTTAACCAGAGATTTTTTTATTGATACTTTATGTAATTCAATGTACAATTTCGTAAATATTAAAAGTTAGTCATTGTCTCTCACTTTATAAAAAAATGAATGTGTTTAAGTTTTTCTACGTTGTTAGTAAATTAACAAAAAATCTAGACTTATTGCGTGCAACACACATACGGTTCTACTAGTTTAGATAAAAATGTTAAGACCTTTGAATTTTTTTAATAAAAAAATAAAATTAGATCTTCTAAATTTTTACAAAAAAATGTATTAAGTTATCTAGCGTTAAACCCTGATCTAACAAAAAAAAGTTGTTAGATAATGATTTAAAATTTTGATATTAATATTAATACTAAGAATTATCAAGTTTAATAGAATAATATTAAATGAAATGGTAACTCCATCTTTTTTCCAGTAAAAATATCAAATTTCCTTTCCTCGTGACTCTTTTCAATATTTTGTCAATGTCACGAGTTGTGATATATCGTAGATTTATACTATATTTTACCATCTTCTTTAGTGAAAGTTTTAGTTGGCTCAATTAACCTAACTAGTTATAATGAAAAATTGCTTTCACATGTTACGAGATTTGATTCAAATAAATATTACGTTCGTATTAACAACTTGTTGAGAGATGAGAAAATAACAAAAAGTTTATGTTTTATTCTAATATATATTCTGCATGTCTCTCTTTCATCTTGTAAGAAATTCAATACCTAGTTGTTAACTGATTTTGAGTATATATGTAACATTATAACATACAAACAATTCATGTTTTATCTTGAGCTTTTCACTAATTCTAAAAATTGTCCATTTACGTCCATAAGATGTTCTTATATAGTTCATTCGCTTAACTTTTATGAGCATTTATCTACTATCTCCTTTCGTGGCACTTAAGTGAATGTCGCATACTTAGCATATATGTGCTGACTATGCTCGAAATCATGTATTCCTAAGCACGGTTTTTAACTTGGGTCAAATTTTAAACTAACTTTTAACACTTTGCATAAATGTTCAAATGATTAAAAGCATAGATTTGAAAACTATATTTAAGAATATATCTTTTTCTTAATCAAAATATATGAGACATATATTTAACGTTCATTTAAAGCGTAATCAATCAAGAAGTTAACTGTTAACTAAATAGAATCAATATGAAAATAAATAGATTATTTTGTTCATTTTGAAACCTCATCAATGATTTTAAAACAATAAAAAATATGGGGGTTTAATTAATAAAAAATATGATAAATAGTTGTATACTTTTTTTATATAAAATTTATTAATTGTTTTTTACCTAACCAATCTTCGATCCCAACCCAACTAATGCTATTATATTTTACACAAATAAAGAATGTTGAAAACGAGAGGCACATGGACCCCAACAAGTCAACAAAGCCGATTATAACCCTTCACTATTTTCCCTCGTCTCGCAAGGCTTTTTTCCTTACCGCTTTTGTGGATCTTTGCTCACTTTTTGGAGGTTCTGGGTTCTTTTCCATCTAGATTCTTATAGATCCACGAAGCGAGATTAAGGCAATGTTTTTGGTCGACTGGTTCTATGGGGTCCTCGCATCTTTGGGTCTTTGGCAAAAAGAGGCGAAGATTCTCTTCCTAGGCCTCGACAATGCCGGCAAGACCACTCTCCTTCACATGTTGAAAGATGAGGTTTGTCTGTTTTCTCTTCCCGATCTGAGGAACTTCTCGTATTAATTACTGATTTTATGGTTCTTTTGAGAATTCGAAACTGGGTTTTTGGTTTCAGAGATTAGTGCAACACCAACCGACCCAGCACCCGACCTCAGAGGAGTTGAGCATTGGGAAAATTAAGTTCAAAGCTTTTGATTTGGGAGGTCACCAGATCGCTCGCAGAGTCTGGAAGGATTACTATGCTAAGGTGATTATCATTCTTATTTGTTTTCGAGTTGCAAATAATTTCTTGTTATTTATGTTCTGATTTATTGGCACGGGATCGTGTGGATCAATCGAGGGGATACAAACAGTTAGTTATGATTATTGCAACGCGTGTTTGAAACTGAAGAGCTTGGATTTCTCTATTAAAGTGTATTGTGTGAGAGTGACTTTAAAATTTACCACCAATTAGATTTGATCATCTAATTTTCTGAAATCAAGCCGTGATTTGAGTACTTTCAATCTCCATCTTTAGTAAGTACTGTTTATTCTCTCTTTTGGGGTTTGTTGTTTGGTTCGGCTTGTGGTTAATCTCCAAAGTTTCCTTATGGCGACTTTTTTTTTGGTTGGGGGGGTGGGGGGGAGAGGGGCAGCTGGGTTGATTGGATCATGCTAATTAGTTCCATGGACTACTATTATTTGAACAGTTACCGGCAGGACCACTAGAGTCTAGAATAAAGTTTTTTCTGGCATATGCTCAGTGCAATTTATATTTTTATCCCCATTAGTCTCTCTTGTGTGATGTTATATGGAGCTTGGAATTTTAACATTAGCTTGCTGAGCTAATGAGATCTGTTTAGCAGCTGTTTTTGGTCGCAATTACTGAGAAGAAGCTTTCCAATAGCACCTTTTTAGACCTTGGCGTGTTACTTCTTATAGCTGATATCTTTTAGTGAGGCTCTTGGGGAAAACTGTATACCTTCTTTTGAAAAAGTCAGTTTCATTAGAGTTTCCTTCTTGCTGTTGGGTTGCTATTCTGATTTCTGCATTTACTTCAATCAAGAACTTAGATACAAACTTAATGCTTAAATTTAGCTAGATCATATTATTTGCCGCATGTAGCTAATTCTTTTATCCTCCCGAGTTCATCGTTGGTTTTCCAGTTACTTCATCCCATTAGAGTCTAAAGAATTTTGCTTTTGGATATCAAACTAAATGCTGGCACATTTTCTCCTAATTTCTTCATAAACAGGTCGATGCAGTAGTATATCTAGTTGATGCCTATGACAAGGAGAGATTTATGGAATCAAAGAAGGAGCTGGATGCTCTACTTTCAGATGAAGCACTGGCCAATGTTCCATTTCTTGTGCTGGGCAACAAGATTGACATCCCTTACGCGGCTTCCGAAGATGAATTACGGTTTCATCTTGGACTTACCAATTTCACAACCGGAAAGGGTAAGGTTAATCTTACCGATTCTAATGTCCGTCCACTGGAGGTTTACATGTGCAGCATTGTCAGAAAGATGGGATATGGTGATGGCTTCAAGTGGGTTTCTCAATATATTAAGTAAACAGAAGAGAACATAATAGAGGACAGAATTTGAGCAATTAGCATCCATCTCTGCGGTATTTTCCACTCCCCATTTTGCAGGATTCTGCTGGAAGACAATTTTTCTTATTTTCTCTGTTGGACCTTTTACTTGTTGACATTCGCATCGGAATATGATCTATTACACTACGCAGTTTGAAAATCTCTCACTCTCTAGTTTTCTTTTCTTCCATTGTTTCTCCGATTCTTTCTTCGATTCTTCTTCTTCTTCTTTGTTAAGTGAATGGTGTTCTGAATTCTTAATAAACTTCTGGGTATTGTTAAATTCCTTTAGTTGATCACAAATGATAAGGGACTGTAATTTTCTAGTCTTACGCGTTTCTTGCATATGATTGGTGAATGCTGATTTTTTCGTTCCGGGTCATTTCATTTTGTAAAAAGAAAAAAAGATCTCTATCAGTCAATCATTATGAAAAGACAGATAGGTTAATACAATGGTTTATTCATAATTGGATCGGGTTTGTATCGAGGTGTTATACATAAAATTTGTAAATTCGACAACAATAAAAATTACAAAAGGAAAATAATATAATTGGAGATATACTTCAAATAAAAATATATGTATTAGAGATATAATGTCATTCATCTATAGAATTAACATCACCGTTTTTCATTTTTAGCAAAAAAAAAAGAGAGAAAAAAAATCTCTCTGCCAGCGTGTAATTCAACGAAAGCATCTCGTCATCGTCAAGACAAGCATCAGAACACCAGCTTTCGAATGGACGGCCAGTTCATGCCTTGGTGACGCGAATCCTCGAATCAGTTTTTGACAAGTGGATATCTATCTCGGCAACCGGTGATCACCAGTCACTTTTAACACATCATTGTACCACGTCAGCGACTCAACACTTCATAATCCGGCTCGCCAGTCAAAACCGGTAAAACCTGGTCCTTCTCCAACACCCAACAAGCATTATTAAATCCCGGAATTCTTTCAGATTTCCGAGAAAATAAAAATTGATAGAATTTCATCCTGTTTTCCTTCGTTTTCTCGTCCACTTCCCTGCATTTCTACCTACAAATTCTCTCTCTAAACCGCGCTAGGATATTCCCGCTATTTGCTAATTCTCTCACTGAAGTTGAGGGTGAAGGAAATTTTATTTTTCGTGGTTGAAATATTGTAAGAGAAAGATGTTTCTCGTTGATTGGTTCTATGGAGTCCTAGCATCGCTTGGCCTCTGGCAGAAGGAAGCTAAGATCTTGTTTTTGGGGCTTGATAACGCCGGAAAGACCACTCTGCTGCATATGCTGAAAGATGAGGTTTGTTTAATTTGTTATAATAATATTATTGTTTGTATCAGTCCGAAGACTTGAGGAAATAAAAGAGGAGATTGACTTGTTTAGTTATCTTAGGATTTCCTCGGATTTAGACATCCATTTCGCATCACTTTCAATGTTTAAACTTGGTGCCTTTGTGAATTGTTGAAGTTAATTAGGAGTTCGTGGGATTGTTTTGTGTGTGTGTGTGTTTGTTTGTTGTTGTAGAGGCTTGTGCAGCACCAACCGACGCAGTACCCAACCTCTGAGGAACTGAGTATCGGAAAGATTAAGTTTAAGGCCTTTGATTTGGGTGGGCATCAGATCGCTCGTAGAGTCTGGAAGGACTATTACGCCAAGGTATTTTCTTTTGTTTCTACCACTTAGGCCAATTCCTCAGCTCCTTAACTTGAAGCTGGGTTCTTGGTTCATATTCTTTAACTTGTTTGAAGGATATCGGGTTAGTTATTTCTATCATCTAGTGAATTCTATTGATCGACTTTGAGTCTCAAATTCATTCACTTCTCATAACTGCCAGGTCGTAGATTGTTGTGGCTGGCAAACTAATTTTAAGCCATTGTTTCTCTAGTATACATGTGTTTTTTGAAGCATTACGGAGCAGAGAAATAGTAGATCCTGCAATTTCACATATTAGATTTATTTCAGTTTATAGCTATGTCAGTTCCTAATTCTTATATGCTTCATTGTGTTGCTTTACATATGTGACATGGTACTTTTTGAAGGCTTCTTTTTTCTCTACATTACTTCACTTCTAATGGTTTTGTACTCTCACATGGATGTTTATGTTATTATCTACCTTGCTAACTCATTTGCCGCTTCAGATTCTAAACCCAAGCCCTTGGGTTTAGTCTTGTTTGGATTGACATCCCCTTCTTTTTTGCTTACTGTCAAACAGTGATTGTTGTCAGTCAGCTAATTGGAGGGAGGTAGACATTTCTTGAGCCGTCAAGATCTTTTGGTTTGCTAACATGAAGAGCTTGGATCGTCTCATCTTATATGACATCAACTTGACAATTCTTTAAATACAATAGTTGTTGGGATACTCCTTTTAATAGTATACAACCCACATTAGGAAATGGGACATCTGATATGACGAGCATTTATCATTGTGCAGGTGGATGCTGTTGTTTACCTTGTTGATGCATTTGACAAGGAGAGATTTGCAGAGTCGAAAAAGGAGCTTGATGCTCTTCTCTCTGACGAGTCACTGGCAAATGTCCCATTTCTCATATTGGGAAACAAGATTGACATACCTTATGCTGCCTCGGAGGATGAGTTGAGGTACAATATGGGACTGACTAACTTCACTACTGGAAAGGGAAAGGTGAATCTTGCCGATTCCAACGTCCGGCCCCTTGAAGTGTTCATGTGTAGTATTGTCCGCAAGATGGGGTATGGAGATGGCTTCAAGTGGCTCTCTCAATACATCAAGTAGGCAGCCTACCCAAATGGACAACCGATACAATGGGCTATGTAGTGTAAATTTTCCTGTAACTGCTGCTGTCTTCTTCATTTAAATGGTTTTAGAGCTTTATAAGCATAGAGTGTTAACTGTCAATGTAATATAGATGTTTTTTGGTTCCTTGCGGTCTTGAGTTATGGATGAACTTTTCATATGACATAGATAAGTATGTTTCTAAATTGGTTTGGCTTCGAAGATGTCTTAGAAATCTCCTCCTTTCAACTCACAACCAGAAGCAACGCCAGAAACCGTTTGCTCATTGACTTGATAAAAATTGATCTTATTAATTTCCACTTTCTGTGGGCTGGAGGGACAGTAGTTGTTGGTAATGGAATCACATGAACCACATGAAATATGGTTTCTTTTGGTTTTGAGAAAATTACACTGATACTTTTAACTAAATTCCACAGATACACTCATCCCTATTCAAGACCAAAATTTAATTCAAAAACACATTTCTCTGGAGAGAGAAATTGCTCTTTCAAAAAAAAAAGTATTTCTTTTATAGGATAACTTCTAATTTAGCAAAAGAAATTAACGGAAAATGACAGAAAAATCTAAGTTTTACGGATAAACTCTTACGTTAATTTTTTTTAAATGAACATTTTTTTTCGGAATTTCCACCTAGAGTGACTGCTTGTTCGTTGTGAGTTACTCATTTACTCACATCTGTCAAGTTTTTTTTGTCCATTTTTATCAATATTTAATTATCCGATCATTTACTTTTAACTCTTTTAAAACCGAATATTTATATAATTCTCCCAAAACTCAAAGCTCAAAGACCTGAGTTTCGTGAACCCAAATTTATCTCAAAGCCCTATTATGAGAGAATATGTAAGCTCGGCCCAAGGCTAAATTGATCGTATATGGGCCAAGTTGAAAAAAAAATATAAAAAATAGGGCTTTTGACATGTATAGCCATATTATATAAATAATTAGCAACAATGATATCCTAGCTCATCAACTAATATAGCCCACTAAATGAAATAAAAACTAATATAACCCTCTACATAGCAAAAACAACAACTAATTGTCTATCTCATCTCTCTCTCACGTGATTTTCACGAGCAAGCTACCGTTAGCCACCGACGCTGAGTCAGGCACTTCACGACCCTCCATCGTCGACTTCACGCCCTTCCACTTTCACCTCACGATTATGACTTTATGAATTTGAAAATGAGTAGGGTTTCCTTTTCATTTTCTATCGATTATGTTTCTTCTTTGTATTTTTAGGTACGTGGGATCTTTAATTGTGAAGTTTGGTGTATTGTTGTTTATTTGGTAGTTAAATTGCATTTATCTATGAGCATTTTGGGTTAGTTTATGGTTTTTGTTGTGTGGGTCAATTTTAATATTCATGAAGAGGTGAAGAAAGATGAAAGTGGTCACTAAAAAGTGAGGATACGTTTTTCTGGTATACTTTTCCAATTTCTTGAATTCACATAGATAAAAATTGACAAAAAATTTGGAATCACTAGTTTTTCCAATTTCTTAAATTCACAGAGTCAATTGATGAAAATGATCTTGAAAGATGAAATCTGTTTTTTTTTTACTGTGGTTTCTTTTTAGCCACGATGAATGATGGTCATAGCTAAGAATAGTGATGAGTAAATAGTAACTATAATTGCTTTTAATGCATTGGAAAGATTCAATAGTAATTATACTAATATTATTTTTATTCATATCATTATCAACTAATAAACAAAGAAATATGGTTGACTAAAAGTTAAAATTGATGATTTGATTTATTTTTCTGTTTGAAACCAATCATAATCGCGTCAATTAGAATAAATCTCTTTAAAACTAGTGATATGAGGCAAGAGACTTTAAAATCTTCTCCATATATTGTTTCATTCTTTTCTATTCTCCTCAAACGCTCTTTGAATTTATAGATTTGTTCTCACATTAGTTTGTCACTACCATCTTGTAGTTTTTGGCATTTAAGATTGTGAATCTATTTATGTTTCACTTTTTTATTTTCATCAATATATGGATATTGCGTGGTAAACATATAGTTAACATGTTGTTAACAAATAGTTTACACCGCTTAATCATATTAAAAATGAATAATTGTTATTTGTAACATTGCAGTAATGGACATTGTTGATCCCCTTTAAAAATGATGAGTGCAGGTTAACGCTGATGGAAATTTAGATAGGGGGAAAGAAATCCTGATCGAGACTATAACAAATGAAGTAAGTCTGTAAATATTTTTTACATCATTTAAAATAAATATTTACATAAAATATAATATGTTATTTTACTGTTTTTCAGATGCTCGTATTTGAGCCACCATCCTTCGATATTCTTTCATAAGAGACGTGCAATACCTAGACCATATTTTGAAAGATGTTTGATATATTTGGAAAGTGTAAAAAACTAGCATAACATTTTGGAACGAGGCCCTCTGTAACGCGACATAAAGACTCCTTTATTTTATTGAAATTTAATAAACCTAAATTAAAACTAAAATAAATTATAAATATGATAAATGAAGCGAAATCCAGTAAAGTATTCTACTACAAAGAATAATTAGATGAATTCTATCAATCTCCGGATCCTATTGTATATGTAAATAAAAAAAACAAAGTTCCCTTCTTGATTTGTTGATTTGTTCTACAGAAATCGAAACCCCTCCCATTTTTATTCATAATTGGACGTTCCTATGACATAATAAATGGGTGGCTCTTGAAAAAAAGGAAGAAGCATTTTCTCCATTTATTTTATTTCCAGTATCCATTATGAAAAAAAGAAAACAAATAGAGAAAAACCGGCTATCGGAATCGAACCGATGACCATTGTAATGCGATGCTCTAACCTCTGAGCTAAGCGGGCTCACATAAGATAAATTGTACATGCATAGGAATTTAGTAAATTATTGGGATCTTAGCTATTCACTCTTCATTCTTATCTATTCATAATTAATATGAATATATATAAAAAAAAAATAGAAAGACTATAGAATAAAATATAAAATAAATATTTGAATATGTTAGAAGATAACAATTAATAGAACGATATTAATAGAACGATTAATAGAATATAGCGATAGAGAATTTCGATCTATTTATCAAATAGATGTTTATTAATATCTTAATCTCAATTAGATAGTAATAATATCTTAATCTCAATTAGATAGTCAAATTTTCATTTTTTTAATTCAAATAACGTTTGAAATTCTTATTATTATTTTGATTCTTATTTTTAGGTTTTTTTAGTTATTTACTATTTTACTGATTTAATTCTATACTATTATTTCTTTTTTTTACTATTCTATTTCTATTCAAATGAAATCAAAATATTACAATATTTTATTACATAATTTTTATTTTTTTATTTCTAGATTTTCATTTCTTTTTTCTATTTAGAATTCTAAATAGAATCTAATATATACATACTACTAATATCTTATATTAGAATATAATAGTAGAATATAATAGAGAATCTATATCAAATAAATTTCAAATCATTGGAATAATAGTATCCATTGTTAGTTGATACATTGTGGTCAATAATATTGATGAATTAGGTGAAGGGTACGGAAAGAGAGGGATTCGAACCCTCGGTAAACAAAAGCCTACATAGCAATTCCAATGCTACGCCTTCATCCACTCGGCCATCTCCCCTACATAATGATTATGGCCCAGAAACCGAGTTAATAGTGAGGCATTCATATTTTTTTTTTTTGAAAAACTGTTAAAACAAAATGAATAAAACAATAAATTTTAAAACAATAAAGATATATCTATTCATGTTTGTGAAGACGGCGTTCCTATCTTTTTCTAATATTTATACTTATACCGAAATAACTCAATGAATTGGAATAAATTAACCGATCGATCCATTTTTTTATACTATGTTTAATGGATACTTTTAGATCATGATTCTTTTTAGTTTTTTTAACTCGAATTCTATTTTTATAAAAATTATACTTTTCTAGTTTTTGATTTTTCAACAACTCATTATCCCATAGATCTAGTAAAAATTCATGAATCATCCGGGCCCGAGGTTTTTTATATTGAATTGATTTAATTGCATGGATGGTTATTCTATTTTTATCATAGAATAATTATTCGATTCTTTTTGCTCTTTGGATCATAATTCAATCAAAACTTCTCGAATTATCCCAATCTGTAAGATCCATTTTTTCTTTGATTCTTTAACTTCGATGAAATCAGAATAGTTCCCTTCATTCTTATAGTAGTACATTTGGATGAAATCTAACCGGATTCACATATTTCTTGTTTTTTATTTATTCCTGTTAAAAATAAACAATTTGAGTATCGAGTAGAAGGTCATACATATTTTTTTAATGAATATGTTTTTATGTTATTTCGTACTATACAATTCATTTGGTTGTGGGATCATTTTCTCACGAAAGAGGTAATTAAAAGAAATTATAGAATAGGTTTCTACCTATGCCTAGATCTGGGATAAATGGAAATTTTATTGATAAGACCTTTTCAATTGTAGCCAATATCTTATTACGAATAATTCCGACAACTTCAGGGAAAAAAAAAGGCATTCACCTATTACAGAGATTATGCGATTTGATTTTTTTTTCTATTACTTACTTTTTACTTTACCGCTCTCAATCTCAGGAGAAAGATAAGACACATTATTCGGGATAGAAAGAAAAAAATTATTGAAATAAATCTACGTTTGTTGGAGGTGAAATTTGTAAATAAAATAATTTCTTCTGTCGTGTATCCCCGATTAATGCAACCTCAGATGCTTTAATTGTCAATTCTAGTATTGAGCGAAAGGTTTCACCTATGGGTTAAGTCAACTCTACTCCACTAGTACCAATAGGCAGCATAGGGGAAGAAGCACTACGCCTAGGAATCAACAACACGAAAACTTTGTTATAAATTATCCCTTTTCCTTATCGGGATCGGAACTAAGAAGAATGGTTGGGACAACAAACAACCATCTCGTTTGTATTTTGGATACTCGTATAACCATCGAAGACTGTTGAAGTGACTAATTCCTGGAAATTAAGAGGCGTTGAGGACAAAGAAATTGTTGGAGTTACCATTTTTACCTAGTACCAACATGCTTGAAGTTAAGACAAGATCTTTTACAGGAAGGTTGCTTAGAGATTTCTTGTAAAAACACTAGCCCCACTCAGCTCATAATGAGAATATTTCAATCTTTTTTGATTCAATGTATTATTCTCATCTCACTCATCTCATTATGCGCATCACATAAAGGAGGAGCCGTATGAGATGAAAATCTCACGTATGGTTCTGGAACGGAGATTCTTTGAATCGAATGACTACCGTAACGGATGTCGACTCAATCCGAATGAAATTATGCGGAAGTTCTACAGAATTATTATGAAGCGTTGTGACTAGAAATTGATCCATATGATCGAAGTTATATACTCTATAACATAGGTCTTATCCACACAAGGAACGGAGAACATACGAAAGCTTTGGAATATTATTTTCGGGCACTAGAATGAAACCCGTTCTTACCACAAGATTTTAATAATATGGCTGTGATCTGTTATTACGTGTGACTATCTCCAATATAGAAAGAGACAAAAAAAGAGCAAATCCACTAATGAATACTAAAAAAATAGGCTTTCTACATATGTATTGTCCAAAACAACGATTTTTATCAGCTGTAGCAAAGAAAGAAACTTCATAGAAGTCGAAATATGAAGAAATAGGTATGCCTAGATATTTTTTTTTTCTATGGATAAAGGATCTAATTGATAAAAGAAGCACCGTAAAGATCAATTAGCGAGGTTTGGGGCCGATACAATCAAAACTGCTTACTTATATCATGATAGTTGATAAAAATGAGGAATCAACTTATGTAATAGAGTCGATCCCCTACGGTATTGAGCAGCGGTGTAGCATCAGATCCCAAAGATAGTAAGTCTTTTCTTTCTTATGAAGGAAATTCTTTTTCAAGGATTCTATATAAATTTCTATATGAAACCGAGATAGTTACCTTTCAGAAAATTGCAAACGATAGTGGAAATTCCTATACTTTATTCTTCTGAAGGTGGGAGAAAAGATAAAACTGATTAAATTATTAAGAAAAATTCAAGTTTGAAACTCATGTAATTAACCTCTTTTGGTTAACTCGATAAAAAATGAGATAGATCTATAATCAATCTCACTCAATTATATTAGATATGGTAAATTAAAATTTGAAAATTGAACACCAAAAGTATTGATTGTTGAGCCGTATGAGGTAGGAAACTCTCAAGTACGGTTATAAGGGAAGGGATTTACCTACCTATTCCGACCGGGAAGAACAGGCCATTCGATAGGGAGATTCTGAAATTGCGGACGCTTCGTTCAATCAAGCCGCTGAGTATTGGAAACAAGCTATAGCACTTACTCCCGGTAATTATATTGAAGCACAGAATTGGTTGAAGATCACAAGGCGTTTCGAATAAGAAAATTCTTTTTTGTATTCTATTTATTATATTATTTAAATATTATTTTAATTTCTTATTATTGAGATTTTCATTTCATAACTATTTTCAATATTTCAATATTCATTTTTTCTATTTTATATTTCTATTTTCGATAAAATTTCTATTTTTTTATAGATTATAGAAATGAATTTCTAGTTTATAAAAATATTCTAGTTTTTTTCTAGTATTATTTTGAAAAAGAAATATGTTTTTATATTTGTTTTATCTTTAAAATGAAAATTATATAATTCATTTTTATTTTTGTTGTCCTCATCATTCAAATAAAAGGGATCATTTCTATGGTAAGAACCAATCAAAGAATTTCATTATATCCCTTCTAAGATCGTTCTATTTCGTCTGATATTTCTAGGGGTAAACGATACCCAGATACAGAGAATATCTTTTTTCTGCTATTAACATTTTTTTTCTGCTATTAGTGCTATTAGAATATAGAAAATAATCAATATGTTCTATGTAAGACATAAAATAGCTCCATTTAGCAACTTATAATGGAGATATGTGAATACATTAGGCTGTACAAAAAAAAGTGTTCTTGCGTCAATTCAAAGCCCAGAAAAAGGTATTCTAAGATGAAAAAGGTCCGTTGAGCGCCTCGTGGCTATGTCATAATAGATCCGAACACTTGCCCCGGATCAACTTCCAGATCATAATTGCTCTAGTGAATAACTAAATAAAATAGATAGATGGGAGATAGCAGAGAAAGAAACTAAGTATAAAAATCTCTCACAGGTTCACTAATTACTTAACTGTTGGCGGGTCTCTTTGTATGTGTTGTCCAGAAAGAGGAGGACTCAATGATTATTCGTTCGCCGGAACCAGAAGTTAAAATTTTGGTAGATAGGGATCCCATAAAAAATTCTTTCGAGGAATGGGTCATTTCTCGAGAACGATAGCTAAGGGTCCTGATACTACCGCTTGGATCTGGAACATTCATGCTGATGCTCACGATTTCGATAGCCATACCAGTGATTTGGAGGAGATCTCTCGAAAAGTATTTAGTGCCCATTTCGGCCAACTCTCCATCATCTTTCTTTGGCTGAGTGGCATGTATTTCCACGATGCTCGTTTTTCCAATTATAAAGCATGGCTAGGCGATCCTACTCGCATTGGACCTAGTGCCCAGGTGGTTTGGCCAATAGTGGGCCAAGAAATATTGAATGGTGATGTAGGCGGGGTTTTTCGAGGAATACAAATAACCTCTGGTTTTTTTCAGATTTGGCGAGCATCCGGAATAACTAGTGAATTACAACTCTATTGTACCGCAATCGGTGCATTAGTCTTTGCAGCCTTAATGCTTTCTGCCGGTTGGTTCCATTATCACAAGGCTGCTCCAAAATTAGCTTGGTTCCAAGATGTAGAATCCATG
>QANY01009141.1:1927972-2067972 GCA_003255025.1 Datisca glomerata | reverse complement strand
ATCTCCAAACTCACACGGTTAAAAAAATGTTTATGACTCATAAACATATATTTGACCATATACATTTTTTATTAAAAATGAAAGAAAGGGTAAGAATATGTTGCAGATAGGACACTTGATATTCTCTGCACAGTAGTTCCTCACACTTCTAATGAAAGCCCTGCAATTTTCATATTTACCATCGTCACTCTTTAATTACATCTTTTACACATAATGCCCATTGGCATCGTTATACTTTCTATTATGACACTAAAGACAATAGGTGGGTTGTAGTAGGGCCTACCTTTTGATGGGATCGTAACCATGAAAAAGCTAATAAATGAATAATCTAACACAACTGTAGTCCATTAAAACAGGAGAAAAGTTAATGTACGTTGTATGTACCAGACAGAAAGAAAAACACACCTTTAGATCATGTCTTGTGGGGCCCACCAAAATAATCAAATGATTATTTCACATTCTGTTTGGTACAGGAATGTACCGTAACCGAACCCTTTATATGGCCGACCACTCAACTAATACTCAATTATATCGTGACACTTGTGATTAATTTTACAAACTCCTTCATCTTCTCCCTAAAAAAATTTACGTTCTTCACAATTTCCTTTCTTTTCATTTCTGTATATTCCCAACCATCTCGTGGTTCATCACCGCACGTGGTGGCCTGTCGCGGTTATAGCGACCATTACGTCGCGATAAAGGACGCGATGACCGTGGATCAGACTATGACCACTATATCATACGACAACGGTTTCAGAGGGCTCTGATACCGTTGTGAAAAATGAAACTAATTGCTTAGAATCTCCAACCCCTACAAGCAATTTGCACATGGACGAATAGAATAATATTCTACAAATTGTTGAGATTTGGTTGAGGAAGAATACTTTTTTTAATTAGTTAATGCTATTTTAAATTTGTTTTTGAAGGAGTAAAGGGTAAAATATGAACTATGCTATTGACTTAAACATTTTTAAATTAAACATGGCTATTTTTGCATGCAATAGATTTGAGAGCTATTGTCGCATATTATTTAATAAAGAGAGCTATCTACTATAATTTCTCTAAAAATAGTCACAAATATGAAAAACATAAAAAATGGTCACTGATGTGTCTCAAAGTTAAAAAAAATCACATGGAAAAAAAATTCACGTAACTCGAGGAAAATACCTTCAGTCGTCTAAAGTTTATATAATATATATTGTACATATAAAATATACTATATAAATATTTTATATATACGTGATATATTATATAAATTTTTAGAACTTTACAACTAAATTCGTTGGGCGCAAGAGCTCCGTGTTTTGACACCAATTTTTTTTTTAGATTTTAAGGTGTTTATTTTTTATTTTTCTTTAGCTAGTTTTTTCTTAACGTAACATAAACATTATGATGTTGTCCCAAATTAATCTATCTCCATCTCCATTTTCAGCCATTTCTTATTTCACTCGTGCTGTTACGTGAGGAGTGATGAAGAATGGAACAGTATTTCAAACTTTTCTTCCATTCCACTCAAAGCATGAAAAAACAAGGGAAGATGCGAAAAAACTTCTGCTACTCCAACTCTGAAAGTCCTCCTCACCTAATGCAGTCACACAATCATTTTCCATCTATTTCCCTCTCAAACAAAGCAACTCCTAGTTCTCCCTTTAAATGCTTTATCTTCCTCCTACCCCTTTGAAGCAGTGAACACAGTCATCCATATCTTCACTAGCGAGGGCAAGAAGTCTTTCGCGGGCAGAATGGAGCAAAAGTGGTTTTTGGTTTTGGCAATGGGTATGTTAATAGTGGTTGTAAATGGGGGGAGGGGGGGGATGAATCGTCAATAAAACCATTGGTGAAGATAGTGAAGGGGAAGAAGTTGTGTGATAAAGGGTGGGAGTGTAAAGAGTGGTCAGCCTATTGCTGTAACCAAACAATTTTTGATTATTTGGAGACTTACCAATTTGAGAACCTCTTCTCAAAAAGGAATACACCTGTGGCTCATGCTGTGGGATTTTGGGATTACCATTCTTTCATTACTGCTGCCGCTCTGTATGAGCCTCATGGGTTTGGTACCACTGGAAGCAATCTCCAGGGCATGAAGGAAGTTACTTTTCTTGGTCATGTTGGCAGTAAAACCTCTTGTAAGAAGTGTCTTTTTTTTCCCCATCTTCTGCAATCTGTCCTTTTATGGTGTTTTGGTTGAATTTGAGTAGTTTATCATCATCATCCTAATCCATTCTTCAGTCAAAGTTAACTTTATTGCTGATTTGATGAAGAATTTTTCATTTAGCATTCTGATTTTTCTATTAGTTTGGTTCTGGAGGAAAGATAAGCTTATTGTGACTTTCAATTCAACACAATGATTGGATTTCATCTGTATTGGATTGCTTTAAATCCTTATAAGAAAAAAACATGGTCTATGATTTGTTGTTTGTCTTTGGCTTGAATATGATCAGATAGTAATAACAAAGAAGATGGTATGTAAATTTCAGGTGGATATGGAGTGGCTACAGGAGGGCCATTGGCATGGGGCCTATGCTACAACAAGGAGATGAGCCCCAGTCAGTTTTACTGTGATGACTACTACAAATTCATTTATCCTTGCACCCCTGGCGTTTCCTATCATGGTCGCGGTGCTTTGCCTATTTACTGGTATAAAGCATTTCACTATCTTCTATGCTATTTAAAATGACTTAGTTCTATTCTTTGTAATCCCTAGATTTTAAGGAGTGGTCTACTGAGCTTTTTAACTGATTTAATTTACCATCTTCTATGATCATAGGAACTATAATTATGGGAAAATTGGAGAAGCCCTGAAGGTGGACCTATTGAACCATCCAGAATACTTAGAAGAGAATGCCACACTTGCATCCCAGGCTGCAATCTGGAGGTGGATGACCCCAGAGAAGAAGAATCAGCCTTCAGCTCATGATGTGTTTGTTGGAAACTGGAAACCAACCAAGAATGACACATTGGCCAAGCGAGTTCCAGGTTTCGGCTCCACCATTAATGTGTTCTATGGTGATAGTGCGTGTGGTAAGGGCGATGATGAATCCATGAACAATATCATCTCTCATTACTTACATTACCTTGATCTTATGGGAGTCGGCCGAGAAGAGGCCGGTCCTCATGAAGTTCTCAGCTGCGCCAAGCAATAAGCTTTTAACCCATCCTCTGCAAGTTCCTCTTCCTCCTCATAATCATCTTGACCTTTATTCAGTTCTTAATAGACTTTTCATCCTGTTTAGGATGAACAAATAATAAAAAGGAAAGGAAGCTAAAATGTTTTGAATACATATGATTGAATGAAGAGAAAGAGAGAAATTCATTAATCAATTGCAGCTTCTTTACTAGGTGATATGGTGTGTGTGTGTATATATATATATATATTGATTGTTGGTTTGCCCTTTTATCATTGTTGTGGTAAATTTTGAGATTGGTGTTTTTCATTCTGAGTTGTATTAGTTATATATATGGCTGAGCAATTTGGAATGCATGGACTTTCAGGTATATAAATATGGACGCATCTGATGATATTGTGTCATTCTGATATATCTACAATATATTGATATATTAACATATTAACGATGCATTTCCTTGATTTCCGCAAAAAGAGATTTCACGGAATCCAATTCCAATTATCATTTTGATTGTTTACTACAATTTCGACATCTGATTTTAAATGAGTGATGGATCAGACGGTGATGGTATGCTTCAGCGCGGTATTCGGGTCAAGTATACTAACGTGCAATTGAAGGACTACATTAGTTAATTAATCATTAGTTTGGTTGTTTGGGGAGGTTATTATAGATTTCGGTTTTGATTGTGATTGATTGTAGTAATTTCGGTTGGTTCAAGTTGTAGAAGATCTTTTGTTTAGCTTGCTATATAATGCAGTGCTATTTTTCGATGAATGGTTAATGAAGTATTGAGAAAATCCATTAAGTCTCTTAACACCTTGAGTTAAGAATAATGTCTCCTAACACCATAAGTTAAGAATTCGATTCTCGATCCATCGAGTTTCATCAAT
This sequence comes from Datisca glomerata, assembly GCA_003255025.1. Taxonomy (NCBI): domain Eukaryota; kingdom Viridiplantae; phylum Streptophyta; class Magnoliopsida; order Cucurbitales; family Datiscaceae; genus Datisca; species Datisca glomerata. Next base: position 2,063,957 of record QANY01009141.1, on the reverse strand, counting down.
TGATATAAGAGCCAACGCTGTGACATGACGAACAGGGAATGACTTGACCATGTCGAAGGGGCGGTAAATGAGATTCACAAGAGTCTTCATGCGCCCACCGAGTTGTCTACGTCGAACCAAGAATCCATTCAACAACTTATTAGCCTAGTTCGGGATAACGCTGTCAAAAAGAAGGGAAAGAAATAACATGATACATCAGAATCAGAGAACGCTTCTTCAGATATCTGATTGGTTTCTTCATCAAGAAACATCAAGAATTCGTCAAACGAAAGTAAAAACGCTTTGGGCAGTGGTCACTCTAAGAAGTACAATAAGCGAATGCCACAACTCAAAATGGATTTTCTAAAATTTTCTGACGCGGATCCATAGGTGTGGCTAGATCGTGTTCGCCAGTATTTTTCAATCTAAGAAATTCAAGGACGACGCAAAGTTCAACTTGCCTCGTTCCATCTGAAGGGAGATGCCAACCGATGGTGGCAATGGTATCTGGGAAATAATTGGAAGAAGGAAGTTACATGGAGGGTGTTTGAGAGAAAATTGCTTAAGAGGTTTGGACCGACCATTTTTGAGAATATCGATGAGTCTTTATCAAAGATTTGCCAAGGAGGAACTTTTAACGATTACCTTCGTGAGTTTGAAAAATTATCCAACCAAGCAAATGGGTGACCAACGCAAGCTTCAATGGGGATGTTTTTATGAGGGTTGAAAGAAGAAATCATATCAGAGGTTCGAATGTTCCAGCCGAAGACGTTATCCCAGGCAATCGATTTAGCTTAACGACAGAATAAAAAATTATTACAAGAATGTAAGGGCAACAGTTCCAATTCCATGTCGACGCGCACTAAACCGGGTCATAGTTCGGGGTCGAGTTTATCTGTAAAACTGTCTCCGTTCGGTACAATCAAACGACTTTCGTTCTTAGAGATGAAGCAGAGGTGGGCTCAAAACCTTTGCTTTAATTGTGATAAAAAATTTGTTCCCAGTCATAGATGTCAAGCGGCTTAAGCAATGTTGATCAATGCAATGGGCGAGGATGGAACGATTGACCAAGAAGATAAAAAGAACGATTAAAAAGGTGATTTAATTGAGGCGGAGCCTGAAATTTCACTGCATGCTATAGCTGGGGGCATGTGAATGGAAGCGATAAATAATCAGATTGTTAGCGTTCTTGTGGATAATGGATCAAGCCATAATTTTATTAACGAGCAAGTTGCGGGAAAGTTGTTGTTGGTAGTCACGCCTATAATGCCATTCACAGTAAATGTGGCTAGCAGAGACCCATGTGGTGTCAGAACCGGTTTGATAAGGTTAAAATAATTATTCAGGATTACGAGTTTGTTACTTCGCTCTATTCTCTTCCTATTACCAGATTGGATATTGTTCTGAGCGTTCAATAGTTAGCGGATCTTGGACCAATTGTATCCGACTACAAACACATGACTATGGAGTTTACTATAGGGGCCAGCAGTATCGTCTAACAGCGAGTACAGTTCCATTTCCATCCGTTGTCAAAATAAATGCATTATTACATGAGTGGCGGGCCAACGCTGAGTTGTTTGCTATATCGGGAGTGGGAGTTCCTTCGGAATAAATTAAAGAAGAATGGCCAAAGGCGATGGGCAGCCTACTTCAAGAATTCAAGAAAGTTATGGAGTTGAAGATCCATCTGTTGAAAAAATTTCTTTCTTTCTTGGATTTAACCAATTATTACCAAAAATTTGTTCGTCATAACAGGCTCATTGCTCGCCCACTCACTCAGTTGTTAAAGAAAGGGAATTTTATTTGGATGGAGGTGGTAGGATTTGCCTCAAGAAGACGTGACTTGGAAGCCTATTTTGGTTTTACGACAACATTTTCCAGGTTTAACCTTGAGGACAAGGTTCGTATTTTGGCGGGGAGTATTGATGGATCAGACGGTGATGGTGTACTTCGATGCGGTACTCGGGTCAAGTATACTAACGTGCGATTGAAGGATTATGTTAGTTAATTAGTAGTTAATCATTAGTTTGGTTGTTTGGGGAGGTTATTGTAGTTTTCAGTTTTGATTGTGATTGGTTGTAGTAGTTTCTATTGGTTCAAGTTGTAAAAGATCTTTTGTTTAGCTTGTTATATAATGCAGTGTTATTTTTCGATGAATGGTTAATGAAATATTTTCTGAGAAAATCCCTTACGTCTCTTAACACCGTGAGTTAAATATAGTGTCTCCTAACACTGTGGGATAAGAATTCGATTCTCGATCCATCGAGTTTTATCAGTGGGTCTCACAGCTTTGACCAGAAATGATTTTGTGGACTGTATGTAATGAGATTCCTAGCAAATAGGTGGTAATGTGATTCCACATTTTTTATTTATTTGGAATGGACTATGAAAAGTTTATTTTAACCTCAAAATAATTAATTAAAGAAAATAGTAATTATTTTCCTTGAAGGACATTTTAGTAATAACATATATATTTAATATTGATTTCTTGATTTAGTAAACACTAACAAGCAATCTTATTTCTAATAATCTTATTCTTGATTCTGATGTTTAACAGTTAATAAACGCATTAATCTGATTTCAGATTTTGATTCATGGCCATTTCATTTTTCATCTGATTTTTAGAAAAATTGATTCCAAACTTCATCAAATTTTAAATGCAAGTAAACGCATCATAACACTTACTGTATTACCTTCTTTTAAACTATTAAGTGCTTGATGACACCATTTTTACTCATGATTGCTACTCAAACAAGCCCCTTAATTAATACTAATAAACTAAGACTAAGCTTTTGGGCGCTCTTGTCGGGCCTGTGTTTTTTTAGCACTACTTCAAACTAACCTCTACATTACAAATTATATATAGAGTCATATCGTAACAAATTAGAAATTCAAGAATATAAATTTTAATTATTTTATATATTAGAAATTTTAATGCTGAAACATAATATATATATATATATAACATTGTTTTTTGAATATTAAAGAAAATGATTTTTTTCTTAATTTGTCGCATTCCTAAGAAATTGGTTATACATTAAGAGATAATTTTTTTTACTAAAAAATATGTTAACGTCTTTCTCTAAAATTATTTGATGATTTTTCATGCTCCCAATAGCATAAATACTAAATAATATCAAATGTATTAATTATTAACGAACAAAATATTTTGATTAAAAATAATAATTCATTATATCAAAATTCATCTTTATGGATTCAAATTCATAATTACATAATCTTTGAAAATATGTAATTTTACAAACTATTTATGAAATTCCATTATGTAAATGAATAAAGAGAAAAATAGGTGAAAGCATAAATTGTATTATATTTCAATAAGTTCTAAAGGGTAAAATCAAAGTTTCTCTCACTTAAAATCATTTTAATATGATATAGATACATATATAAAGCTACTAGTTTAACTCTCACTTATTTAGGGAACAACAAGATAGTCCAATTGTAAGCTACCCGGAATGACGCATGTCTAATTCTATATGATAGAAGATTGATTCTACACCGACCAAACACTAACTTATAAATGATTGGCGCATCAATTGATCTTTTAAAACTTGATCAATTACTTGGTCACTCTAAAATGATTCACAATATAATATCTTCATGATAAAAAAACTCAATTATTTTATTGTTGAATTATATTTTTTAACTGATAAGCGCTTTCAAAAAACACCTAATAGGTGATTTTTTTAATAGAAAAATGCTTTTATCCATAGCAAAAACAAAATTTTGTAGTGCTTCAATTAAAAGATTCAATTTTTTCCTTCAAATGTAAAGAACTTTTCTTAAAAAATTACTGGGACACGAATCTATAATCTATTAAAAAGTGGAAGTATGAGAAAAACTTTTTTTAGATAATTTTGACCCCTTTATTTTTCTTATTTAAAATACATTTATAAAGTATACATGTCATATTTTTATTTGTCCATCAATCTATAATCTATAATCTATTAAATTGTGGAAGTATGAGAGAAACTTTTTGGGATAATTTTGTCCACCTTTATTTTTCTTAATTCTAAATACCCTTACAAAGTATACATGTCGCACTTCTATTTTTCCATCAACTAAAGATGTGCAAAATGTAGCAATTACTAAGTAATATTTGAAATATGATTTTTGAATGTGATATAATAAGAAGTAAATTTTAAAAATATAGTATATATATTCACGTAATGGCTATTGCATTCATGTGTTTCTACAAAGACTCCTTACACTTTATCTTTATTTAGTTTTTCTGGTTGCTCTTTGTGTGTATTACAGATAATTGAATGTTGTATACGATAAGATGCATTTTATCTATGATTTTTTTATATTTAATTATGATTATAGTATGAACATAGAGACTTTTATTCGTAAGAGATATTTATATTAATTAAAAATGATACGTGCAATATACATAACGTTGACGTAGTTCATAAAATGCACGTTTTTACATGACAAAATGAAGGTTAAAATTTTGAATTTTAAATGGTTAGGTCATTTCTTGAAAAATTTCTTTTTTTTAATTCATCTTTTCAATTTCCTCTTTCTTTCTTTTTTTGATCATTTTTTTCAAAATTCATAAATTTAGAAAATTTGAGAAAATGTAGGAACTATTCAAATCTTAAGTGGACATATTTATTAATCATGTTATGGCTACTATATGTTTTAGTAACTATCTATCTATATCTTATATGTAGACGTGTGGAAGTTGAGAAAATATTTTTAGATAATATTACCCCTAATTATCTTTGAAGTATTTTACATTATTCTTTAACTAAAAAATAAACATTTAAATCACATTATATTTTAAAAAATAAATATTAAGAGTTTTCTAATCATTTTGTTTAAATTCTCATTTTAAAGATGTTTTCTCTTCTCAATATTACTGTTTGAAATATAAAAATACAAATTAAAAGCAAACGATTAGTCTCAAATTAACTCAATATTTATGAAAATAACTATTTTAGGTAGCATGAATTAAAAGAATATCTTAAAACTTAATGAAAGAAAATTAGTAGTAAGCACATTAAATGCATCTCTTTTTTTTTTTATAAATAACTTACTTTACTCCATTGGACTCGAACAAAATTTGAAACCTCGACTCGAACAAAATTTGTGAATGAACTAAAATATCATAGGTCGAGACATGCACATCACACATAATGCTTGGCTAGTACAAATTAACTCGGCCTGAAGAATTTGGAATAAAATGTTCAAAACTTCAGGGAAAAAACAAAATTTACCTATTAAGTTTCAATCGAAAGCAAAGTGAGTAGAGAAACTCAAATTGAAGTGGAATCTGGGGAGCAATATTTTAAAATCGAATCAAATTAAAAGAAAAGACAACTCCAATCTCTATTATTATTATAAATAATTTTAACATGATCAAGTAATTTATTAAATTTTAAATGTTTAAGTGACGTGACAATCATTTATATATTAATATTTTAAGACTCATTAAAATGATTTGATAAATTAACTTATAAATGATTGACACATCATTTGATCACTTAAAAGTTAATAAAATTATTTGATCAGTGTAAAATTAATATTATTATTTGTATGAATGCATATTACATTTCTTTTTAAACAATCGACGATTTTCATTTTAATTATATTTCAACCCATCATTTCTAATTCCATTTTTATAATTCATAATAGCAGGTTCTTAAATGTATTTATATAGTCAAAGTAGATAGATACATAATAATTAAATGAATTAAAGCATGTCATCAGCACTATGATTAGTATTTATTACCGAATAACTCATTAAATAAATTATGAGTAATCACATAATTAATTAACTATAAATTATGCCATTATGTAACTAAACACCAAAGTTGGGAAGAAACAGTAATTTTCTACATAAAAAAATAAAAGCAGGAGATAATATGAGAGGTAGACTTTTTTCTTGTTTTTTTGTCAAAATCTGAGGTGGCCGATTTTTTGACAAAAGTAGATAAAAGTCAACGCAACTCTCTTAATAGCACCTTGTCAAATCATCCACAGCCGTTGGATCACCACTTAATGAACAGGCTTTTCTGCTATATAAGGAGAGCCCACCTTCTCCCGCAAACTGGCACCATTTCTATCTGACATTTGCTGCCAAAGCTCAAGAGAGAGGGAGCGACAGAGTATAGAAATGGTGGGGGTGAGAGATATAGATGATTTGCCAAAAAACGCAGCAAATTACGCGGCGTTGACGCCGCTGTGGTTTTTGGAGAGGGCAGCTCTGGTCCATCCCACCAGAATATCAGTGGTCCATGGATCCGAGCGCTACACTTGGATCCAAACTTATCAGCGCTGCCGTCGCTTAGCCTCTGCTCTTTCTAACCATTCAATTGGCGCTGGTAACACGGTACTCTCTCTCCCTCTGAGCTTTTAACTGTCATACAGTATTCTGCTCCTTCGTTGTGAAACATCTGAGAGTTCAAAGAAATTGTTGAATATTATTTTTGGCATACCTCTGATTTTCCAGCAGAAGAAAAGTCAAAGCCTGCAATAAATGAGAACTTCGAATCATGGGTGTCATTCATAGGATTACTATTACGTGTCTGTTAATATTCTTTATAATTTTGTTCATGCTGAGCAGTGTTGAACCTCGTCGGAGTTTAGAGGAAGGTAAGGATGTAAAATCTGCTATCCTGCAATGTAGTAAAATCAGAGTAACTAAATACTAATAGATGTTGCTTTAAGCAACACTATTAATGAGCTTAGATTGGATCCATTAGATTTCTCATTGCAGCTTAAAACCAATTATTTCAGCAATAATATAGTTCTCGCATTTGGCAATATGCACAGTACGATGTCCGTAATGGATCTATCAAATTGTTGAATATCATATTTGGCGTACCTCTGATTAGCAGAAGAAAAGTGAAAGCCTGCAATAAATGAGATGGGTGTCATTCATGGGATTAGTGGTGTTGATTATGTTTGATATACTTTTAGAGCAATTCTATGATTAAACCAAACTAATCAAATATGTAAATTAATTTAAACTAAATCATCAATTATCTGTTTGATTTGGGTTGGGTTGACGGTTTTATAATCATTATATTTAAAGTTATCATAGTTAATGTAAGAAAATAACAATTCTTAATAAAATAAGTCTTATTTCATTAGATAATTTAGTTAATAAAATAATTTCTACCTAATCAAGAAATAATAAAAATGAATTTTATTTCATTAAGCTGAGACCATGTTCTGCATGAGGGTTGGGCTATGTTAGGATGAAATTAGACTTTTCTTTATGCCTAATAGTCGGTTTGGTTTGGGTTGAGTGATAGTATGAGGAAACCAAACCCGTACAAATTTAATGGTTTGATAAAAAATGAAACCAAACTAAACCATTATTACTATATAAACCGTCGAATATATTCTGGTTTAGGTTGGTTTAGACGGTTTCCTCGGTTTGTTCATTTTTTTCACACCCAAACATAGGATTACTATTACGTGTCAACATTCTTTATTATTTATGTTCATGCTGAACCAGTGTTGAATTTCGCAACTGTTTTTGAATCGGAGTTCAATTTTGTAAATGTAGTCAAGTTTGGTCTTTTTGGGTTAAAGAGGAAGGTGAGGATATATCTATCCCGCAACCGAGTGTCCCAAGTGTATTAGCCTTTGCCTTGGGATTTCATTTACTGCCCATGCTTAAACTGCATGTTTTTCTATATAATTTGATAGTCTGCTTCATGCTGTTTAGTGATATTTCCACAGGTATCGATAATTGCACCAAACATACCAGCAATGTATGAAGCTCATTTTGGAGTTCCCATGGCTGGAGCTGTATTGAACAGTGTAAATATTCGTCTAAATGCATCAACCATAGCTTTTCTTCTTGGTCATTCATCATCTGCAGTTGTAATGGTGGATCAAGAGTTTTTTGCCTTAGCAGATGAAGCTTTGAATATCTTAGCAGAGAAAAGCGGAAGCCAATATAAGCCTCCACTTCTAATTGTAATAGGCGATGAAAGCTGCGATCCCAAGTCTCTTGAATATGCTTTGGAAAAGGGGGCACTTGAATATGAGAAGTTTCTGGAAAATGGTGATCCTGAGTTTGTTTGGAAACCACCTGAGGATGAGTGGCAAAGCATTGCTTTGGGTTATACCTCTGGTACAACTGCAAGTCCTAAAGGTGTGGTTTTAAGCCACCGTGGGGCATATGTCATGACCTTGAGTGGAGCTCTTGTCTGGGGAATGAATGAAGGAGCTATTTACCTTTGGACTCTACCCATGTTTCATTGCAATGGATGGTGTAACACTTGGACGCTTGCAGCTCTTTGTGGGACAAATATATGCCTCCGTCAGGTATATTAGTTGAATAACTAAGTCTGTTATTATAATTCAGTAATCTCTGTCTGCCTTAAATTGAGTGAAAAAGCGAAAATAATTTTTCAGTATTGAGATCTAAGATTCGGACTCCAAGTTGTCAAATCCATGCGAATTGGGTCGTATTCTCACTTCAAATAAACTCGTTAATCTTTTCTCTTCGTTTTTGAGGGACACTTAGATAAGTTATGTTTGAGTAAAAGCTTTTTGCTTCATCGTAAAAAAATACAGAATAAATGAAATCATTGTCAACATCTATTGTGCTAGATATGTGAAGATGTCAAAGCAAATTGGAATTCCTCTTTGCACTTAATGCATTCTTTCTGTTAAAACTTATGATCCACCTTTGACCCTTATGTTACTACTGCAGCCTAGCATTTCTTACAATGTTGTCTTATTAAGTGAGAGTTTTGAAAAAAAAGGTGATAGAGTTTTGGAATCTTTCTTCAATGGTAGTCATCTCTCTGACTTGGGGATTAAGCTTGAAAAGTTACCACCCAAAATTTTCTTTTCATTCTATCGAGTACTCTGCACTAAAATTTTTCCTCACCTTTACTTCGTCGAGATTGTTGTTTTATATCCATTCATGCTCTTTTCTCATTTGGAAATTTTCATTTCCACAGGTTACCGCTAAGGCAGTTTACTCAGCAATAGCAGATTATGGTGTAACTCACTTTTGTGCTGCACCAGCAGTGCTTAATACCATAGTCAATGCCCCATCAGATGAGACAATCCTTCCTCTTCCTCATACCGTACACGTTATGACAGCTGGAGCTGCTCCACCCCCTGCTGTTCTATTTGCAATGTCACAAAAAGGATTCCATATAACTCATACTTACGGTCTGTCCGAAACTTATGGTCCTTCAACGGTATGTGCATGGAAGCCAGAGTGGGACTCACTACCACCAGAAACCCAGGCCCGACTGAATGCTCGCCAAGGTGTCCGTTACATTGGGTTGGAGGTCCTAGATGTTGTCAACACTAAAACCATGCAACCTGTCCCTTCTGATGGGAGTACTGTTGGAGAGATAGTGATGCGCGGCAATGCTGTTATGAAAGGCTACTTAAAGAACCCAAAAGCTAACAACGAGGCGTTCACCAATGGGTGGTTTCATTCGGGGGATCTTGGCGTAAAACATCCTGATGGTTACATAGAGATAAAAGATAGATCAAAAGATATTATCATCTCTGGAGGTGAAAACATCAGTAGTGTGGAGATAGAGAACACTCTATACCAGCACCCTGCAATACTGGAGGCATCTGTGGTGGCAAGGCCAGACGAGAGGTGGGGTGAGTCCCCTTGTGCCTTTGTGACATTGAAAAAGGCTGGGCTAGACAAATCTGATGAACAGCGTTTAGCAGAGGACATTATGAAGTTTTGCAGGTCTAAGATGCCTGCTTATTGGGTTCCAAAATCAGTGGTGTTTGGGCCTTTGCCAAAAACAGCTACCGGGAAGGTACAAAAGCATCTGCTGAGGGACAAGGCGAAAGAATTGGGCCCTGTCAAGATGAGTAAGTTATAACTTTTGTGAATTTTATTGAATAGACAACCGGTTTCTCTGTGGCTATAAAGCATTGGTCGTGTCATTTAAGCTACATTAACTTCACATATGCATATGTAATAAAGTTTCTAACATAAATATCATCATCTTCTTCTTCAGCAAAGTATTATCCACTTATTTTATGGATGCCCAAGTTTTTTGCTTTCGGTGACATTATGTAATGGAAAAAACAGAAGCAGAATGAAAACCAGAAGTTCCAAGCAGTAAAAGTAAGCTATGAACAACATTAAATTCACATAGTAGGCCTGTTTAACACGTCCATACTTTCAACCTAAAGAAAGATTCATAGTGCTAGTGAATTTTCCAATTTCAATTCTTATGGGTATTGAGTCAGGAGGTCAATGTTATAGATTCATCATAAGCTTAGCTACAGATTCAGTGTTTTAGACTTCAGTGCTCATAAATTTAAAATTCTCACTAGTGACAAGTTTTAGCACGCAACTTGCGTATGTTAATGCAGATTACGGAACTGATCCACATCCTCACTAAACAACTATACATGGAACTTTGAATCGTAACATGTGTATTCTAATCCACTGGCTTAGGCTATTACTGAAATGGGTCCCTCATATAAACGTTGGTATGCATAATTAATTATCATGGCATCCATATTACGCAAAGTAACAATATGCTTTTCCTCGTCTAGAAGGAAAAACAAACTTCCAGTACCTGTGAAGTAATTAAAACTCAATATAACGTTTCTTTTTCATATTTCGAAGAGAAAGAATGAATGAGCTCTTGAAATTCGAAAACGATGCATACGAGGCGACAAATGATTTCAGGAGTACTAGAAGTTTTCTTAGAGAGAGAAACTTAAACTTACTCTGATCCTATTATACTGAAGAACTTATGAATAACTCAGGTTATGTTCTGTGGATTAAGAGGGGAATAATCGACTATATTGTTTCGGTCTTCGGTTTTGTTTACTGAATCAACTTATGTGTTCTATTAAGGCAGGTAAACCATTTGTATGCAAAGGTCAAAGTGAGATTCAGTTTTGCTTCTCTGAGGAAAAACGGAGAAGAAACAGAGATATTTTTGTTGTAGGACCCTCAAATGAGGATAAGGAGAACATCATGTAGGTGAGTTGGCTGGGGAATTTCTCAGTAGCATCATAGAGATGTGTTATGTTGTGTTTCAAGGATAACTGGATAAGAACATGTTCTCCTATCTTAATCTCCTCCTGGGTGCTGTTTCATCTTAAATCAGCTCTGTATGACATTAAAGTGGGTCTCATCTTTGAACTTCAATGATCATGATCTTACTTTCTATGAATGAATTTTTTATTATCTATCTATACTTTTGTAATATTTTCATGGATAGGATTGGTGGGTGGGTCCTGAGGCATAGGCCAGCCTTTAGGCCATCTTTCTGGCCACATCTTACCCAATCACATCTCTTTCCTTTGTCTATTCTGAGAACCAATAAGGCCAGCCTTTAGGCCATCTTTCTGGATGCATCTTACCCAATCACATCTCTTTCCTTTATCTATTCTCAGAGCCAATAAACTGCCACTTGTGCTTGAAGATGATGTTAAACCATTGGCCATTGTTTAGCAATGGCGAGATGGCGAGAATGTTAACGTTAATTATGTTACATGAACTTATTTATTATTAATATTACTTTATGACAGAATGGTGAAACGTACGGGACACCCTTTTTGAAAGACACCAAAAGTCTATGTAAATTCTGTCTAGACGTTAACATCCTATGAAAGCATGAAAGCTAACTGTATAATTTGATAAGTTTAATGTAGGAAGCAAACAAAATTCTATGATATTGTCAACTATTGTATGTTTGTACTTCATACAAAATACAAATGTTAACTTATATATTTATACACACGCGCAAACAAATTGTTTCTGATAATAATAATACATACATAAATATAAGTTCTTTTACTGTAAATTTTATGTTTTATACCAAAAATGACAATTGGATCGTCATATGTGTGGTCCACATTAGATGATCCAAACATGATTAATTCCTTGTAGGTCAAAGGCCAAGTACTATACAAAAAAAGTCATGTACTATACAAAAAATCACGTAAATAAATATATGCATGAAAATCTAGACGGTGATGCATAATTACCAATTGTTTGGAACCATCCATAAGTTGTTTGAGTAAATGAAGGCAATACTAGCTTTGTAGTAAGCTAATAACTTGATCAAATTCAATGGGTTGGCCAGAGTGGTAGGAAACTCGGTCTCAAGACGCATAACTTGAGTGAAGTTGAAAGATCCTGAGTTCAAGCCCCAACGCTTTGAAAAAATTCTCTGGACCAGTTATCTCACCACCCGCGACAGATTAATCCCTTGATTGAAAATCTTAGAGATATACTCAGTCAACGATAAAAAAATCAAGAATTAATTAATAACATAATTCATCAGTCACTTATAATTTGTATTTTGCATTTATATTTCTTTGTGAAAATAAAAAAAGAATTCGTCATAATGTGCAAAGAAAGGTGCCTCAACTCAAGTAGAAAAATCATACAAAAATAAGTGAAACATATCTATAATCATATTATTAAGAGTGTAATTCAAAACTTTATTACAGCTATGATCTGGAAAATACAACTTGGCATATGGAGGAGGACAGGACAGTACATACCCTTCATTTTGGGGTCCCCAATTATTCAATTTAGGTAAGCAAAGCTACTACTCTATATCATCATTTATAAATAAAGACATGGTTTAGAGAATCTAAACTTTTTAACTAACATTTTTAACCTAATATATACATAATTAATTAAAGCTTATCTATCATATGGGATGCTCGAAGACGCACACTTTCTCATATTAATTCAATAATGACATATTTATTTGATTCTCGTAGAAAGAGATCTCGCGGAATCTGATTTCACATGATCATTTCAATTATTTATTATTACTTCAAAGATTTGATTTCATGTGAGTCTCATAACTTTGATCACGGTTAGTTTTGTTGACTTCGTTTTATGTATTTCTTTTATCTTCAAAATATTTTGGTTACTGTGCGGGCAATATGAAATTAAATTTGTTTAATTCACGAGATTATGTATAAAATCTATATATTAACATATAATATCACTCAAGATTGTATATGGTTAATATATAAATATTCATGATATAAGCAATATAAGTCATTATAATTAAAATCTAAATAATAAAAATAATTTAATAAAGAAAATAATATTAATTTTTCTTGAAAGGCCATTTTAGTAATGTTATATAGGTTGATTTTAATATATTGATTAGTAAACACGATAATGTGATCCGAGATTCTTATATCTGACCCTTCTATCCTGGTTCTGATTCATAGGAAAAACGATTTTGAATCTTCAACTAATTTTAAAAATAAGTAAGTGCGTCACAAATATGATAAGTGTACACACATGAAAAAAATACTTAGTTGATGAAATAATACTTAGTTGCTGAAATGTGATTGATTTACAATATTATCTCCATTTATGTCACCTACCCCTAACCCAATAATAATTAGGTAACCATATAATATAATTTTGGGCTAAGACAAATAATTGTTGGATAAAATAAATGCACTGTTTTTTTTCGTTTAAGAAAGCAAGCATGGTGGTCACTGATAGCTTGCAAGAATAAGCTTAGCTAGCTAGTAGCTAGTAAAGGAGAAATTACTGAGAATACCGGACTGATATTTATATCGGTTAGATTAAAATATAAACAGTTAAGATCTTTTTTTATTTAATTTAAAAAATAAATTTTTAATTTTAATTTTTATGTTCAATATATCTGAATCGTTGATATTTAAATCAACAGACTAAATTTACATAATATAAGACTCAGGGCACATTGTGTATTTTAAATAATTTATCAAAGTAAAAAGATAAATATAAAATGTGGTGGAATAATAATGGAAATGCAGTCACGAGACGACATGTTTTTGTAGTCGTATTGTATTTGGTCACTGTAAAAGCACTGAAACATTGTCACGGGGACGATCATTTGTCGGACTTTGCTTATGAAATTTTTAATAATTACACAGATCTAATACGAATCTTCCTTATTTTTTTACCCAATTAGAATACATTTACCTTTTAAGACTAAACCAATCAATAATTGTAATATCATAGAGAAAGGAGGTGGCGTAAGAAAAAAATGTATTTTTTATATATACAATAATATGATCTTTTTTAATTTAGGAAGTTTTAAAGTTAATTATATAGTTATTGTGCTACTAGTTAGTATATATTATTAATTATTGGGTTATATTTTCACATATTATTTTTCAGAAGCTATTTTTACTAATTATTTCTATAATGGGTACATTCTTCATCAAAACTCTCAAAATCTATGAGTTGAAGAAAAACTAATATTAATGAAAGAGATTAATCGAAAATAAAATATGATTTGATGATGAAGAATGTGTTTGTTAGTGTTTATGAGTAGAAGTATTTTTATAAGTTAAAATAACAATATCTTAGTTCATAGTTTAGCCGTATATGTTTTTCTAATAAATATTTACATATATTTTAAAGCATATCCGTTTCTGTGAGGTTATAAAAGCATTTTAAGAAATATTTCTTATAGAAGTGATTTCACGTATTAAAACATGTTTTAAATAATTAATTATTGACAAGTACATGTGGTTTAGAATAATATTTATTTTTTGTATATTAAAGTATTGAAACAATCACAGACTCATCCGTAATGTTCTTAATTGTCAAAATGAAGAATCTCTTTTACCTCTAAAATCCAACAACATTGCTTTTACTATGACAATGTGACTCAAAACATAAGTAACCAAACAAAAAATTTCATATATCCAAACTTGAAAATCCTTTTTATTTTGTTAAACCATCAAAATATCTGTGACAGTTTACACGTACATTAACTGGTCTATTTTTTAACTATCTTTAATTGTCAAAATGTGTAAATAATAAGTAATGTTTGTGCAAAATAAATAATTTTATATACCCAACCTGAAAATCTAGCTTTATTTATAGCCAGGAAACATTTAAAGTTTTGAAGAGCTAAACAGTGATTATGGGGAAATTAATTTTATTGCAAAACGGTAACAATCATCATAAATAATAATACTTAATAAATCCTTAAAAAATTCAAAAAATTTGAGTGCGTCTAATGTGACAGGAGGCGGCTAACCTATATTTTTCTCAGATAGAAAAAGTAAAAAAAAACCAAAAGATTCTCTTGTCCGTGACTCACATTCTCAGCTTCATATCAAAATCATTTCTTTTAATTATATAATTTTTATTCTCAATAATTTTGCTTAGTTAATGTACCATTATTTTATTTTATTTACTTCAGTTAATTACGGTACTACAAGAAGAATGACACAAGAAAAATGTCTCTTCCCCACTCTCTTTATCACTTTCCCAATATTAAAGGAAAAATAAGATTATGATATTCAAACATATAATTTTCAATACACTTAGTTTATTGATTTAGTCTGGACTGCATTTTTTGGAGTCACATAAAATCCCGTTCCGTTTACTGGCTACTGTAAGTTGGAGGTCATATCACTCAATCCCAATTCCCAACTGCGTGTTGCTATCTCTCTCTTTTTTTTTTTAAGCTTTAGCTTCAAAATATAGAGATAAAGCTTTCATCATACATGAAAACTCAATCATGAAATTAATAACTCCTCCCAACAAAAACCCATCATCCAAACACAATCTTAATTCTATATATATATACCAAATCTTTACTTACAACTCCAAATTCCAAACAAAACCAAAAACCCATTAATTATTATTATGGCCAATAACAACAGTACTTACTCCAAATCCTTCTCATTTCTCTCACTTGTTTATCTCCTCTGTTTACTATCATATTGTGCATTACAATTACAAGCAGTTCGTCCTCCATTTGCATGTGACCCTGCAAATGGGTTGACGGAAGGCTTCAGATTCTGTAGTGTTTCTGTGCCTGTAAATGAGAGAGTGAGGGATTTGATTGGAAGGCTGACATTGCAAGAGAAGATTAGGTTGATTGTGAATAATGCGATTGCGGTTCCAAGGCTTGGGATTCAGGGCTATGAGTGGTGGTCTGAGGCTCTTCATGGTGTTTCCAATGTGGGTCCTGGTACTAAGTTTGGTGGCTCCTTTCCTGGTGCCACTAGTTTCCCTCAAGTCATCTCCACTGCTGCTTCTTTCAATCAGTCTTTGTGGGAGCAAATCGGGCGGGTATTCTTTTTTCTTTTTTCGTTCGTTTAATGTCAAAATCTCGAGCTAATTACGTGCTCAAAAGGCTTAATTAGATTCTGGGTAACGATTAATTTTTCAAAATTCATGCTAGTAAAGAGAATATGGGTTGGGGGTGAGTGCAGGTCGTGTCAGATGAAGCAAGAGCAATGTACAATGGAGGAATGGCTGGTTTAACGTATTGGAGTCCTAATGTCAACATATTCCGAGACCCTCGTTGGGGAAGAGGGCAAGAGACTCCTGGTGAGGACCCAACCTTAGCTGCAAGATATGCAGCTAGATATGTAACTGGTCTTCAGGGTAGTGCTCATGGTAACCAGCTTAAGGTTGCTGCTTGTTGCAAACACTTCACTGCCTATGATCTTGATAATTGGAACGGCGTCGATCGTTACCATTTCAACGCCAAGGTAAATATTATATTCACTTCCGTTTTACTTTGCTAATTTTGCCTTTTGAGACAGCCCCCTAGGCCTAGCTATCACCCATCATTCAAGTTATGGACTAATATAATTAGGAGAACCGTAAAAATATTTAACTTTCCAGTTCAAACTGTAAAATAATTGAAAACTTCTTTTTCACAAAATAGCCAGAATAATGTAAAAAATATATTTACATATTTGTAATTTTGGTAGATATGTTATTTACTTGAACCATTTTCTGCCATTTTTTGGGAAAAAAGTTTTCTTGCAATTTTTAACGTTTGAGTTGGAAAATTGACATTTCTTATCATTATTTTTCATAAAAACCCATACAAAATGAGCGCCTAGGAAAAAAATGCCATATGCAGATAATGAAGAACCATAAGATTAAATTACCTGAGATGTTTGTGCCCGAAACCACCCATTAATAGTAATGAAATTCTACGCAAAGTTTTCTCCTGTGATATGAGTTACTATTTCTTGATCACTTATACTACCCTACACGTACAAACACAAAAGGAATATCAAAAAATCCGATTTGTGCGGATTCTTCCTTAAAACTCTCATAGAGGTTGTTAACAAATCACTATACCTCTCCATTTAAAATGTCAAACTAGCTACATGGCCATTATTAGTAGCACTATCAAAGACGTTATTGAAATATTACAAGCAACTATTCAGAGTATTCAAGTAGTTACTTAAACATTATAAATTGTAAATTGAGAATATTGTGACACACTCTAAGCAAACGAATAATTTGATGCGACGAAAGAAGATAAATTTTTAACAAAATTCAATCATTTTTATAAGAGAACACACTTTTGTATTTACTATAAAATATCTCGCTTAAAATTAGTGTTTATTAGACCGACAGAATGTTAAACCAGAGTCTAGCGATAATTTTTTGCTAGATCAGGATCTAACTAAGAGTTTTTTAGTCTTCTCTTAAGTAAATTCGTTAAAAAATTAAAGAGTTCTAATTTCATAACTAATTTCTTATGAAAAAATGTTGAGGAAATCTCCAAATTTTGAAAAGTCATATTTTTCCGAAATAGATTTTTAGACATTATTTTCCCATTTTGCCCTCAATAAGTGTATGTGTTGATGTGTACAGGTGAGCAAGCAGGACATGGAGGACACCTACAATGTACCATTCAAAGCCTGCGTTGTGAAAGGGAAGGTTGCGAGTGTAATGTGTTCATATAATCAAGTCAATGGGAAGCCCACTTGTGCTGACCCTGATCTCCTTAAGAACACAATCCGTGGCTCATGGCGCCTCAACGGGTAAGTCCTCACCATAATCCATTGTGGAATGTGGGTTACTACACATGTTTAAATTAAACCTTTTAATTTTGTTCTAATATATAAAATTGATGACCCAAACAGGTATATAGTATCGGACTGTGATTCCGTCGGAGTTCTGTTTGATAGCCAACACTACACTGCCACGCCGGAAGCAGCAGCTGCAGACGCTATCAAAGCAGGTGAAAACCCCACCGGAACGGTTGCTAGCCGTTGGTTGTTTTGACAATTTTCATCATAACAATGCCAACGAAATTAATCGGTTGTGACAAAAATATGCAGGTTTGGATTTGGATTGTGGGCCGTTTTTGGCAATTCATACGGAGACGGCGGTAGGGAAAGGATTGCTGAGTGAGGATGACGTTAACAACGCCTTAGTCAACTTGGTGACGGTCCAGATGAGGCTGGGAATGTTCGATGGCGAGCCATCGGCACACCCGTTTGGAAAGTTGGGGCCAAAGGACGTGTGCACCCCAGCACACCAACAATTAGCACTTGAGGCCGCTCGACAGAGCATTGTTCTTCTTCAAAATCGTGGGAACTCTTTACCACTGTCCACTGCACGTCATCGTACTGTAGCAGTGGTTGGTCCCAACTCTGATGTTACTGTTACCATGATCGGAAATTATGCTGGTAACTCTGATTTTACTTCTCATTCCTCTGTTTTTGAATTTATAATTTGGTGGGTTGTCATTCAAATGGGTGAAAATTAAAATTTTGGGATGAAATTGGGGCAGGTGTGGCATGCGGTTACACTACACCACTGCAAGGAATAGGCAGGTATTCAAAGACACTTCATGAAAAAGGGTGTGCAGATGTGGGTTGCAATGGGAACCAGTTAATTGGAGCTGCAGAGGCAATAGCTCGCAAGGCAGACGCAACAGTGTTAGTAATGGGGTTAGACCAATCCATTGAAGCAGAGTTTAGAGACAGGACGGGGCTTCTCTTACCAGGACACCAACAAGAGCTGGTATCAAGGGTAGCCAAAGCCTCCAAAGGCCCTACTGTTTTGGTTTTGATGTCTGGTGGTCCTATTGATGTGTCCTTCGCCAAGAATGACCCTCGCATTAGTGCCATTATTTGGGCTGGCTATCCTGGCCAAGCTGGAGGAGCTGCTATTGCTGATGTTTTATTTGGCATTACCAATCCAGG
Source organism: Datisca glomerata (assembly GCA_003255025.1). Taxonomy (NCBI): domain Eukaryota; kingdom Viridiplantae; phylum Streptophyta; class Magnoliopsida; order Cucurbitales; family Datiscaceae; genus Datisca; species Datisca glomerata. Next base: position 2,045,033 of record QANY01009141.1, on the reverse strand, counting down.
TATCTGTTTTTTTTTTTAATTTTTTGTTCTCCTTCAAATTTTCTGTCAAGATGAAGATGTCTAATGCACTTTAGATGTTTGTGAAATGTGTAGGTGGGAAATTGCCTATGACTTGGTACCCACAGAGCTACCTTGCTAAGGTACCAATGACAAACATGGGGATGAGAGCAGACCCTTCAAAAGGGTACCCTGGAAGAACCTACAGGTTCTACAAAGGACCAGTCGTCTTCCCTTTTGGATATGGTTTGAGCTACACCACCTTCACTCATTCATTAGCAAAAGCTCCAACTGAAGTTTCAGTGCCCATTGTTAGCCTCACTGGATTGATCACAAACTCCACTCTTTCAAGCAGTGGAATCAGGGTCAAGCACACCAGCTGCAATTCACTCTCGCTGGCTCTCCACATTGATGTAAAAAACACTGGCTCTATTGATGGAACCCACACCCTTCTCGTTTTCGCAAGCCCGCCGGCCGGTGAGTGGTCGACAAACAAACAATTGGTGAGCTTTGAGAAGGTGCACGTAGCAGCTGGGTCTCAGCAGAGGATCAAAATAGGTATCCGTGTCTGCAAGCACCTTAGCGTGGTGGACCGATTTGGGATTAGAAGAATTCCAACTGGTGAACATAAACTTATAATTGGAGATGATATTGAGCACTCCATCTCTCTAAAAGCAAATTTAGAAGAAATCAAATCCTAATTAAGTGTGCAAAAACACTAATTAAATCTTATTCTTAAGGAAATAATATATTTATTACTTGTAAAGGTAAGAAACATGGATGTAATTGAGAAGTCGATCAATTACTAATCAAGAATTAACAGGATAATTTAAAGTGTTTGAATGAATATGTATTTTCAAGGCCCACACTTCATGTGTTCATAAGAACAGAAAGAAGAATTTGTGGTTAAAGATCTTATAAAATGAAAGCTATAGAAAGCTATCTTTTAAACTTCTAGTTACTGGGTGTGCCAATTCTTGTTCCCTTGTTAATACATTGACCTAATTACTGAAAAACATAGGCAAAAGATTTTCCATTTTCTGAATCAGAATTAATGAACTGTTAAATCTTTTAGGAGATAGGTTGATGCTTCTTATTAAGCCTTCACATTTACACGATGAATCCGTTATTCTGAGTTACTGATTTAAACTGAAATTTTTTCCCAAAATATATAACTGAAAACACTGGTTTGGCTGTGAATTGTTTTACATGTTTTCATAACGCTTTTATAAAGAATGAGTTAAATAGTAAAGTCTCAAGGATTATAGAATCAAGAATATATTTACCCATAAAAATTATTAAAAGAAGAACATTGTTTATACATAGATTTTTGCCCTTGAAATACTTGCTAGGCCTGTTCATCGCGATCGGATCTTTATGATTATTTATCTGTAACTGTCAAGTCTAGTGACAAGATTTGGATGAACCATTATCATCTTGAGAATGAATTGGAGATATATAACTTGATAGGATTAGGATGAGGCTCGTTGTGTCGGTCCGCCGTCGCGACCTCCTCAGTAGACTTTAGACGTGCTATCCTCTCATTGAGGATGAACTTAGAGACACATGGCAATGTTCTGTTTGTTGGCTTCTACATGCACTTGGCAATCACTCATTGGCCACCAAAAAGTAGGGTTTAGACTTCCCTCTCTATATAAAGAGACATGACACTCCTAGTGAGGGGGCTGGATATTCACATGTGAGTACGCGTTTATCACGGACATGGTTATCAGGATCGTGATCCAGATCGTACGATCCTACAGGGCCTCAACGATCCAGATCGCATATAATAGTCACATTTTAGTAGGATCGTGTAGGATCCCGATCCTGACAATAATCTGATAAAAAATTTCAATGACAATTTCACATGCTTCTTTTATGGTTTACACATGGATGAATGAGTTGCCTTTTCGAAAATCAATTGAGTTTCAGAAATATTGAATTGTTAGCAATTCTGTAAAAATTTATGTTCCGTTCTTATATTGGTGATGATGATGTGTTTGAAAATTTTAAGAAAGAAAAAGACATGGAAATACATGAATTAGGTGATAGTGATCAAAACCTCAATTGTGGTTGTGGTTTAAGGGTCATGAATGATGACTCCATTGGTTGGAGAAAATAATGATTTTGAACGTGATGAGGAGATTGATGGTGATGACATCAATGATGGAAGAACCAATGAGAACATTCATTTTGATGACTAAATATTATTATGTTTACTTGCCATGAACATTTTATATTAAACTTTTGTTTTCAAAACTTAAAAATATGAGAACTCTACTTAATATTATGTTGTTTTAGATGACTTGATGTTATTTTTATTTAATAGGTAGATAACTTGGTGTTATGTAATCATTTCCTTCAATATATTGAAGTATCATTAGCATAAATATATTTTTTATTAATAAATTATTAAGAATTGATAGGATCTTACGATCCTCGATCTGATCCTACGCTCCTCAATCTGATTTTACGATCCTCGATCCTATGCCCTTTCATCGATCCTAGGTAGGATCGTGATCCTGACAACCATGATCATGGAACATATTTTATCTCTTAAGACTCCTTATGAAAAATCACTATAGCTAGCGCCATGACTAGTACCTCATTGGTAGCCTCAAGTAGGTGCATTTAATGGCGGTTATCACCGTCTAGGCTGTTGAATATACTCATCATTTTCTCCACACTAAAAATTTACGTTCCCAACACTTTTCTAATGAATAAGCGACTCTCCCTTGATGTAGCCGATCTGGTTCAAAATCACCCCCAAACAAACGTCAAAATAAAAGCAACCAAACAAGGAACCCATGATCCTCTTTTATTCATAAACAGGGAATCTTTGATCCTCTTTTATTCATAAACAAGGAATCTTATATATAAAGCTAGATATGAAAGTCTTATGTTATGTCATGTGTAGTTGTTTCTGGACTCTCATTGTGCCATGCCATGTGTCATTATGACATAGTTCCATTCCTCCATGTATCATTGATTAATTTATGAATTTTAATTCAAATAAAATAAATAAGTGACCAATCAATTGTATTTTATCAATTATATATTAAGGAGAACTGTGAAAATGACAAAAAAATGAATGAATTACAAAAATGTCCGCTTTTTGTACAAAATTGATCGGAGCAAATAACTTAGTTGTCAAATTTTGCAGGCGTAAACAACTAATTATTTCATAAGTAAATTAGGTACCTCTACCATTTTCAGTCTTTTTTTAAAAATAAGTCCGCCTATTTTTGCAGTTCACACCGGAAAGGTGGTTTTTTTGTTTTTTTAATCATTTTTTGTATATATTATAACCTCAATTTATTAGTTAAATATATTACTGATAATTTTAAGTGGAATTTTATTCACTTTGTCAAATTATATAAAAATAAAATTTACAGTACCAAAAGATCTATTAAAATTTTATGTACTAAATGTCACTGTCAGTTGAAACTTTGTATTTCATATTTTATCGAAGCATATTTGATACATGTTTGTTATTTAATACAAATGCACGCATTATAGTATGTTTTCATGTTTAGTTTCCTATCTATTTTTTTGCTTTTCATTATTTTCAGTTTAATTAATTTTCTCTTTTTGTTGTTTGTACTCTGCATTCTCTACTTAAAGAGGGTAATAGATCTTTTCAGGGTTGTTTCTTTTCCTTCTTTCTTGATACCAAACATTCCAATAGACAAAAAAATTGTAAATGCACATATATTTATATTCTCATAACCCTTTGATTTCCCTCCAATTACCCATCCCCACCATTCCACCTATAAATCCAACTCCTCATACACAGGCTCAATTAGAAAAATAGTGATTTTTGAAATATAAGTAAGAGCATGACTAAAAATATTATATTTTTAAGATATATATATTTATATATTATAATATATTTTTATGTATCGTATTATATTTATTTCTTACACTCTAAATCTACAGAATATAAGAAATACCCTGTTTTACTTTCAAAAAACATAATAAAATAGAGAGAAAATCAGTAAAAAAAATGCGGACAAAAACATAATTGTACATATTCATAACAAATTCCATATTCAATATTCATTGAATGAAGAAGAACAATCAAAATAAAATAAATTAAGAATAACAAAAGTATCAAGAAGTTGGTCATTCCTCCTACATAGAACGAATGGAGCCCCCTAAAAAACGTTGAAGAATCTCGATCTGCCACTTTCTCAATCGGATGGTAAAGTCTCAAGGATTATAGAGCCAAGAATATATTTACCCATCATAATTAATAAAAAAGACATATGACATAATAGAAGACTTTTATATCTAACTTAATATTTAAACATATACACACCCACATATCATTGATTAATTTATGAATTTTAATTCAAATAAAAAAATAAACGGCTAATCAATTGTACGTTATTAGTCATTTTAATCTCAAGTTAGTTTTAACCATATTGATTCATCATTTATAATAACTGCTTTATTTACAAGTTAGATCTTCTTTGAATCAATATATTTATTACATAATCATACTAGTCTCCGTGGAGATCGACACTCACTTACTACTTTATTAATTGTTAACGATACGTGCACTAGCATATACACAAATCAAACAACACCCCTTAAGAATAGATCTTATTTCTTTGAACTTAATGTTTAGGTTTTTAGGATTTATGGTTTTTATAGTTTAGGGTTTATGGTTTTTGAGTTTTTGGGTTTAGGTTTAGGGTTTAGGGTTTAGTGCTTAGGGGTTTAGAGTTTAGTATTTTTGGTTTTAGGGTTTAGAGTTTAGTATTTTTGGTTTTAGGTTTTAGGGTTTAGTATTTTTGGTTTGGCATTTAGGGTTTTAAGGTTTATAATTTAGGGTTTAAGGGTTAAGGGTTGTAGGGTTTAGAATTTTAGGGTTTAGGGTTTTTGGGGTTTAAGGTTTAGGGTTGTTTAGGTTTTAGGGTTTAGAGTTTAGATTTTAGGGTTTAGGGTTTAGAGTTTAGGGTTTAAGGTATATGTAGTATAGACATATGAGCTCACCTTCTAAACCCTTTGGCTGGAACTTAAGAAATCAATCAATAATATGAAATTATGCTTAGACATAATTTGATTAAGGTTTAGATTGGTAATCATAAGTACGTTAATTGGGCTTTAGAGCTAAGGTTAATGCTACTAATATGCTATGACTGTATAACACAGCTGACTAAGACAAAGTAACTGATAGGGAAGTTATCCATACTAGTTGCCAAAACCATTGAATATTTTATTGATATTAAGTTAGTTTGCTAACCATATGGATTCATCATTATTATTACTGCCCTATTTGTAAGTTGAATATTCTTTGGTTCAATATATTTATTACATATTCATACTAGTCCATGTGGAGATCTACAATCACTAATTACTTGTTAACGATACACGCACTGTCATATACATAAGTCATACAACACCCCGTAAGAATAGATCTTGCTTCCTTGAACTTAGGGTTTAGGGTTTTATGATTTAGGGTTTACGATTTTAGGGTTTTGGTGTTATATATAGGGTTTAGGGTTTAGTGTTTTGGGTTTTAGGGTTTCGGGTTTCAAGGTTTGGGATTTAGGGTTTAGGATTTTAGGGTTTAGGGTTGTTTAGGGTTTAGGTTTTAGGATATAGGGTTTAGGGTTTAGGGTTTTAGGGTTTGGGGTTTAACATTTTAAGGTTTAGGGTTTAGGGTTTGAGGTTTTTGGGTTTTTGGGTTTTTAGGTTTAAGGTTTTAGGGTTTAGTGTTTTATAGTTTAGGGTTAGGGTTTTAGGTTTTAGGATTCAGAGTTTAGGGTTTTAGGGTTTAGAATTTAGGATTTAGTGTTTAGGGTTTAGGGTTCATGGTTTCAGTTTTTTAAAGTATATGGTTTCTGGTTTTAGGGTTTTAGGGTTTATGGTATATGTAGGATAGACATATTAGCTCACCTTCTAAACCTTTTGAATGGAACTTAAGAAATCAATCAATAATCTAAAATTATGTTTAGACATAAGTTAATTAAGGTTTAGATTGGTAATCGTAAGTACGTTCATTGGGCTTTAGAGCCAAGGTTAATGCTACGGAGATGCTATGACAGTATAACAAAGTTGATTAAGATAAAGTAATTGATCGGGGATTTATCCATTCTAGTTGCCAAAACCATTCAATATCTCATTGATATTAAGTTAGTTCGGTAACCATATTGATTCATCACCATTATTGAATTGCAAAAATATCTTTTTTTTTTTAAAATAGTCAGAGTCAATGATTTAATACCAAATTACACAGGCGTAAACATAACTAATTGTTTCGTATCTACACTAGATATCTCTACCATTTTCGGTCATTTTTGTAAAAGAAAAAATTATGACTGTTTTTACAATTCGTGCTAGAAAGGTGATTTTTGTTTTTCTCATTTTTCGTAAATATTATACCTTCAATTTATTAGTAAAAAGTTTACTGATAGTTTTATGTGGTATATTATTTATTTACTTTGTCAAATAATATAAAAATCATTTTGACAGTACCAAAAGATCTATTAAGATTTTATGTACTAAATGTTGCTTCTAGTTGAAACTTTGTATTTCATATTTTATCAAAGCATATTTGATAAATGTTTGTGATTTAAAACAAATGCACGCATTATGGTATGTTTTCATGTCTACTTTCCTATATAATTTTTGCTTTTCATTATTTTCTGTTTAACAGATCTTTTAAGGGCTGTTTCTTTTCCTTCCTTCTTGATAATGAACATTCCATTTGACCAAAAAAATTATAAATACACATATTTATGTTTTTATTGTTAAAAAGATAAATATATTAACCAAAGAAAACTACACTGATACAAGAGTCATATACCAGGACAACGAAACAAAAGAAATAAGGAAAAAAAAGATTAAAAAGGGCACTAAAGCCACATATCTAAATAGGATTCATCTTGATTAAGTTTTCTCTCTTTGTTCAGGAACCAAAGTCTCTCACTAATCATTCTAGAAGTCTTCCTAGAAATTAGGGAAAATCCACAATTTTTCCTTAAAAAAACCCTTCTATTACTTTCACCTCAAATACAATATATAAAAGTTGAAAACTAAAGCTTTCAGCTGATACTCGCATACTGGTCCTCCTTATTAACACCTCTTGCAGCTTCTTGATGAAAGTGTCCTAAGACCCTGCATTGAAATCAGACCCACATTTGCCCAGCAGGGAGGATAGAATCAGATGAGTAGTTGAACAATCAAAGAATAAATGCTTGACAGTTTCTAAATCGGAAAAACATAATACACGAGCTAAACTAGAGCTTGGACTGTTAGAATTATGTCCATAAAATAGGTTAGAATTATGTTCATAAAATATGATGTAATAACTATTTGTGATTATTTAGTTTTTTCTTAGACATTTTATATTACTGAATTCAATGAATAAATAAAGGTTTTTCTATACATTAAAGTGTATTTATAATTAAGAAGAGAGATCTTCTTTTGAACAGGAAAATTTGGTCACGTAGACGAAATAGAAAAATAAATAAGTAGAGGATGCTGATTTGAATGGGGATACTCAAGTTTTGGAACTATTGTCAACGTAAGAAGAGTAAAAACTGAGAGGTCATCCAGACAAACTCTTCTGAAATAGTTCATAATGTTCTTCGCAGTTTTAGGATCCACTAGGCAATCGAGTCCAATTACGACTATTAAGTTGAATCAAAGGATGTCATTCTTGGGACATGGGAGTGGAGACTCTAACGGTTGATCTAGATATGTTATGGAACATGTTGAGTAGACCAGTATAAATTCGTTTAGAGCAGAGCCGTTTATCTAGCTTTAAATCTAATTGTTACACCGTAAAGGTATTTTTGTGATTACTTCAATCCTAAGGTGAATATGAAACTTGACTTAGTTACTTGCGGTCTTTGATACGCTATAGGAATGAGTTCAAATTTCTAGACAATACCTCAGCTATTAGGATTGTGATTCAACTATGTTGGAGTTAGCCTGAACAAAGACTTGTGAATGATGGTCCTTTGTAAACTTTAAGTGTGGGATCACATGTGAATCCTGTATAGAAGATAAAATGATCAAAAGACCATTTTCAACAAAGGGTGAAAAAGCCACTCAATGTCTCAAACTCGTACATAATGATGTATATGGGCCATTGAATATCCAAGAAAGATGAGGTTATGAATACTTTGTAACATTCACTGATGACTACTCAAGCTTTGGTCATGTTTATCTAATGCGCTAAAAGTGTGAAACCTTTGAAAATTTTGAAGGTATAAGGCTATGGTTGAGAAGCAATTAGAGAAACAAAACAAAACACTATGATTCGATCGTGGTGGATAATACTTGCTAGGAGAGTTCAAAGACTTCCTTAAGGAAGAATGCATTTTTTCTTAGCTTACAGCACCTGACACTCCACAACAGAATGGTGTGTTAGAGAGAAGGAATTAAACTCTGATGGATATGGTTCGATCCATGATGAGTTACTCATCCTTCCCATATTCGTTCTGGGGATATGCCTTGAAAACAGCAACATACATTCTAAAACAAGTTTTGTCAAAGACGATGCTTGGAATGCCATATGAAAGATGGAATGGACGAAAGTAGTCCATTAACCACTTTAGAATATGTGGGTGCCTAACATATATTCTGAAACATAATACAAATAAGTTGGTGCTGTAAGCTATATATTCTGAAACATATATACATGTATATAGGATATCCCAAAGGAATAGATGGTATGTCTTTTATAGTCCGACTAACAAGAAAATATTTGTTAGCATGAATACATGTTTTCTTTAAGAAGACTATATAAGAAGTGTGAAGCCGAGAAGCACTCTTGTGTTATAGGAATTATTGAGTGGGAGGACACTAGCTCTCCAATCAAGAACTGTACTTGATTCAATAATGGAAGAACCACAACTAGGATCAGAGCCTATGGAGCTTCAATGTAGTGGGAGCGTTGTGAGACAGCCTAACATGTATATGTCTTATAGAGATGCCTTAATAGAAGTCTTAGATAAAGATCATGATGGACATATACTCACAGGCCATGACTGGTCCTGAAACAAATCTATAGCAAGAAGCCATGAACACTGAAATACATTCGATGTACTCAAACATAGTCTGAAAATTTGTAGATCCTCCTGAAGGGATAAAACCTATAGGGTGTAAATGAATCTATAAGAAAAAGAGAGGTCCAAATGAGAATATGGAGACATTCAAAGCTAGGCTAGTAGCAAAGGGCTACACCCAAAAGGAAGGTATACACTATAATGATACCTTCTTGCCAATACCCATGCTTAAATCCATTCGAATCCTCATGTCCATTTGTGCTGCCCCGATTATGAAATCTGGAAAATAGACGTCAAGACTGCTTTTCTGAATGGAAATCTTGAAGAGCTCATTTATATGGCTCAACCAGACGGATTCATGGAGAAATGCCAATAGGGTAATGTTTGTGAATTGCTGAAGTCCATTTATGGACTTAAGCAAGCGTCATAGTCATGGAATATTACATTTCATGAAACTGTCAAGAACTTTGATTTTGAACAGTTAGTGGATGAACCTTGTGTGTATAAGCTAATACACGAAGGGAAAATGGTTTTTCTAGTCTTGTACATAGATGATATTTTACTCATTGGGAATAATATAGGAAAATTATCTGATGTCAAGATTTGGCTTGCAAAGCAATTTATTATGAAAGATCTTGGAGAAGTTGTTTTTGTCTTAGGTATTCAGATATTTCGAGATAGGAAGAACAAATAATTGACACTGTCTCAAACATATTATATTGATAAGGTGATAGATCACTTCGGTATGCAAGATTCTAAAAAGAGATATATTATTTTTAGGGATGGAGTCAGCCTCTCCAAGGAGCAGTTTTCCAAGACTCCTCAAGAATAGGAAGACATGAGAAAGATTTCCTATGCCTCAGTCGTTGGAAGTCTCATGTATGTGATGCTTTACACTAGACAAGATATTTGCTACACCGTGGGCATGATGATTTGTTTCCAATCTAATCCTGGAATCGAGCATTGAAATGTCGTCAAGCATATCCTTAAGTATCTTAGGAGAACAAAGAACTACATGCTTGTGTATTCAGGTACTGACCTAAATATGACGAGATATACTGATTCTCATTTCCAAGTAGACAAAAATTCTAGGAGGTCCACTTCAGGATCGGTGTTCATACTGAATGGTGGGGAATGGTGAAGTATCAAGCAATCTTGCATTGCTGATTCTACCATGGAAGCTAAGTATATGACAACTTGTGAAGCTGCAAAGGAGATTGTATAGCTTAGAAAGTTCTTGAAGACTCTGAAACTTGTTCCAAGAGCTAACAAGCCCATGACACTTTATTGTGATAACAGTGGGGCTGTAGCAAATTTGAAGGAAATAAAGAGTCGTAAAAGATCCAAACACATAGAGCGTAAGTATCACCTGATAAGAGAGATTGTTCTGCGTGAAGATGTTGTAGTAACACACATGTTGGCGGTCAACAACCTGGCAGATCCATTCATAAAGAATTTAAATAGTAAAGTCTTTGATGGTCATCTGGAGAGTATGGGGATATGAGATTGTACACCCCTAATTTAGTGGTGATTGTTAGAATAATGTCCACAAAGTAGGGTGTAGTAACTATTTATGATTTTTTAGTTATTTCTCAGACATTTTGTATTACTGAATTTAATAAATGAATGAAAGTTTTTCTATTAATTAAGGTGTGTTTATAATTTACTCAAGTTCTGAAACTAATATCAACGTAAGAAGAGTGAAGACTGAGGAGTCTTTCAGATAAATTCTTCTGAAGTAGTTTAGAATGTTATTTGTAGTCTTAGGATTGACTGGACAATCCAGTCCGATTACGAGTGTTAGGTGGTGACTATAACGGGTCACCTAGGCATGTTATAGAACATGTTGAATATACCAGTAACAAATTAGTTTGGAGCAAAGCCATTTATCTTTATCTAAATCTATATGTTACAATGTAAGGGTATTTTCATGATTACCTTAATCCTGAGGTCAATACAAAACTTGACTTAGTTACTTATGGTCTTTGATACGTCAAATGAGTGAGTTAATATATCAGACAATACCTCAGTTGTTGAGATCGTAATTCAACTATGTTAGAGTTACGTGACTTGCAAATATGGAATTCGTGGCTAGATTGCAAAATACAATAATATCACCTTATGGTTTATTGATGGGTGTGTGAATAAATTAACCTAGCCAAGTACTCGATGAAATGAATCATTGAATAAGACATGGTGGATTGTACGAGACAATTCACTATTATGTCTTTCTTATTCACAGTCAATAAAAGAGTTAAGGAAATAATAACAAGAGGGGTAAAATGGTTATTTTACATCTAGCCCTTGTTACTGATATTCATGAAGGATAATGTGTTAAGATATTCTATGGACCGTGAAATAAAAGAGTTTATTACACCAATAGAAAATGTAGCGCGCATGAATCGAGAGTTGATTCGGCATCGAAACTGTAATGGAGTCGTACGATGTCAGGATTAAATATGTCAGGAACTTATAGAGATAAATTTTTCGGGTATTTGAATCCTATATCTTTATTCATATGGGTACATTCAGTCTCAGGAGTAGCTCATGACGACATGAATAGAAGAAACAACATCAGTTGGATTAAATGTGTTTTGGGCCAATGTGTAAAAATTCTGAACTAATATGTGATAAGTGTTGTCAATTAATTAGTGAAGAGTAATTAATTAATGTTCAAATGAATTAATTTGTTATTTTTAATTATTAGATAATTAGTAAATAAAAAAATTAATTAATTAATTGATGGAGACCAATTTAATTTATCAATTTGGATTGATGAATTTGGACATAACGTTGACTCCAAGGGAATGTGAAAGTTCTCGAAAATGGCTAATAATATAGGGGTGAATTTTTGGCAATTTGGCATATATGGGTAAATTATTATATAATTGATGACATTAGGGTCGCCTCCCTAAGTGTGTTGACACAACCCTAATAACACAGAGCAGAAAAATGTTTCTCTCTCCCCCTCCTACTGTTGCCGCCAAATTCATAGAGGAAGAAAAAAAAATTTCTTCCACACTCAGTTCCTAAAAACATCCTCTAGAGATATACTTCTAAATCCAACAAGGGATTATTAGTGCGAAGACTAATTGAATTTTTTGGATTTGAAGATCGAATAACGTGAGGAATTTAATAAGGATTCCATCAATTCAGAAAGTCTCTGATACAATGAAAAGGTATAAATTGTTTCTACCTCCTTCTAAATACGTTTAATATAAATATGTATGATCTGTAGTTTGGTTTTAATGTTTAATATGATTATATGTTTTAGAAATTTTTATGATATTCCGCTCACGAACTGTTCATGGTTCAACGATTTTTTCTTTAAATTTTAAAACCTGATCCAACAATTGGTTCTTGATTATGCATATTCTATGATAAATGTATGTATTGTTGGATGTTGTGATATTGACATATAATTATGTATGGTAGATTCAAAATTATTTTGAATGTGTCTCGGCTGTGCTATCGGAGTCTCTGGGGAAGTCGGAATAGGAGAGCACTCATCTTGGGGTGTACTACTTAGATGCGTTTTATGAATAGATCCCTAAATGTTGGCTCTAGGCATTTTATTTTTCAATTTTAGAATTGATGTATGTTGAATTGAGGCATAAGATTTTATGTACTTTATTTTTCTTGCAAAAATATATTTTTAAAATGCCATGTAATCCATAGCTGCCTCAAAAAGTCATTGTCATGGTCGTCACTGCTGCCGCCGCCCACTACCATGTCACTGCCTCCTGCTCCCTGCCGCCATGCCCTGCACAGTTGGTTACCTAACTTGGTTTTGAAAACCTAAGGTTTTGGAAAAAAAAACCTATGGATTTAGGAAACTATTGGGGTTTTGGAAACTTTTAAGTTTCTGAAACTTAAGAATTTTCAAAACCTATGGATTTAGGAAACCATTGGGGTTTTGAAAACTTTTAGGTTTTGGAAACCTATAGTTTTAGGAAATTTTGGGTTTATGAAATCTTAGGGTTTTGCCCAATTCAATCCCTAATTTTTTTTATTTAATTGGGTAATTTTTCAACACTAACTAATCGGAAGTTATTTTATAAATTGTTTTAAAAATGAATAAATAAATTTTTTTACTTGGTAATTGATTTATCAAAGTAAAATTTTTTGGGAAATTAAATTTAAATTGAAATTTGTTTTTTAAAATAGGACTGGGATGTTGTAAGGAGTTACAAAGTGGTGGGATTTGCTAAAGGAGAAAGAGCAAATTATAGACTTTATGAAAATTAGTTTATAAAATTAGTTATAATTTATTTATTATTCTTTTATGAGTTGTAATTAAAAATGAGTCAATATGGTGATTATTTTTAAATGAATGATTTATTATTAATCTCGACATGTCATATAGAATTAAGGATATGCCAATATCAAAACGTCATGTAGTATGTACATGCATCATTGTAGCTTAATTTATAATGGCTTATAATTTGAATACAATGCAAATTTTATAAAAGTTATAAATTTTAAATTGGGATTTAAATTTTATAAAAGTTTAAAATTTTTGAAAAAACAATGAAAAATCTATTTTTTAAAAATTAAGTGGGATGGTCGTTTACGTTGAAACATTTCCATGGTCCCCAATGTAAACTTGATCATGGCATGAAAATGTTTTAGAGCCGCCCTAACGGTCCTCTCTTTAATGGAATGTCACTTTGAGTCATCGAGTTGCCTAAGAAGTTTAAGCTTATAAAGGAAGTGGTGAAATAGGACCATTCCTAGATGGACTGTTAGTTTATGACAACATTTAAAACAGATGAGTTTGTTAAACACTTAGACCAAAGCACATTGGGATTCCTCATAAGGGCTAATCGATGGGGATAAGGTGACCAAAACTATTGGTAATTGGTTAATCTAAATCTAGTGACATCTTGAGAAGTGCTAACCAAACGAGAGGAGACTCGATGCGATAGGAGGTATCTTAGACGTTATCCTTAGATGAGACAAGCAATCATTGTTGATCGTAACATCATGAAAAAAATATTTTTTATTGAATTTTTAAATATTTAAGTATTTCCATAATGCATCATGTATCATACTTTCCTAAATGATTGAGTATATATTTACACCGCTTTATTTATTCGTTTCAGTAATCATGTCGCTATCCACACTCTCAACTATCTTAAACGTAAACAATCTTACTGGTGAAAATTACATGGATTGGAAACGTAATCTTAATATCGTACTGACGGTAGAAAAGCACAAGTCTGTGCTCATCACCTCTTGTCCCCTTGAGCCTATTGCTGAATCGACTCAAGAGTACAAAGATGATTATGCTTCTTGACTGCGTTCTGATGAGATCGCCATGTGCAACATCTTAGCTTCTATTAGCAATGTGTTACAACAACAACATCAGGACATGAAAAATGTTGCTTATATGATATTGAACATCACCGAAATGTTCGAAGATCAGGGTCGTCAAGCCAAACAGGCAGTTGTACGAAACTTCATGAACTGTAGGATAAAACCTGGAACTCAAGTCAGAGAACATATGATGTTGATCATTATTTATCTGAATGAAATGGAGAAACTGGGTGCTGAGGTGGATGGCGAGACACAAGTTGATATGATCGTTGAGACTCTGCCTAACACTTTTGAGAACTTCAAACTTAATTATCTGATGAATAAGTTAAGGTACTCACTTCCTGAGTTGATGAAGGGACTGCAAGCTGCTGAGACCCTATTTTTGAACGAAAAAAGGAAGACTACAGAGGCATACTTTACTGAAAGTAAGCCTTCTGCATCTGGCGCCAAAAGGAAACACAAGAGAGGTCCAAAGAAAACTAAGAACTAGAACTCGAAAGCAGAAGGCTTGACGAGGGCGAGTTCAACTTCCGTTGGGAAAATGGAGCACTGGTATCAACTGTATCTATAAGAACTATTAAATTATTATTTGATAATGGTTTTACGATTTTACATGATGTGTTGGAAACGTGACGCTCGCACGGCGGAAGCATGGGACTTTTAAAAATTTATGAAAAAATGAAAAAAAAAAAGAGCGACGCAACAGTTTCCAAAATAATTTTTTTTATTAAAAAACTCTTTTCAATCAGAATCCATTATATATTTATATATATTAAATCTAAGATATACATGGGTAGGAATCGTATACCTCTTGTAGTCTATATCAAATGTCCTTGAAAACCAATTATCATGCGTTCTCACGAACAACGGACTTCGAGATCCACACCAAGATCTTCCAAGTCAATCCTCAAACACGCTAGGATGTGTGTGGGCATGTAGAATAATTCAAAGATACATTTTCTGTCTCTAGATGTAATCAACACATGAGATCTAGAGATTTATTGAGAATGATTAGTTTAATGAGACAATCCTCTAAGATAATATGATGATTATTTCGTAGAGAAAGTTCACCCTGATAGCAACAGTATTCTCAACACTTAGTAAACCCTGAGGCCATTAGAATAACATTTATATATTTTCTAGATAATGGCATATCATATTTTTAATGATATACATAAAATAATAATCAATCATAAAATTACCATTGTAGTGCGACCCACTGCAACTCCAGTGCCACACGGCACTGCAGTGTGCAGTGGGGTATCACAGTGCCTCACGGCACAATGATTCACAGCACTACTGTAGTGTCGTATGACACTATAGTATGGCACGCCTACTACCATAGTCTCACATGGCACTACAATAGTTCATGTCAATCTCTAATTCTCAATAAGTGATTGACACATGACAATTACATTGAATTAAATATTTATTTTAATTAGATAAATATCCACATATCAGTTCATTCAAAATTAACTTATCTGATTATCCATGTCAACTAACTTATCTGTTTAGTTCACAAATAACATATTTAGTTGATTCAAATGTTGAATTATTATCTAATTTCATATCTAATTTTTAATTATTATCTAATGTAATATTATCTAATTTCATAAATTAGATATATTGTCTCACTTATCGATAATTAAAAAATTTATCGATATAATTATTCATATATAGTTTCCAAAAATTAATATAAATAATTTAATTAATTAATTCTTAATTAATTAATCACACATAATTATGTACTTGCCCCAGAATAAAAATTTATTTTGCAAATCAGTCTTTTTTTCATGTCCTGAAATATTCACACCATATACTCCATTGTATAGAAGTAACTTGGAGAACATGGACCTATAATTCAAAACTCCAATAAACTATATTATTAATTAAACTTTTTAATTAAATAATCTTATTTATTAATTCAATTATTATTCCACTATAAATATGAAATTGTACTCTTGAAGATTATAGAATGTATTTACAGAGTATCCTCGTGTAGTCCATTGATATAATCATTTCATGTAATTCTATCATCCAATTATTAGTTCGTAAATTAGAGCTAGTCAAAATCACTGTTTTACCATTCTAATTATCGTTTGATCCTTAAGTACCATTAATTCACTAGTGAATGACCAATTTATAATCTTATTATAAATTTGAGCTCAATAACCATTCAGTTTCAAAATTAACACTTAAAGGAACCAATATACAATTCGTTAGGAAAACTTAGATTTCAAATCTTTTAAAATCATGTTTCCAGCCATCCATATCACTAAATTTCCAAAAGAAAGTCACTAGTATGTTTTATAAACAAACTTTAACGAGTGAATCAAAAGATCTAGTAGATATGCATTGGAGTTCATGACTACTCAAGATTCAGACTGATCTACATATGATCATCAGATTGATGTGTATTAAATCTTATTATAAACGGTAAGTTAATAAAGATATTAATTCACATTCATCTTGTCATATATAATATTATTATATAAAATATCTTCACTAAGATATCTATCCACATCAATGATTCGGATCTAGATCACATGCATTCATAATACTTAGTGAATCATAGTAGCAACCATTCATTAAAGATTTCATATTTTAATATGTTGCTGACAGTTTTATTCATTATCTATGATCTTAATCCTCTCGTACTAATACAAGATCATAGTCTCATTAATGAATATGAAATTTTTAGATGTTTATATAAGTTATTCAATAATAATTTAAAAGAACAATTATAAGAAAAATGTAATTCCATTAAATTTTATATCAAAATATCAATACACATGCTTAAAGGGCATTACCAACAACAATCTTCCACTTGCCCTAAAGCAAATGTGGCATCTCTCTCAACCCCATGTTATGCACACGACCCTCAAATGACTTCACATCATCTCGATCCACGATCACTCTTATAAGATGATAGTTTCACTCTATGTACTTGCCCCTCTTGTAACTCTTCGGTTCTTTAGAATTAGCTATCGCCCCACTGCTGACAGAATATAAGATCAATGGCTTGTCCATATCTGAAACTACTTCCAGATTAATATAGAACTTTTAGAGTCATATCGCTTCTTTCGCAGCTCATAAGCCACTATATATTAGACTTCCATAGTGAAATCTACAATGTTGGATTGTTTGATATTTCTCCAGACTGTAGCTCCTCCATCTAGGGTGAATATTGATCCAGACGTTGACTTTCGACTATCCCTGTCTGATTGGAAATTAGAACCAATATATCCAGTGGGGTTCAAGTCTCCACCTAAATAAACAGGCATATAGTTTCGCGTCCTAAGATACTTGAGAATGTTTTTTTACTGCAATTCAATGTTTCAAACCTGGATTTGATTGATAACGACTGACAATTTCCACTATAAAATAGATGTCTGATCTCGTACACAACATGTTATATATAAGACTACCAACAACTGAAGCATAATGAACCTTTCTCATATCCTCTTCCTCATGAGGTGTCTTAGAACATTGCTCATTAGAGAGGAAAATTCCATGTAAGGACGGTAGTTGACCTTTTTTGGAATTCTCCATAGAGAATCTCTCCAACACCTTATCAATATAAGATGCTTGAGGAAGTGCCAAAAGCTTGTTGTTTCTATCTCTTAGGATTTGGATGCCTAAAACAGAGCTCGCCTCTCCCAAATATTTTGTTTGGAATTTCTCAGCAAATCACTTCTTTACCTTTGACAAAGTTTCTACATCGTTCTCAATAAGTAGAATATCATCAACATAAAGAACTAAGAAAATCACTATTTTATCTTTGATGTATTTATAAACACAAGCTTCGTCAACATTTTTCTCGAAGTCATATGATTTAATAATCTCATCAAGGATAAGATTTCAAGATCTAGACCTTTGCTTTAATCCATAAATAACTTAAGAAACTTGTCTACTTTCTGATCTTGCCCATTTTTCACGAACCCTTTGGTTGTATCATATATATGCTTTCTTCAAGAGAGTCGTTCAGAAAATCCGTCTTGACATCCATTTGCTATATTTCATAGTCTAAACTAGCGGCAATGGACAAAAAGATGCGAATAGATTTTAGCATGGCAACATGAGAGAATGTCTCTTCATAATCGACTCATTCCCTTTGTGTATAGCCCTTGGCTACCAACCGTGCCTTGAAAGTCTCTACTTTCCCATATGCACTTCTTTTCTTCTTGAAGATCCATTTGCATCCAATGAGCCTGACATCTTCAGGTGGATCTACAAGTTCCTAGACGGAATTGGAATGCATCGATTCTATTTCATGGTTCATGGCATCTTGTCATTTCTCCTTTTCAGGATTATCCATCGCCTCTTTAAAGGTTAATAGATCATCTTTATCAGTGTCAAACACTAGGACATGTGCCTCTACTTCATAGTGAATAGGTAGTCTTACAACCCTCCCACTACAATGTTGCACTGGGGTTTCCTGAACAAGAACAATGGTTTACGTGATTTGTCGTTTATCAATTGATGATGAAGGTGGTCTAATCTCATCAAACGCTAATTTTTTGAGAAATACTTTGCTTCGAGGTTTGTGGTTTTTCATATAGTCGTGTCCAAGGAAGGTTACATTTGTCGACACAAACACATTTTATTCATTGTGACTATAAAAGTACTCACCTTTAGTCTCTAGAGCATAGCAAACAAATATGCATACTTCAGACCTTGAGTCTAACTTTTCAGTTTTGACTCTAAGAACGTCAGGTGGACACCCCATATACGGAAATGGCACAAACTGGGTTTGAAGCCATTCCATAACTCTAAAGGTGTCTTGCTTACAGACTTAGAAGGTACTACTACTGTATGTTGCCGTGTGTAATGCATATCCTCAAAATGTAAGTGGTAGTGATGAGTAGTTTAATATCGACCTAACCATATCCAATAATGTTCGGTTTCCCCTTTCTGAAACACCATTTATGGTGGCGTTCCAAGTGCTGTGAGTTGGGATATGATTTCATACTCATGCAAATAATCCTTGAATTCTAATTATCCAAATATTCACCACCTCGATCTGATCGAAGGGTTTTCAATGATTTACCTAATTTATTTTTAGCTTCAGCTTTGAAGTCCTTAAATATTTTAAAAGTTTCAGACTTTCTATGCATTAGGTAAGTATAACCATATCTTGTGTAATCGTCAATAAAAGTGACAAAATACTCATATCCCCCTCTAGCTTGTACATTGATTGATCCACCGATATCACTATGCACTAGCTCAAGTGATTCCTTGGCTCTTTCCTGTGAAAGGTCTCATGGTCATTTTACCCTCTAGACAAGATTCACAAACAAGAGAGTTCTAACATTTAGTTCTTTCAAAACACCATATTTCGATAACCTATTTAACCTATCTAGATATGTATTATCATTATCATGAGAAACTCTTTGTCATTTATTACTTTTAGGTTTTTCTACTTTAAATAATTCAAAATTATTGAGCGCGTGTTAAGTCAGTTTAAGCACATACAGTCCGTTCAATACTTTTGCATGACAATTGAATCAATTCTTAGAAATAATAAACTCATTATTAATTAAAGAAACTTCAATAATTGTTCATGCAAAAGAGAAAGAGAAATAAAATTTCTCAAAATTCCAGGAATATTTTAAACATCGTTCAAAATTAAATAATTATTTTCAAAACATAAACGGATTGTCCCCAATGATTTTGCTGACACGAGCGCACTGCTGCAAACTCTCATAATGACCTCGCCATCAGCCATCTCCCTTAATGAATCAAACACCTGTAAATAAGAACATACACGATTAATGACTCCTGAATCCAGTATCGAGGATGACAAATCATATTTCACTAAACAAGTTTCAAGTACAAGTAAATCATATTTACCTTTCTTTTTCATCTCGGAGAGATACTTGTTACACTTTCTCTTCTAATGACCTTCAACACCACAATGGAAACATTTTCCTACAAGTTCATCGTCAATATTGTTCTTCTCGCCCTCGGCTGACTTTTTGGCCTTCTTTTCATTATTATTCTTGCCCTTGTCATTACCATTCTTGTTCTTCTTTTTGCTACTACTAACAACAAAGGGATAAGGGTTTTGCTCGGTAACATTTACCTCACCCCCAATGGGGGCTCCTGTGTCAATAATCCAAGTATTGATTGCATGCCTTTCAAGAATTTTTTAGCAAGAATAAATTTATTATGCTCATAAAATAACAACATGTTCGAGTTGGATTTCCATCTTATTGAGTTATCACTATTTAATTTCTCAAGTGCAAGTAAAACAGTAATATGGTTGCACATGATAAACATAATAATAACTGAAAAATAAAATATACATAATTCAATATAATTGAAATAAATATCCAGAATTCGGAAAGTAAACGCGATGTATGATGCAACATACTAAACACATAAATTTATCATTTACTAATCTACGATAAAACAACCTAACAATTAATGTGCCGCCTTATGGTCCATCAGATTAATATAAGACTGTCTATGAGACATTTTCATCCTTACTAATTAAAACTTAAATATCTTATATTTTCTCTTTTGACAGTAATGTATCTCTTATTCGGTCAAGTCACAATTATCCACATGAAAACTTAATTGCGACTTTGTGAGTGTAACACATTATTTCAGATTCTATGACTTGGTTTAGAATATGCTGTTAGGGTCGGTCAAAACTAAACTACATCACTTCCTCCTATCTTTTTAAGAAGTCCAACCTTGGTATTGGTACAGCTCAAAACCTTCCTTAGGGGGATGAAAACAAAGCCATCTCGAGGCTCTTACTGCTCCTCATGATGTGTACTAATGATGGAGACCATAGATTACATTGACATGTCAATCTTCTCTCATTCACTATTTTAGGATTATATGTTTTCATTTTAACTAATCAATTAATTCTAAATTAATCATTGGTTAAAATAATGACCATATGAATATTTAATAATCAGTTATGTCAATCTCAATGGTTGTAATTTAGAATTACTCAAGAGTCACTCGGTCCGTTATTATTTTATTTAATTATTAAATAAATGTTTATTGATATGATTGATAACATGACCATGCATTAGTCGATCACATGTCATACATGAAATCCGACATGACTTTATTTAATCATGCATCTCATCAGTACAAACATGATTTATTAGGACTGTACTAATATGTCTATATAAATTATTTTGAGAAATCAATTGCATGTAAACTGTTAGGTTTTAATTAGTTAAAACTTAGTAATCACACAACTCTAAAGACTATTGTAACCTTTAGGATAACCAAATTGAGATATTTTAAAATATCTCATTCTCCAACTGATGTTCATCTTCACAATCTTCAAGTTTAGAACAAAATCCTTTTAATCAGAAAAAACTATTTTTCTTTTCTATAATTATCTTTTAAAATTATTGAATTTGACTTAGTCAATAAACAATTTATTAACTTGGTCAAATTTGGGTCAAACCCAATCAATTAATTAATCTTTAATTTTCATAAAATTAAAAAATTAAAAATTAATTTTAAAATTACATTAATATCAAAAATTAAAAGATAAAATATAGAGCTAGGGTTTTCATAAAACTCCGCATTAATAGGGTAAGTCAGTATTAGGGTTTCTGCGACACTTCCCTAGATGTGACAATAATTTCCACCAACGATAAGACTCTCCTACAGCCACCCATCACCGTCATCATCAGAATTCCTATTTCTTTTCTTTTTCCTCCATGTTCGTCTCGTGCGTCCATCATTTTCTCGCGATCAGAATAATTTTAATTTAATATTCAAAATAAAATTACAAAAACTCCTACCCCTCAAAACGGCTTACACAAGATCTAAGGAAAAATGAAAGAACAAAGCTTAACTCAATAATCGCCATAGAATTAACGATTTATTATGTAACCATACATTCGAAAAACAAAACCTTCCATTTATGCATACATATCATATATATTATGAATAATGCAAGAAAACCCACACAGTATTAAATATACAAATATATAATGACCGCTCTGATACCAATTGTTGGAAACGCAGTGCTCGTGCGGCGGAAGCGTGAGGATTTTAAAATTTTATAAAAAAATAAATCTTTTTCGATGAAAGAAAATAAGTGCGACGCAACAGTTTCTAAAATAAAATTTTTTATTGAAAAACACTTTTCAATCAAGATCCATTATATATTTATATATTAAATTTAAGATATACATAGAGGAAATCATATATCTCTTGTAGTCTATATCAAGTCATCCTCGCATACCAACGATCCTGCGTTCCAATGAATAACAGACTTCGAGATACACATGAAGATCTTTCAAGCCAGTCCTGAAACATACTAGGAAGTGTCTGGGCATGTAAAATAATTCAGAAACACATTTTCTGTCTCTAGATGTATTCAACACATGAGATTTACTAAGAATAATTAATTTAGTGAGACAATCCTCTGAGAGAATACAATGATTATTTTTCCAGAGTTTTTGATTAGCTTTTAATCACATCGAAAGTTTACCCTGATAGCAACTATGTTCTCAACACTCAACAACCCCTGGTGCCATTAAAATAATATTTATATATTTTCTCGATAATGACAGATCAAATTTTTAGAGATGTACACAAAATAATAATTAATCATAAAATTTCCATTGACCCACTTCAACTGTAGTGCCATGTGGCACTACAATAGTTCATGTCAATCTCCGATTCCCAATCAGTGATTGACATGTGATAATTACTGTAAATTAAATATTTATTTTAATCAGATAAATATTCACATATTAGTTAATTCAAAATTAATTTATCTGATTATCGCTATCGCTATCAACTAGCTTATTTGCTAATTCACAAATAAGAGATTTAGTTGATTGAAATTTTTAATTGTTATCTAATAATAATTTAACATTATCTAATTTAACTAGTTTGATATATTGTCTCACTTATCAATAATTAAAAAATTAATCGATATAATTATTTATATATAATTTCCAAAATTAATATTAATAATTCTTAATTAATTAATCACACATAATTATTTCATAATTATATACTTACCCTAGAATAATTTTTTTTTTACAAGTCAGTCCTTTTTTCATGTCGTGAGATATTCACACCCTACACTGCGTAGTACAGAAGTGACTTGGAGATCATGGACCTATAATACTAAGCTCCAATAAACTAAAATCTTAATTAAACTCTTTAATTAAATGATCTAATTTATTAATTTTATTATTACTTCACTATAAATATGAAATTACACTCTTAGAGATTCTATAATGTATTTACAGAGTATTCTCGATAATCCATTGATATAATCATTTCATGTAGTTCTGTCTTCCAATTATTGGTTCGTAAATACCATTAATTCGCTAGTGAATGCCTAATTTATAACCGTATTATAAATTTGAGATCAATAACCATTCAGTTCTAGAATTAACACTTAAGAGAACAAATATACGATTCGTTAAGAAAGCTTGAATTCTAAATCTTATAAGATTATGTTCTTAGCCATCCCTATCACTAAATCTTCAAAAGAAAAGTCACTAGTATGTTTTATAAACAAACATTAACGAGTGAATCAAATGATCTAGTAAACATGCATATGAGTTCATGGCTGCTAAATGATCATCAGATTGATGTATATTAAATTTTTATGATAAACGGTAAGTTAATAAAGATATTAATTCACGTCAGTCATGTCATATATAATCTTATTATATAAAGTACATTCATTAAGATGTCTATCCACATCAATGATCTGGATCTAGATCACATGCATTCATAATACTTAGTGAATCATAGTAGCAACCATTCATTAAAGATTTCATATTTTAATATGTTGCTGACAGTTTTATTCATTATCTATGATCTTAATCCTCTCGTACTAATACAAGATCATAGTCTCATTAATGAATATGAAATTTTTAGATGTTTATATAAGTTATTCAACAATAATTTAAAAGAACAATTATAAGAAAAATGTAATTCCATTAAATTTTATATTAAAATGTCAATACACATGCTTTGAAAGCATTACCCCCAACATGATGTTTATTATCTCCTGGTTTTTAGGAAGAACCTTATTTCAGTTGCTAGTTTAATTGAGCAAAAATTCAAAAGATATGTGTATTTTTAGAAATGACTACTAATTACTATTGCACGTTTGATAAATAAACTGTTTTACATAAAATAAATAGTGATATGTGACACTGAAGTGAATGTTGATTCACAAAGGGATAGTAAAAGGTTGAAGTCTAACAAAACTGGACAGGATTAAAAGACTTACGAAAGATGGTCCTTTGTAAACTTTAAGTGTGTGATCACTACTCACATGTGAATCCTGTATAGAAGGTAAAATGACCAAGTGACCGTTTGCAAAGGATGAAAGAGTCACTCACTCAAACTCGTACATAGTAATGCATGCGGGCCATTGAATATCCAAGCAAGAGCAAGTTATGAATACTTCGTAACTTTCACGATGACTACTGAAGTTTTGGTGATGTTTATCTAATGCGCAAAAATTCTGAACCTTTAAAAAGTTCAAAGAGTATAAGGTATGGTTGAGAAGTAATTAGAAAATAAATCAAAACACTACGATCCGATCGTGGTGGAGAGTACTTGCTAGGAGAGTTCGAAGACTTTCTTAAGGAAGAAGGTATTCTTTCTCAGCTTACAACACCTGGCACTCCAGAACAGAATGGTGTGTCAGAGAGAAGGAATCGAGCACTGATGGATATGGTTAGATCCATAATGAGTTACTCATCCATCCTAGATTCATTATGAGGATATGCCTTGAAAATAACAACATACATTCTGAACCAAGTTCTGTCGAAGACGGTGCCTGACACGCCATATGAAAGATAGAATGGACGAAAGTCATCCGTTAACGACTTTAGAATATGGGGGTGCCCAACATATATTTTGAAACAGAAGACAGGCAAGTTGGCTAGTTGATTAGAATTATGCATATTTGTAGAATATCCCAAAATAACGAAGGGGTATGTCTTTTATAGACCGACCAACAAGAAAACATATGTTAGCATGAATACACATTTTCTTGAAAAAGACTATATAAGAAATGTGAAGATGAGAAGCACTGTTGTTCTTGAGGAATTATTGATCGGGAGGACACCGACTCCTCAATTAGGAAATGTTCTTGATTCAATAATGGAAGAACCACAGCTAGGGGAAGAGCCTATGGAGCCTTGACGTAGTGAGAGCGTTATGAGACAACCTGACAGGTCTATGTCTTATAGAGATGCCTTAACAACAGTCTCAGGTAAGGATCATGATGAACATGTCTCCTACTCATAGGCTATAGTTGGTCCTGAAGCAAACCTATAGAAAGAAGCCATGGACGTTGAGATGCATTCGATGTACTCAAATGAAGTTTGAAATCTTGTAAATCCTCCTGAAGGGGTAAAACCTGTAGTAAATGGATCTATAAAAAAAAGAGGTCCAGATAAGAATGTGGACATTCAAAGCTAGGCTAGTAGCCAATCGCTACACCCAAAAGGAAGGTATAGACTATGAGGATACCTTCTCGCCGGTAGCCATGCTTAAATCCATCTGAATCCTCTTGTTTATTGTTGCTGCCATCGATTATGAAATCTGACAAATGGACGTCAAGACTATTTTTTTTTAATGGTATCTTGAAGAGCACATTTATATTGCTCAACCAGACGTGTTCATGGAGAAAGGAAAAGAGGCATATTAAATTCAAGTCCATTTATGGACTTGAGCAAGCTTCATGGTCCTGGCATATTAGATTCGATGAAACTTTCAAGAACTTTAATTTTGAACAGTTAGTGGACAGACTATGTGTGTATAAGCTGGTACATAAAGAGAAAGTAGTTTTTCTAGTCTTGTACGTATATGATATTCTACTCAATGGGAATGATGTAGTAAAATTATCTGATGTCAAGATTTAGCTTGCAAAATAATTTGATATGAAGGATCTTGGAGAATCTGCATTAGTCGTAGGTATTAAGATCTTTCGAGTTAGGAAGAACAAACAAATTGCACTGTCTCAAGTATCTTATATTGATAAGGTGATGGATCACTTCAGTATGCAAGACTCCAGCAAGGGATATCTTCCTTTCAGGTATGGAGTCATCCTCTCCAAGGAGCAGTCTCCCTAGACTTCCCATGAAGAGGAAGACGTGAGAAATATTTCCTAAGCCTCAACCATAGGAAGCCTCATGTATGCAATGCTATGCACAAGGCACGATATTTTCTACGTTGTGGGCGTGATGAGTCATTTCCAATCTAATTGTGGACTCGAGCATTGGAATTCCGTCAAACATATTCTTAAGTATCTTTTGAGAACAAGGAACTACATTCTTGTGTATTCAGGTACTAACCTGAATATGACAGGTGTTACGAATTTTCTATAGTGCAAGTGTACGCTATCCTCGTCAAGTAATAAATTTCTATAATAATAAAGTATCGTCCACAGGATTGATGGATATTAATAATTGAAATTAACTAAACCTTAATTCTAATTGAAAATGATGAAAAGTTGGGATTTTTAAATAAACTAAAACGAGAAAGATTTGACAAAGATAAAATTTGAATAGTTAAAAGTTCTAGGGTTTTCAATTTCACCAAACCAAACATGCTTTAAATTCCAGTTCTCAATCAATTAACATTTATTCAGAATATTGCTAGTGAATTTCTCTAATATAATTATCAATCTTTCTCAAGCATCGATAATAATGAATAAAAAATACGAATCATACATTTCTGTCAAGATTTAATATAGTGAAACTCATTAAGCACAAGAAATTATAGTTACTACACTAGATTCATAAATATCATTAACTTATGAAATTCTAATGGTGTTATAAACAAAGAGCAAATTCAATCATCACTTCTCAGTCTCAGAATTAAATCCAAAATAATGCAATAGTTGGCCAGACAATCACAAGCATTAAGAACGGATTATAACACTCAATAATATCCAATAAACATCGATTAAATTAAAAATCAAAATTTATGAACAATCATGATTTGGCTACATCATAGCCCTTGATAAGGAATTTAAAACATACTAGAATAAGAAGATATCCTAATAATATTCATGAACATAGAGGAAAAGAGAAGAAAAAAAACTAGATTTGAGGATGAATTGAAGTTGAGATTTGTCTCCCTTTTGGATTCGTCTTCGTTTCCTCTCCAAAAATGATTTCTCCTCTGCCTCCCACGTCCACAAAGTCCACAAAAATACCTAAAATATTTCATTTATACACTAAGGTTCCATAAGGATAAAATATGAGAGAAGAACGCGAAATATGTTATCGCGCCAGCGTCACGACGCTGGCGTTCTGTACTGCCAGCATTGAATATCAAACCTACAAGATAGAAACAATTTTTTTTGAAATTTTTGAATGTTTTTTGAATTTGAATGTTTTGTTCCGTTCTTTTTGCAAAGTTTTTGAATTTTTTACTTCCAAATCTTTCCAAATCAATCCAAATGCAATTGAATATCAAAGCTACAATATAGAAACAAAAATATACATAAATCAATCAATAAATCTAAAAGAACTAAAAAAAATAAGGTTAAGATTATCTAAAATATGAGTGTAAAATACACTCATCAAATACCCCGAACTTAACTTTTTGCTAGTTCTCAAGAAAAACAAAACAAAACAAAAAAAAATCAAATAAGAAAATCAATAAACACTAATTCTGAAAAGTTAAAGAAAGAGTGACGTAGTATTTTTTACTAACTAAATTTTCCTCAGAGATTTCAAAATATATCAACCCTAGAAAAACTTGTGAATTATGATTATGTAAAGCTTTAACACAATTACCAACTTACATTACAATTTGAACCGAGTATGTGTGTGTGTCACCTTAAGTCGTCTAATCTCTTAAACCCAGATGAGTTTATGCAAACAAGTCATGTAAAAGCGGATCTAATAATATTTAAATATATTAGAACTCCATAACCAATTTTTCATGCCACTCTCCACCAATGTAGGCAAACCACATCACTTAGGATTATTAGGATTTTCATAGGCTTGTAATATATGGCTAGAGTTTATGGTAGGATAAATGATATTATTTTTGCTCAATCATTACCCATAGTCACACATGTATTCTAGATATCAACAAGCTTAATTCAACTCTTCTTATAACACCCCCAAACTTGTCATTCCACCTCTTGAAATATTCAACGGTGCTTAACCATTCTTTTTTTTTTTAAATTTGATTTCCTAAAACTTCTCTTTTCCTTAACGAGTTTGCAGCTAATAGCTCCCAAACCAGTTGATCTTAGGGTATTAGGTGTTAAGACACCTCTTCGAGCTTAGTCACTCAAGTCTAAGAGGCTACGAAATCAAACTTATTCACATTTTTTTAATATAGCTCCAAGCATATTCCTAGAACATTCAAATACTATGAGTAATAAGGTTAAAGATGAGAAAAGTTTTATGATGTTGAAAAGTTATCACGGGTGATAAAAAAAATGGCTATGTAAGCTCAACAGGGATGACTAGGGAAACAATAATGCACATATTAGCTTAAAAAGCTCAACCAGTCCAAAGATGGCATAAATCATGTTCTAAGTGAAGTGTAGCCTAGAATTTTACCTCGAACAACAATCAAATTGGTTCTAGAGTTCATATGAGATCATAATAATTTCTTAAGGCTAGGTGCTTAATATGTCAGGATTCTCTAGTGTAATGCAAATCAATATTTGGTACAAACACACACACCGATACAAAAATTCAACATTTTTTCCAAAGCTATCAATAATCCAAAATCAATCCCATCATAGGTGTTAGTGTTATCAACAATAGAACGCCAAAAAAAAATTTAATTAAAGCCATCACCCCCAAACTAAAAACTCTCATTGTCCTCAATGAAAAGAAAATATGTAAAAGGAGTAAGTAGAGAGGACTTCCCTGAATAATGTGAGCTATCATCCTCGTCCATCTCTACATTATTCTTGTTGTCTCCAACGGAGAGGAAAGTAGTACATGAGCCAAATTCGTCCATAGTTTTTTTTTTATAAAAACCTGAAGAAAAACAATAATTAAATAAGTAAAGGAAAATTAAAAAAAACTAACAAAAATGAAATAACAGAAATATAATCTGGTTGTCTCCCGGTAGCGCTTGCTATAATGTCATCAGGAAGACATAATAATCATCAAGGCTTCACATGTTGTCCACTGTATTCCCTTTGTGTCAGAAATTGACCAGCCTAAGATAATTTGTTGCTCTCTCAAAACCCTCAGCAGTGTGTCTTCTTGTTCACCATTTAACGAAACAGAGATAATGACAGATAAAGTGGATGCTTCTCCCATAAAAGTGCACAAAAGGTGGAGGTCTAACACCGATGGTTTTTCAATAAATGGTAGGTGTCTAGGTTTACCTTCTCCAAATTTTGCAGTATCCACCTATAAACATCTATTCATATCATTTGGGTGTTTGATTGCTTTGAAAACATTAAAAATTACATGATCATCTTGCACTCTCAGAATAAGTTCGTCTTTTTACACATCAATTGGAGTTCTTCCGGTATCTAAAAATAGTCTACCAAGAATAATTGAAATTTCTTAGTTTTTCTCCATGTAAAGAACAATAAAATCATCTAGGAAGATAAATTTATCCACATTTACCAAAACATCATCAATAATCTCCAATGGATATCTGATAGACCGATCAGCTAACTGTAAGGATATCGTCGTAGGCTTAGCTTCTCCAAGACCTAACTTCTTGTAAACTGAATACAACATCAAATTGATACCATCCCCAAGATCACATAAATCATTTTCAAAATTTTAATTCCCAATGGTGCAAGGAATAGTAAAACTCCCAGGATCTTTTAATTTCAGAGGCAATTTATTCTGCAAGATAGCACTACACTCCTCAGCACGTGCAACTCTCTCATACTCCTCTAGTTTTCTCTTATTTGAGAGAATATCCTTCATGAGTTTGACATAGCTCAGCATTTGTTCCAAAGTATAGGCAAAAGGGATATTTATACGTAGTTTCCTAAACACATCAAGAAACTTAGAAAATTGCTTGTTCAATTTCTGCTTTTGGAACCGCTGAGGGTATGGAATAAATGGAACATATAGTGGAGGATTATCAGGAAAAATATTTGACTTAGGCTTCCCTTCCTTCTTTTCTGAGCTCTTGGCAAGGCCATCACTCATTGTCCAAATTTCTGCTTTAATTGGCTGAGAATTTTCAACAGTGGCTTTTTAAGATTCTGCTAACTCCTTATCACTGCGAAGAGTGATGACGTTTACTTGTTCTTTTGGATTCCTCTCAGTGTTGCTCGGTAGAGAAACTTGTAGTCTCTGAGTTAATATTTCCAACAATTGATCCATTTGAAGCTCAAAATTCTAAATAGATGTAGCTTGACTCCGAATACTTGTTTCTTGACTCTGAATACTTGTTTCTTGCATCTGAAGTATAACATATGTTCTTACCATAAATTGAGTAGTATTGACTGTGAGCTGGACAAGAGCATATTTTAAAGAAATTTTTGGTTGCTGAGGCTCAAACTGAGGCTAAGTAGCCATTGGTGGATTAATCACATTTTAACTATTCTTCAAGAGAAATTGGGGTGATTTCGCCATCCTTGGTTGTAGTTGTTAGAGAATGGACTATTCTGCCTATTGTAGTTCCCAACAAAGTTAGCTTGTTCAGACTAAGAATGAGCAAAGGGATTACCAGGTTGGCATTCAGTTCTAGAATGAGGTCCATTACATAAGTCACAAACTTTCTGTGTCGCATGAATTGCACTAGCATTGGCGGTGAAAGAGCTCAATTGCTTGGACAGTGTAGCTACTTGAGCAGTAAGAGCGGTAAGAGCATTGACTTCATGAACTCCATGAATCTTTCTTGGTACGTTGTGCTTAATTGGCCATTGATAGGCATTATCGATCATTTCTTCAAGCAAAGCATAAGCCTCCTTGTGTGTTTTATCCATTAAAGCCCATGTTGCTGCTGCATCCACTAGTGTCCTCGTTGAATTTCCCAAACCATTGTAGAAAGTTTGGACTTGAAGCCATCCATGGAGTGCATGATGTGGGCATCCTCTCAACACCTCTTTAAACCTCTCTAAAGCTTCATAAAGAGACTCAATATCATATTAGACAAAAGTAGTGATCTCGTTCCTCATCTTGGCTGCTTTAGCTGGTGGAAAGAATTTAGCCAAAAATTTCTCAGAAAGTCCATTCCATACGGTGATTGATCCAGCGGGTAAAGAGTTCAACCAACTCTTAGCCTTATCTCAAGGTGAAAATGGGAATAATCTCAGCCAAATTGCATCAGTTGAGGCATTGTTGTGATTGAATGTCTCACAAATTTCGAGAAAAGTGGCTAAGTGAACATTTGGATCATCATTAGGCATGCCACTAAACTGATTTTCTTGCACCATGTGAATGATAGCCGGCTTTATCTCAAAATTGTTTGCACTAATAGCAGGGCGTTAAATGGATGAGGCAGCCTCATTGACAACTGGAATCGCATAATCTCGAATCGCCTGATTATTTTGGTTGTTCACGATTTCAAGATTTTCACGAACCTCTTCCACGGTTTCTTGAGGTCGTTTAAAAGCTTCTCTCCTTACTTTTCTATTACTTCAACAAGTTCGCTCAATTTTTAAATTAAGGGGAGTCAAATTCTGTTAAATTTTCTCATACACCACAGAGAAAACTTGAAAGTTCAAAATAAAAAATAATAAATAACCATAAATAAAACAAATAAGACTCAAAGTAAAATTCCAGATCTGTAACTCCAAAATTAATAAACAAAATCAATCCCCGGCAACGACGCCAAAAACTTGTTGTCAATTTTCTATAGTGCAAGTATACACTATCATCGTCAAGTAATAAATTTTTATAAGAAATAGAGTATCGTCCATAGGATTTATTAATATTAATAATTGGAATTAATTGAACCTTAATTCTACTTGAGAATGATGAAAAGTTAGAATTTTGAATTGAACTAAAACAATAAGGATTTGACAAAGATAAAATTTGAATAGTTAAAAGCTTTAGGGTTTTCGATTTCACCAAACCAAACATCCTCTAAATTTCAATTCTCAATCAATTAACGTTTATTCAGAATATTGGTAGCGAATTTCTCTAATATAATTATCAATCTTTCTCAAGCATCGATAATAATGAATCAAAAATACGAATCATGTATCTCTGTCAAGATTCAATATAATGAAACTCATTAAGCACAAGCAATTATAGTTTCTACACTAGATTCATAATTATCTCTAACTTATGAGATTCTAATGGTGTTATAAACAAAAAGAAAATTCAATCATCACTTCTCAGTCTCAAAATTAAATCTAAAATCATGTAATATTTGGCCAGACAATCACAAGCATTAAGAATAAATTATAACACAAAAATACTGAATAAACATCGATTAAATTAGAAATCAAAATTTGAACAATCATGGTTTGGATACGTCAGAATTTAGAACATACTATAATAAGAAGATATCCTAATAATATTCATGAACATAGAGTAAAAGAGAAGAAAAACTAGATTTGAGGATGAATTGAAGTTGAGCTCCATCTCCCCATTGGATTCGTCTTCGTTTCCTCCCCAAAAAGCTTTATCCTCTACCTCCCACGTCCAAAAAGTTCACAAAAAGACCTAAAATATTCTCCTTATACACTAGGGTTCGATAAGGATAAAATAGGAGTGAAAACATGAAAATGTTATCGCGCTAGCGTCGCGATACTAGAAGCCAGCGTCGCAGCACTAGCTTTCTATCTGTCTATACGCCGTGCCAGCATCACGACACTGGGAAGTCAGCGCCGCGACGCTGGCGTTCTGTACTGCCAACATCGTGACACTGGCCCTCCTTTCTAGTTCCATTCTTTTTATGATTTTTTCAAATTTTTAACTTCCAAATCTTTCCAAATAAATCTGAATGCAATCGAATATCAAATCTACAAGATAGAAACAAAAATATTCATAAATCAATCAATAAATCTAAAATAACTAACAAAAATAAGGTTAAGATTATCTAAAATATGAGTTTAAAATACACTCATAAATGAGGTATATTGATTGTAATTTTTAAGCAGACAAGGATTCTAGGAGATCCATTTCAAGATCGGTGTTCTCTTGAATGGTGGAGCAGTTGTATGGAGAAGTATTAAACAATCTTGCATTGGTGATTCTACCATGGAAGTCGAGTATGTGGTAGATTTTGAAGTTATAAAGGAGGTTGTATGACTTAAAAAGTTTTTGAAGACTCTGAAAGTTGTTCCAAGAGTTGTCAAACCCATCACACTTTATTGTGATAACGGTGGGGCTGTAGCGAATTCGAAGGAACCAATGAGCCATAAAAGATCTAATAACATAGAGTGTAAGTATCACTTGCTAAGAGAGATTGTTCAGCGTGAAAATGTTGTAGTAACACACGTATCGACACTCAACAACCTGACAGATCCATTCAAGAAGATTTTAAGCAGTAAAGTCTGTGATGGTCATCTGAAGGGCATGGAGATACGAGATTGTACATGCATACTTTAGTCTAAGTGGGAGATTGTTAGAATTATGTCCATAAAGTAAGGTGTAATAATTATTTATTAGTATTTAGTTATTTCTCAGACATTTTGTATTACTGAATTTAATGAATGAATAAAAGTTTTTCTATTAATTAAAGTGTGTTTATAATTTACTTAAGCCTTGAAACTATTGTCAATTTAAGAAGAGTAAATACTGAGAGGTCTTCCAGACAAACTCTTATAAAATAGTTTAGAATATTATTCGCAGTCTTAGGATCGACTGGGCAATCAAGTCTGACTACGACTGTTAGGTTAAACCAAAGAATGCCGGTGTTGGGACATGGGAGTGGTGACTCTAACGGTTGACCTAAACATGTAATGAAACATGTTGAATAGACCAGTAATAAATTTGTTTGAAGCACTGTCATTTATCTAACTCTAAATCTAATTGTCACACCGTAAATGTATTTTTATGATTACCTTAATCCTGAGGTGAATACGAAACTTGATTTAGTTACTTATAGTCTTTCATACGTCAAAGGATGGAGTTCGAATTAACAGATAATACATCAGTTGTTGAGATCGTGATTCAACTATATTGGAGTTACGTGATTCACAGATATGAAATTCGTGGTGAGATTGTAAAATGCAACAATATCTACTTATGCTTTATTCATGTGTGTGTGAATAAATTAACATGGTCAAGTACTCGATGAAATGATTCAATAAATAAGATATGGTGAATTGTAAGATACAATGCACTATTATGTATTTCTTATTCACAGTCAAGAAAAGAGTTAATAAAATAATAACAAGAGGAGTAAAATGGTAATTTTATATCCACATCTTGTTACTGATATTCACGAGGGGTAATATGTTAAAATATTTGTGGACCGTAAAATAAAAGAGTTTATTTACACCAACAGAATTGTAGCGCGTATGAATCGAGAGTTGATTCGGTATCGAACCTATAGTGGAGTCGTACGTTGTCAGGATTAAATAGGTCAAGAATTTATAGAGATAAATTCGAATCTTATAGTTTTATTCATGTGGGTCCATTCGGTCTCAAGAGTAGCTCATGAGGACAGGAATAGAAGAAACAACGTCAGTTGGACCAAAATGTATTTTGGGCCAAGGTGTATTTCCTGAACCCATATGTGATGAGTGTTGTCACTTAATTAGTGAAGAGTAATTAATTAATTTTCAAATTAATTAATTTTTATTTTCTAATTATTGGATAGTTAGTAAATAAAAGGAATTAAGTAATTAATTAATGAAGATTAATTTTATTTATCAATTTGGATTGGTGAATTTGGACACAACATTGACTCTAAAGGAATGTGGAAATTCTCAGCAATGACTAATAGTGGAGTCGTACGTTGTCAGGATTAAATACGTTGAGAATTTATAGAGATAAATTTGAATCTTATAGCTTTATTCATGTGGGTCCATTCGGTCTCAAGAGTAGCTCATGAAGACATGAATAGAAGAAGCAACGTCAGTTAGACCAAAATGTGTTTTGGGCCAAGGTGTATTTCCTGAACCCATATGTGATGAGTATTGTCACTTAATTAGTGAAGAGTAATTAATTGATATTCAAATTAAATTAAATTGTTATTTTCTAATTATTAGATAGTTAGTAAATAAAAGGAATTAATTAATTGATGGAGATTAATTTAATTTATCAATTTAGATTGATGAATTTGGACACAACATTGACTCTAAAAGAATGTGGAAATTCTCAGCAATGACTAATAATATAGGGGTGAATTTTCAGAAATTTGGCATATAGGGGTATGTGTACATATTTCATAAGTTATTATATTAGGGATGTTATTAGGGTTGCCTCCCTAAGTGTGTTGACACAACCATAATCATACATAGCAGAAAAAAGGTTTCTTTCTCCCCCTCCTACTGTTGCCGCCGAATTCATAGAGGAATAAAAGAAATTTTTCCTCCTCAGTTGTTTTGAGAGCCCACACTCAGCTCCTAAAAACATCATCTAGAGATATACTTCTGAATCCAACAAGTACTTGTTGGTGCGAAGACTAATTGAAAATCTTGGATTTGAAGATCGAAGAACGTGGAGCATTTAATAAGAATTCCACCAATTTAGAAAGTCTCATATACAAAGAAAATGTATAAATCGTTTCCACCTCCTTCTAAATACGTCTAATCTAAATATTCATGATCTGTAGTTTGGTTTTAATGTTTAATACAACTAAATATGTTTTAGATTTTTTTTTAAATTCCACCCACGAACCGTTCGTGGTTTAAAAATATTTTCTTTGAATTTTAAAACCCGATCCAACAAGGACACCATTTAAGCACATGATCTTTGTTGGAGATAATGTATTGGAAAGTTAACCAAGTGAATAAAAGCACATTTGAGAATATAAATAGGGAACTAGACCACTTTAGTCTAGGGAAGGTTGGGATGTTGTTGAGCAAGGGTTGAGTAGGTCATACTAAGAGAGAATATATCATTAGGAGAGCGAGTCCAGGACTAAGAATCAATCTGAAGAGAAGGCATACCAATATCTAGGTTGAACCCTAGTGAGACAGATTAGCTTCTATTCCAGAATTAGGCCAAGCAGACCTTCCATTACTAATCAGCACAGAGAGATGAGAGTTCAAAGAGAGACCAGTGCTAGCAACAATGTTCTTACCCCCTTTTTCAAACAGAATCCCTACAGGGTGCCAAGATAAGTGAAAAGAAGGACATAGTCACAATTACCAACTATGAGTTCACAAAAGCTTCACATTTATCTCTGATTTTTATAAGCTTTCTCCAGGACCAAGATGGGTCAGTTGGCATCTTTACAGTGAACATGGAATGGCCTTTCAAAAGGTTGTGATCACACCAGGCTATCCACAAAGAATCTTTGTCTCTAATGACTAATTCCAAAAGTGTTTAGAGACAGTAGCCACACTCAGAAAAGACCAAACTAAAGTCCTAGGTACCTTGGCTCCTCTAGAGAGGCCAGTCTTACCCTGCCATATGAAGTTTTTACACGCCATGTTGATCTTCTTCATGGTTTACTTGGGAAGGATGATGAGTCTTGCCCAGAATCATTGAATTGCAGTTCGAATTGACTTGATTGATCGAAGTTTGCTTGCATAAGATAAATGTATGTTTTCCCAAACCTTAGCTCTCTTAATGATTTTATCCATCAGAACATCACAGTGAGTTTTGCTAAGCTTAGTGGAGATGAGAGGGATCCCCATATACCTAACTGATAGAGAACTCTTCACAAACATTGTTTCTAATAAAATGCTAAACTGATCTTTCTCATATACACTTGAAAAGAAGATGTTTCTATTTGCTTCATTAGACTTCAGACCAGAAAGCAATCTAAATATATCCTTTTAACAATTTTAACAGATGAAAGGTTTCTTTTGTTGCATACAAGCAAGTCATCAGCGAAATGCAAGTTTACAATCCTGTCTTTTTTGCACCTCCACTGAAACTGGATGGAATGAAGATGAGAACAACAATTGAGTATGCGAGTAAGTGCCTCCATAACTAAAACAAAGAGATGGGGGGATACGGGATCCCCCTGTCTCAAGCCTCTTCCACCTTAAAAATGATCCTGAAGACCACCATTGATGTTTATAGAATAAGTTAGAGTGGTAACACACTCTATGATAACCTTGCAAAAAAACCAAAACCGTTCAGAACCTTCCCTAGAAAGAACCAACTAACATTATCATAGGCTTTAAGCAAGTCAACTTTAATGGTGCATCTAGGATTCTGAGAATCCCTATGATAACCTCTTAAAAGTTCTTGTGAATGCATGATATTGTCAGTTATTAATCTACCAGGAATAAATGTAGTTTGGTTTAAGCTGTTGGAATATATCCATAAAGTAACGTGTAATAACTATTTATTTATATTTAATTATTTCTCAGACATTAGTATTATTGAATTCTTATGAATAAATTAAAATTTTTATTTTAAATAAAATTGTGCTTATAAATTACTCAAGTCCTAAAATTTTTATCAACAAATGAAGAGTGAAGACAGAGACGTCTCCAGACAAACTCTTCTGAGAAAGTTCAGAACGATATCCACAGTCTTAGGATCGACTAGGCAATTGAATCTGATAACGACTGTTAGGTTGAAACAATGGATGTCAGTCTTTGGGCATGAGAGTGGAGACTCAAACGGTTAACTTAGACATGTTATGAACATGTTGAATAGACCAACAACAAATTAGTTTAGAGCTCAAAATCATTTACCAAACTCTAAATCTAACTGTTACACCTCAATGGTATTTTCATAATTACCTTAATTCTGAGGTGAATACGTAGCTTGACTTAGTTAGTTGCAATCTTTTATATATCAAATGAGTGAGTTCGAATTCACGGGTAATACATTAGCTGTTGGGATTGTAATTCAATTAAGTTGGAGTTACGTGATTCACAGATATGAAAATTCGTGGTTCGATTGCGAAAGCAACAATATCACCTTATGCTTCATTGCAAAACTTGTATTGGCACAATATCGCGAAGTGGCCGCCTTTGCTCAATTTGGGTCAGACCTTGATGCTGCGACTCCGGCATTACTCAATAGAGGTGCAAGGCTTATAGTAGTACCGAAACAACCACAATATACACCACTTCCAATGGGCTAAGGCAAAGGGCATAGATTATCATTCACTTGTGATCGCTATCGCTTTGGCTTGCTCACGTGAGTGTGTGAATAAATTGATATTGCCAGGTATTCAATGAATCGAGTCATTGATTAAGACTTGTGAATTGTACGAAACAATTCACTATTATGTATTTCTTATTCACAGTCAATAAAGAGAGTTAAGGAAATAATAACAAGAGGGGTAAAACAGTAATTTTATATTCCGCTCTTGTTACTGATATTCACAATGTGTATTATGTTAAAATATTTTGTGGACCGTAAAAATAAAAAGGGTTTATTTACACCAACAAAAAACACAGCGCGCATGAATCGAGAGTTGATTCGGCATCGAACCTATAGTGGAGTTGACGATGTCAAAATTAAATAGGTCAGAAATTTATGGAGATAAATTTGTCGGGTATTTAAATCCTTAGCTTTGTTCATGTGGATTCATTCAGTCTCAGAAATAACTCATGAGAACAAGAATAGATAAACGAAGTAAATTGGATCAAAATGTGTTTTGATGCCAAATCATATTTCCTACACCTATCTGTGATGGGTGATGTCACTTAATTAGTTAAGTGTGACTATATGTATTGAAATTAATTAATTTATTATTTTCTAATTATTAGATAATTAGTAAATAAAAATAAATTAATTAATTGATAATGATCAATTAATTTATCAATTGGATTAATAAATCTTGATACAACTCAAACTCTAGGGAATATTATAATTTTCAGCAACTATGAATACATGGAATGAATTTTTGAAAATTAAAAAATATATGAGTATATTTGTAAATATCAAAAATTACATTTTATCAATATCTAATAACAATCTGGTTGTAGATAAATCTTGGATAAGATACAATTGCTTGTTAATAAAGTAAAAGAAGAACAACGGTTTTCCCCTCCCTCTGTGTTGCTGCCAAAATTATATTGAAGGAGAAAATTTTTGATTTTTCTGCTTCAATCGTTTTGAGAGTTCACACTCAAATTCTTACACAAAATTCTCGTAAGATATATTTCTAAATTTAACGGGTAGTTATTAGTGGACGAAATTCACAAATCGTTCTTGGAGTTCAAGTATATGATTCGGATTCCGAAACTTGAAGAACGCTCGAAAGAATTCCGCCAATTCAGAAATTCTCCGATACAAAGTATATGTGAAAAAATTGATTCTAACATTATTTTTCTCGTTTAATGTTGTATGTGCAAAATAACACATTATTTGGTTTTAAGTTATTTAATTTGATTAAATAAGTTAATTGGAAAAAAATTTGATATTCCACCCATGAACCGTTCGTGATTCAAACTTATTTTTAATTAATTTTGAAATCAACCAGTCCCAACATAAGCTCACAAGATTAGGCAGCACAGATCTCAACCTCTTCGCAATCATCTTAGTTATACAATTATACACCAAGTAACAACATGAAATAGGCCTATATTCAGAGATCTTAGTAGGGTTATTGACTTTGGGGATCAAAGAAATGATAGTGGAATTAAAGTGCTTAAGCAGCTCGTCCTTGTCAAAATATTCCAAAACAGAAGCAGTAACATCTCCCTCATGTGCCAAGTCCTTTGAAGAAATTGGCAGAGAAACCATCTGGTCGTGGTGCTTTCTTTATCATTAAAGGATAAGAAAGTGTTTCTCACATCATCAACGGTGAAATCATGTAACAATGCTCTGCCTGAATCAGTATCAACCTAAGCACTTTACTGATAATATCCCAATTGATGTCAGGAATAGACAATTGGGAGCCTAAGAGGTTGCGATAGAACTGCACAACATGCTCCTAGATTGCTTGAGGATCAGTTATAACAATCCCCGTATCATCAGTAATTTGAACAATCCGGGCTCTTCTTCTGTGAGATTTAACTGCATTAAAGAAGAATGAGGTATTACCATCACCTAGGTTCAACAAAGTCACCCTAGATTTCTGCATAAAGAAACTTTCCTTTGCCAGTTTCCACTGCATAAGAGTTTAAGGGGCCTCATTGGCAGCTTTTTAAGCTTCCAAAAAGTTAGGGAAGTTACTAAGATCCTGGTTTGCAGCATGCAAAGAGATCCTAGCTTCATTCACTCTCTTAGTTATATCACTGCCATTGTGCTTGTTAAACTATCTAAGAACTATTTTAACTACATTAAGCTTCATGGCCAACTTGAACATTGTTGTACGCTGAACTTCTATCTCCCACGCTTGAGCTACTGCCTTAGAAAAGCCATTCAAATCAGCCCAGAAATTGAAGTATTTAAAATGAGACTTTTTCCTATAGACATCAGGAAGAAGCTTGACAATAGCTGGACTGTGGTTTGATAAGCCTGGATCTGCATAAAAGGCCACTGATCTGCTAAATTTATCCTGCCAGCTGTTGTTTACTAAAACTCTGTATATCTTATTCATGATACCACCCTCTCCCATTTGATGGTTCCACCAAGTGAAGAAGGATCCAAATAAGTTAAGGTCATGAACTTCAATACTTTGGATGCAAGAAGCAAACTATTTCATGCGAACATCCCATTTAGATGATCCACCCTGTTTCTCCTCAGGGTGAGTAATCTCATTGAAGTCTCCAATTACAGCCCAATGAGTAAGGTCTGAGCTAGGGTAGAGACTAATTAAGTCCTGCCAGAGGGTACTCCTTGAGTTTACATTATTAGCTGCATACACTACTGACAGAAGGAACTCAGTATCAGAAAAGATTTTCACATTGCGATGAATCAGCTGAGAAGTGCACTGAATAATAGAAAGCTCCAACACTATAGGGTCATAAGCAAGCCAAATTCTCCCAGGGGGATCCCTGCTATAATTATGCACAACATTCCAAGAAGGAAAATCATGTCTAACAATTCTATGGAAGTGTTGAAATTTGATTCTAATCTCAAGAACCCCACATAAACTTAGACTGAACTCTCTACACACCCTAATAATTTCAGAATGCTTATGAGGCTTGTTAAAACCTCTAACATGCCATACAGCATGATAGGTGATGTGCTCACCTTAGTATCACACTTAGCTTTCAGTTTTCCTGCAAGTTGTTACTTTCTTTGTTTCTGCCTTGCACTTAATTTTGAATTCTGGGGAGAAGGTTCAATATTAGTATCCTCTATAGGCTCCTTGAGTTCTGTTTGTTGATTTTTCAGGGCATTAGGTTCAACCTCAGTCTCCATCTCAGTCTCCATTTAGAAAGTGATAGTTCGAGATTCATCATTGACGCACGCAAATCAAGGAAATCCTAGGAGCTTAGAGACAGAAGCTCTAGGAAGAGAGTAATAATAATAATGTGAATTTTATAAGTATGAAAAGCTGGAGGACTTTGTACCATCCATTCCAGTGTGGTTGAATTCTGTTCAACAGCCCAAGGACTCTATTTATGTTTTTTTACTTCTCATAACCCTTTGATTTCCTCTAATTACCCATCCTCCACCTATAAATCTAACTCTTCATACACCGGCTCAGAGAAAGACGGAAGGAGGGTGATAGAGAGAAGATGCGAGAGAACACGAGAGAGGCAGAGAAAGACCGAAGGAGTGTGATAGAGAGAAGAGGCGAGAGACATAAAAAGAGGGAAGGAGGGTGACAGAGAGAGGGAGAGAGAGGGAGAGAGCGCGATAGAGACAGAGAGAGAGGCGGAGAATAGAATTTTTCTATCAAAAGTCGGCTGCATTTGCAAACCTAATTATTTTGGGTCAAATGTTAAAACCATTATAAAGAATTGTCCATTCATTATAATTTGGTAATGAACATTCCGATTGACAAAAAAAAAGTTATAAATGCACATATTTATATTTTTTTACTTCTAATAACCCTTTGATTTCCATTTAATTACCCATCCCACCACTCCACCTATTAATCCAACTCTCCATACACCCTCTCATTATATTTCAATTAATTTCACAATAAAGTTCATTGTTTCACCCCTTATAAAGTGGAGTTCTCATATCCCATTCCCGTACATTTCTACTAAGCTCACCTAAAACTTTGGCGGGTAATTTCTAGCTTTAATGTAATTTTTAAAATAAATTTTAAAAATAATTTAATTTTAAAACTAATTTCAAAACTACAGTAGAAAATATCACATCGGAAGGCGTCTTTTGTAAATACGACTTCAAGTTGACAAAATGTGTGTTTACAAAAGACGCCTTCAGTGCAGATACTTCCCACATTACAAAAATCATCAACACAACCCTACATACAAAAATCATCCATTCTACAGAATATTTTATAACATTCTCAATGAAACAATATACATTTTTAACATTCTCAATGAAACAACATACATTTTTAATAAATTTTATTACTTTACATTTATATTATTCTGCAAAAATCCAAATACAAAAAATATAAATCAATCACGTTCCACACGGTGGTCGTTTTCTCATTCTTCTTGGGTGTCTTTCATATGTTTGTAGTTGAGTTACTTGTGAGGATGAACCTTCTTCCATAATAGTTGCTACTACATTTTCTTCCTCCACAATATGTGAGTGTTCTTCATCCACAATAGGAGCATCTTCCACAATAGACGAGTTTCGGGAACGTCTTCTACCTCCTCCTCCAGGAGCACTAGCTCGTCCTCCTCTACGCCGTTGAGGTTGATGAAATGGTTTGAAAGTAGAACCAAGTTGAGTCACCGACTCACCTCTAAATGTATAAAAGATCGGCGGCGTGTATGGCTCGTCTCGAGGCATGTGTGATTCTTGTTGACTTCTTTGAAATGAGTTGTGCACTCCATGCCTTCGGGACAAAAGAGCTTGATAAGCTTCATTCGCTATTCTTATTGCTTGTACACCTGTCTCACACACATTACGGATTCGAGGCATTATCCAAGATGGCTCAGTATCATCAAATGTCAAATTGTTAATATTGTCCAAACTCTCCGTCTGCATAGATAAAAAGACATTACATAAGTTACTTATTAAATGACCATATAAGCTTCATTAATTACATAAATTAATAAAAAAATTACCATTAAATCATATAACGCTCCATATTGAGTTATGTATCGCCGTGTGATTCTATGGTACCATAACATGTATGAGCTGGCATATCCATGTTCATCCATGTGCCCCTCAGCAATGTGTGTCATACGGTCATCCCATCTCTCAATGCATGTCT
The DNA here is from genome assembly GCA_003255025.1 of Datisca glomerata. Taxonomy (NCBI): domain Eukaryota; kingdom Viridiplantae; phylum Streptophyta; class Magnoliopsida; order Cucurbitales; family Datiscaceae; genus Datisca; species Datisca glomerata. The sequence continues at coordinate 2,001,474 of QANY01009141.1, read as the reverse complement.
GATGTTGGATGCCCCAATTTAGTTCGTTTCTCCTCCTTAAGTATATGTCATGCAACCGTCTTTCGGTATCACATGGCTCGGGCACACGTTGGATCATACCAAATTGTCTTAGAACGTGATCTGGTTGATGTCATTCCACTATATGAAAGCAAATTAGGGGAGAGGCAGACCGCCATATATCTCCGTGCATGATACAATATTCAAGAAGTGTATGGATAATATCATTATAAGGTTGCCATATAATCTATAAAAATCATATTATAAATAATATGACAAAACATGAGTATTACCTATGTTATAAGTAAAAGCATAGTATTTCCTGATCTGGAGTTTGTCTATCTAATGCAAATCGATACACTTCAAGAACATGTGTGGAGCTCTCTATGAGACTAAAAACATCTCTCAATCTATGAGATAAATTGCACAGTTAAATACATGTAAATGATAATATACATATATAATAATCAAATGAGTTGACTTACCGTATACCCAAAGGAGGAGGTGGCATTATAAGTCCATCTTCCTTAACATTTTCATGTCTCGCCCGTTGCAACCTCACTGGTGCCAAATTTGGAAATCGATCTCATGCCCATAATTGCAGTAATACTAGTGAGGCAACAATATCAGAAGCATTTTTATGGCTGGCTTTACACATCTCCCTATACAACCATGCAAGGCATGCACTACCCAACTATACTGACAAGCCTCAGCAAAATTTTCTAGTAAAGGCAAGAACATCAAAATGCACTTTAATGTTTGACTTATCACAAAAAGGGTACTTCCGATAAGTTGTAGAATATATGCATGTGCATAACGTTGCACATAAAGCTCGTCATCATCATCAAATAATGGGGGAAAATGTGCAGTCAAACACGTCATAAGTAAATGTGATCCCTGTAAATCACGTGGGCCTGGTCGAAATCCTAATAAATCTTCATATATCCTTGGTCAATCTCGATGCGTACTACTCGTAACCGCCATCCCATCAACTGGAAGTCCTAACTATATTTGCACATCTTGCAGAGTGATAGTACACTCACCATGTGTCATACAAAATGTGTGTGTTTCAGGACGTCATCTCTCCACAAAAGATGTGATCAAGTGCCAGTCGAGGGCTATAAACTCAACTCTCGCAACTCCATAAAATCCATCACGTATCAAATATGGAATTATATGTCTATGGAGTGGCATGTTCCGATAAACAAATGGAGTATGTAGACGGTCAATTGACCCAACACTAAGAGTAAGTGGACAACGATAAACTATGTTCAAGTTCTAATGTAGACGGTCAATTGACAAAACTACGCATAAAGTATTGCATAGCTCGTTAAAAGTAATCTTCTTATGAATAACAATTCCCCTCATTGAAGGTTGATCATAAGAAACTCCATTTGCACCGATTACAACATTACCATTCATGTAACATAAAACTACCATACGCTTTTTCCCCATTTGTCAACCTATTAAACAATACACAATAATCTCAGAACTAGATCTAGAAATTCTACAAATTAATCTACAAATTCTATAAATTCAAAGTTAATAACTACAATTTCATATATATCAACCCATTCATAAATTAAATCTTACAAAATAAGAGTTTAAACATAAAATGCATCTAAAATTGAATAATGTCAAGATTTCAAGAACCCAAAATACATGAAAATCTAGGGTTTGAGAGAAATTGAAAAGAGATATTACAAAAGTTGATGACATATATCCATACAACATTCATAAAAAATGAATAATTTCAAGATTTGAGAACAAATTTAAGAGATCAAAGGAGTTAGAAATATACCTAGGGTTTGAGAAATTCTTGCTAGTGATTTGAGATATTGAGAATTTTTTTTTTGTAAATGAGAGTGAGATAAGAGTAAGAGGATGTAATACCAGTGAAATGGCAGTAAAACTTCGACTACAATTGACGGCGAACGACAGCAGGGAAGGAAGGCGTTCGCGGATTGAGGTTCTTCTTTGCGGGCTGAGGCGTGTTCTTCTTCGCGGTCGCGGGTATTAAAAAAGAAAATGTGGAAGGCGTTTTTGCAAAAGACATCTTCATCCTACGTGTTCTAAACTACTTTATTTTTAGAATTAGTTTCAAAAGTACCATATTTTAATTATTTTTTTTCAAAATTACCGTAGAATACTCAAAATCCAACTTTGGCCTGCATCAAATTATATTTCATTCATTTTCCTTTATGTATATAATTATGTATGTACATGTTAATTATTATCAATGTAACCAGGATAAACTATTCTCATAGCTTTTGCACTACAATATCTTCTAGCACAAGAAATTACAAATAAATCATGCTCTTCTCACCAAAGTGCATGTATTTGTGTGTATATCAATATGTTATAGGCGTCTATACTACAAAATTATGATTCTAATATAAAATCTACATCTAGATCAACGTAGAAAGAGTTTGAAGGAAATAAAATTATAAGCATATATTGTACATTTAGTTTCTTTAAGATTGTAGTTTAATTAGTCTGAGCACCGTTCTATCAAAGTGAAAGCTATGGGTTCGAGCCTCATCAGTCCGGATCCAAATCTAATAAATAAAATAAATCAATACATCTCTTAGTTGTTTTTTCATTCTGTATACTATTTTCTTGTATTTCAATCTTAGTTTGTTCGATTTTAAATGTAATTAGCCATAAAAGTACTATATTCCTTTTTGTAAAAAAAATCCCTTTCTACTTGATTGGACGTGTCTTTCAATGTTGGAATCTTTTTCTCCTTTTTAGGTTTATGTAGCATATAATTTGCTGATACAAATTACTTTTTTCTTTTTTTTTTTAATTAGAAAGTGCACAAAAAATCTGTCTTGCAATTGTTTGAAAGTATCTCATCAAATTATTATTTCCTAATTAGTCTTTATGTATGTTTATGTATGGAGGTTTCATGATGCTCCTATGTTGATTTTTAATCAAAGAATCTATACATGTCACTGATAGTTAATTTTTTATAGGTTATTCTTTCATCTGCCTTTTATTTATTTATTTTTACATTTTTGACAAATAACACCTATTCAATTTCAATTTTCTTATAAGTTAATCATTTGGATAGGTCTATTATCTTCACTTGATTATATGTGTGTATGAGTAAATATTAATTATATTATCTTCAATTTATTATTTTATAATATATACCACGTTTGAATGACAATTTTGTCACCCGATCATCACAATTTTCAACATTGATCATCTCATCTTTAAAATGGTGGGTATAATCTCATTGTGACTCCCTCTTTTTATAGAGATTGTGAGAAGATACTCTGAGTCCTCTTTGATAGAGCAATGCGTGGAATGTTTGTTCTAAGAAAATAGAAGACATGTAGAAAAATTAGTAATTGAACTAGAAGGGATGGAGTGATACTACTTCATGGCATTACCATCTAAGTTGCTCGGAACATTTAGCACATAAGTTCACCTTCATATTGGTATAGGTTCATCGCTTGCTTGAATCATTTAAGGTAATTAATTTGTCTTCCCTTCATAACACTTCAACTTTGGGGTCACAAAGTTCTTTGGGATCGAGGCCGTGAAGATCTCTGGACATCATGGAGAACAAGTCAATGACTCCAGATTTGCAAACACTAGTGTTCCCTAACTTTTGTATCTTCATCCTATTCATTTTCAGCATCTTTTAGAAGACCTTCTCTGTCAACAGCTCTTGCGGTCCACTTCCTCCACCTGCCTCCTTGTTGGTGTCCTTAGATTGGACCTCGACATCATTTCTGTTGAGCACTGTGGCTTGCAATTGGGGTGAGCTATCCCGCAAGTGGATTATTTCATTCCACGGCATATGGGTCCGATGGATTCTCTCAGTTCTCAACGATTAGTCAGCTAACTTACTTTTTCCTGAGCATCTGCCATATCTCGCCGCAGCAATATGCCCATGCACAGTCTGCCACACACTGTGAAGGATTTCATTGTTGTGATTCTCCATACTATGCATGCATATCAATATAGTTTGCATCATTACCTATAATTCTGTGGACTGCGGGGGTTGATCAACATAATTTGTTTCATTTCCCCCATTGTGGGCCGTGTTTGGCCATGTTCTAAACATATTCTCTTACACTCTTGAGTCTAGAACTCACTCTTAATGAAAGTATCAAGCTGTAAAGGAATTTTACATTATAAAGTTTAGGATGAACACGAGAAGAGAGAGAGATAGAGAGAGAGAGTATAGACGAATGTAAGATTGTTTTATTGTTCTATGTTATATTGATCTCTATTTATGCACAGGATAGTGGGTATCTTTCTGTTATACAAAATTTGATCTCTTAAACAACCGTGAGATTGGGAAAACCGTAGAATATGAGATTGTTGCTGATACTATTCCTTGACTGGGTTCAGGACTGATTTATGCCATTGAGTTTCATCTGACGACCACAACTATCCAGCCTTGTTTGCAATCAATTTTCTCCTTTATCATTGGTTCCCAACTTTGTGACGTGGCGTCCAGCTCGATCACCAATCTCCTACACTTCTATGACGATAAAAAAATATTTATTGTTGCCATTACCATTTGGTTCTTGCCCACATTTTTTTTAGACATATTTTCTATTAATTATTATTTCCATTATTTAATAATCAAAATAGACTAATTCCAACGTGAATCTTCTGTTTGGAATGAATGAATAATTGAAACTATAATAAAAAGGATGAAAATTGTTGGGAAATGGTACATATCTGAACAACACATGTAACATCGTGTATATGGATCAACTCCACCTTTAATTAATCTATTTGTCAGATCTCACTTTTAGGGTTTTGAAGGAGGGTCGATGCCCGAGTTTAGAGTTTTGAAGGAGGAGCACCGCGCGAGTTTAGGGCTTCACTCTTCGTTGGTCGCCGGGTTCTTTCATTCGTGGTTGTTCGTCGATGTTCGTTGTCTCTGGTTTAGAGTGTCGTTCGCTGTTCGTTGGTCGCTGCCCGTTTGTTCCTTCACTGTGGGCTGGTTCGCTAGTTCTCTGCTCGTTTGTTTGCGGTCACTGTCTCTGGTTCAGTGCATCATTTTCCATTCACTGGTTGTCGCTCGCCGCTCGTCGCTCGTTTGTTAGTTTGCTGTGGTTGTGGTTTTGGTTTCAATTTTCTGATTCTAGTTTTTGTTAAGTTTCACGAATCTTGAGTTTATGGTTTATGTTTGCTTGTTGTCTTGACTGAGTTCTATTTGCCGTGAATTCTATTTTTGTTGTGGGTTCTGTCGTGATTGTGTCTGGATTTTTTATGATCATTTTGGTTAAACCTACCATCATGAACATAACATCATTTGCGGATCTTTTTTTGGAGATGCATTCTCATGTAAAATTCCTTTCAATCCAAAATGAACACAACATGTGTGCCTATTCCGCGGATGGCTCTTTGTCCTTTATTGAAATTGTAGAGGTATTGCAAATCATGATACTCAATGTGCTTTGAGAGATTTATGTTTTCATCCTAAGCCATATTTTGTTTGCATTGTTGAACATTTATGTAGTTTTGATTATGTTGCTTCTATTGTTTGGAGACCCCATGGGTTTCATTACTTTTGTTCTAATGCTAGCTCGTTTCTTAAGTTACGGATCATTAGATTTTCTGCTATTCAAGATGCTACAGTTATCTCATTTTCAACATGTTATTGTTTCTATTAGTTTATGTGGTTTTATCCATATGATTTCTTTTGTTTACGGTAGTGCGAGTTACATCATCTGCAGATCTCTTTGGAGTTATCTTATGGACATTTCAGATGAAGATATTTTGTGGCTTGTTCTCGGGAATTTTATTTCTGTTTTGGGAGCTCATGAAACTACTGATAATATCATGCATATTTCTTGTGAAGACTTTCGGTCTGCTTTAACTGTTTGTAATCTTGTGGATATTGAGACAAAATGAGCTTTGATACACAAATTGGACAAATTTGTCGTGCTATGGTTCTTTCTCACTTGGATATGGCTCTTTGTTCTACTTATTTTCTCAATAATTGGTCTCTAGTCTTTTGTATTACTCTACCAAGATTACACTCGGATCATCATCCAATGCTGGTTTCTTATTCTATAGGTATTTCTTTAGAACCTCTTTCATTGATTTGGTTCGTTCAATTTGGCCAAACCCTATTGCAGGTAGTGGTACAAGGGTTTTCATTTAGAAGTTAAAACTACTTAAGACAGTCTTGAAAAAATGGAATTGTGAGGTTTTTGGAAATGTTGTCTAAAATGTTTTTGAAATTGAGGTTTTTGTAAAGCTAACGAGAAAGTGACACTCATTAAAGATAGGATAAGATCCGAAGGCTTTTCTAATGTTCTTTTTCGGCTTGACCCGATGCTCTTGCTAACATAGATTCGACCCTAGGGCAACAGGATATTTTTCTGAGAGAAAATAGTAGGGTTAAATGGCTTACGGAAGGTGATCGAAATTCTAACTTCTTTCATTCTTTGCTTAAACGTAGATGGTGCAATAAGAATTTTTCTTCAATGAAAATTGGTGATGTTATTTCTTAAGACCCGTTTGAGATTTGTGAGCATGTCATATCATATTATCAACATCTCTTTTTAGATTCCGATGATTATAGTTCGGATCTTTCTATTTATTTTAGTAAAAACTTCAACAATATAAATGTTGGCCTTTCTTGTTAAATGTAGTGGTGTCATACGTGATCTTTCATTTCTGCTGAATGTCCTCCTCTTCCTGGGTGGATCTCCTCACGACGTCGATGTCAGCAAAACACAGATAAAGAACGTTAAAGGTGAGGAATCAACTTTACCTATGCCAGGGAAACTATCCCGACTACCACCTTCTCCATGTCTTACGGTCTTCACCTTTTCAGACCACCAGCCATTTGCCACAGCGTGCTTTAGGATAGGGCAATCTCTTGTGGGCACTTTCTTTGGGGTTTCCTCAAATTTTATGATGAGTACCACATTCTTCCCTCTTCCTAAATGGGAGTGACTGAAGCTTTCTTCGACCTTAGCTCAGAAATCGATTGTCGTCCGTGGTTTGAATTTCGTCTTCAAGAGTAGAGCAACCGAATCCCTCAAGACTTCAAGAGTTGAAGAGAGTCGCGGGGGCCTACTTTTTAGTTAGCCTAGGAGGGGTTCTCCCTTTTATTTGAGGATGTTTTTTATTCCTTTGTTTGTACTTGTAATCCTTTCTTTATTAATGACAACGAGTTTCCTTCATTTCTAACTTTTTTCATTTAGCTCCCTTCTCGTCTTATTTCCTTCGTTGCCCATTGCGTTCTGAATAAAAGCATTCACTTCCTTTTGAACCTTGAGTTGGTCTGAACGAGACCTTTATCATTTATTTCTCTATGTTTCAGTGTTGCTCTTACTTTTATTGACCTAAGTTGCGATATTGTTATAATCCCGAGTCTTAGTGGGACTTAAAACGGGTATGACTCCTCTTAATGGGTTCCCACATTACTCTTTTCCCTTTGAGGAGGTTTGGTAGAGCATACCATCTTCATACTAAGAATTGAACGTCTTCATAATGAATATTCATGTCGTAACATGGTGGAAGTAGAGATTCATTTCCTTTGGTCAAAGGATTTTTCTTCCTTCAGATAGATCCTAAATCTCTTCTACGAGCATGGATGTTCGGAAGACATTCTTCCTTGATGTCTAGCTAGACATTTCTGCCCTTGCTATACCCATGATCCCATCTGCGAGCAGGAGTGCTTGACATACAACACATTTTTCCTTGATGTCTAGCCAAGCGTGCCTGCTCTGGCTAGATCTTCGATCCCATCTGTGAGCAGTAATGCTAGGAAGACAACACAGTTTACCTTGATGTCTAGCCAGACATGCATAGTCTCGCTAGATCCTTGACCCTGTCTGCGAGCAGGAGTGCTCGTCAGTCATCATTTTTGCCTTGATGTTAAGTTAGGAGTGTCTGCTTGATTAGACCCTTGATCCCGTCTGCGAGCAGAAACGCTCGACAAACATCACTTTTGCCTTGATAACAAGCCAGACGCGCCTACTTTTGTTAGACCCTTAATCTCTTCTGTGAGTAGGAGTGCTCGACAGACATCACTTTTTCTTTGATGTCTAGTTAGGCATGCATGCCCTAGCTAGACACTTGATCCCGTCTGCGAGCAGGATTGCTAGGCAAACATCACTTTTTACCTTGATATCTAGTCAGGCGTGCCTGCTCTGACTAAAATCTTGATCACGTCTGCAGGCAGGAATACTCAGCATACATAACTTTTTGCCTTGATGGTTAGCAAGGCGTGTCTGCGCTGGCTAGACCCTTGATTCCGTGTACGAGCAGGGGTGCTTGGCAGACATCACTTTTTGTTTAATCCTGACTGGTGGGCTAGAGCACCTCACCAGTCATCACCTTTTGTTTAATCCTGACTTGTGGGTTAACGCACCTCACCAGTCATCACCTTTTGTTTAATCCTGACTTGTGGGTTAACGCACATCACCAGTCATCACTTTTTATTTAATCCTGACTGGTGGGCTAGAGCATCTCACTAATCATAAGTTTTTGTTTAATCCTGACTGGTCGACTAGAGCACCTCACCAGCCTTCACTTTTTATTTAATCCTGACGGGTGCACTAGAGCACCTCACTTTTTATTTCATAGAAGAGTTTATCCTTGAAGGCTTGTAGAACATTCAGAAAATCATTAGCAGATGTTCCTGCAACACATTCTATTTTTTATGAAAATAGATTTGCTCGTAAAGGTTCCTACGGGATGTTAACCCTAAATAATGAGAGAAAGAGACATTTTATCTAAAGACCATCGATAAGTACCCATCCTTTATCATCTGTTACATCGAGATAGGTGGATGAGGATAATCGAGTTTCTATTTTCTAAGCTCCAAGCCCTCCCTTTTATGTTGAAGTTTCCCCTTGTCTGAGCTTCATCCTTGTGTCAATGGTGAGACCCACGATCTCCACACTCTGCTCATGGGTAAGTATGGGCTTGTCATGTTCTTTCTTTTCTTGAAATCTGGCGAGAGTACAGCCAACCATTATGGCCTTTCAAATTCCCTTCCGAAATTGACCTTTAGGCATTTCGTCGGCTACGAGCTTCTTTATCCTTATGTTTTCATTTACTTCACCAGGGAGCGTCAAGGGAGGCTTCGTCGGCGTGCCCCCATTATGAAGAGCTTGGTGTGAAAATTCGTGACCATCCCCTTTCTTTGTCGGGAATAGCCCCAACCAGAATCTCCTTCTAGGGTCAGGCTTCAGAGTGGCCTCATCTTCCTTGGGGGTGATCATTTTCATGCGAGAAACCCTCGTGACTTAGGAGGTGGCTGGTACGTCTTTCCTCCTTCCCTGAGTTATGTCAGGGGTTACAACCACCACAATCTTCCTCATTCGTTGGATAGTCCCGAGGGAGATAGGAGGTTCCTTCCTTAGCGGCGAAACGGGCAGGTCTACCTCTTAGTCCTGAATTTCATTGGCGTAGAACGTTGGGTCCGTCTTCTCCTTGTAGGAATAGAAATGGCTTTTAAGGCTTTGACGGGGATGACTTTATAGTCATTTCCTATAGACGGCACCAACTGTTTTAACCAAAAACTTCAACAGTACAAATGTTAGCCTTTCTTGTTAAATGTGTTGGTATCGTACGTGATCTTTCTTTTCTGTTCAAAAGTCTCCCTCTTCTTGGGTGGATCTCCTCGCGGCCTTGACGTCTATAAAACACACACAAATAATGCTAAAGGCAAAGATCTGGGGGGTGGTTGGCCCGCCTAAGGGCCTCTGATGCCTAAGTTAGTAGATGGTCAATATTCTGGCATAAAGTCCTTTGGGGAGAATGGACGTACCTTTTTTGTTCATACCTCGATATATTTATACCTGAGTCTTTATGTAGGAGGATGCATGTCGAAGAAGCCTTCAAAGGCATGTTGGGGAAGTTTCCCAAGACAGAAACATGCCTTGACTAATGTTGACTGGATGGAAATGAGGTGATCTTTGATATAAAGCTGGTGGATGTTAAGTGTCGATGTGTCCATGAAGTGATCAGATGGAGGCTATCCTGTCATTATGCCATGGCGATTGGACCGATTGAATGCTTGGACTTAGGAGGGAGTGTCACCTCAGTCAACCCCTGATGGCTAATGATGACAATGTACTCGAGCCATCCGAGCTCTCTTCATGAGTTTTACCCTTTCCTTTTCGTGAGCTCAGGTTTGTGCAACTCAAGATCTCTTGAGACTGGTTTAGTGAGGTCGGTCCTCCTTCTTATGAGCTTTCCCTTGTCGTAAGCTTCTTAACATGATGTGTTATAAGACACGTCGTTGCATCATCGAAGATTAGGAAAACACCTATAACACTATTATTTAGGAGCATATTCCTTCTTTGGTCAATGATGTAGAGAATGCACCATTTTTTCATGTTCCTTCTTCTGATGAGGTGATGAAAACTGTGTTTAACATGTATTCTTTTAGTGCTCCAGGCTTGGATGGCTTTCTAGATAAATTTTATTGTCATTGTTGAGATATTATGAGATTAGATTTGTTCTTGGCCGTGCAATATTTTTTTCGTACAGGACATGTTTTACCAGACTTGAACACAAATTTTATGGTACTTATTCTGAAGATTCCTAATGCTGTAGTGATTGACTAGTTTTGCCCTATTATTTTAGGTAATTTTTTATTTAAAACTATCACCATGATTATTAACGATCGTCTTTTTGTTATTTTCTCACGAATTATTTCTCCCAATCATTATGGTTTCATTAGGTGTCGTCAAAATTTTTTTTGTATTATTGGTGTATCTTAATATTTTAATGGTTTGAGAAAAAATATTCATGATAGTCATGTTGCTACGAAAATTGACATTTATAAAGCTTTTGATTCCATCAGTTGAAAATTTTTCTTTGAGGTTCTGAGGTGGTTTGGTTTCTCTAAGCATTTTATTGCATGGTTAATAATATATTTGACTCAATAAGTATCTCGGTACTTATTGATGGGTCTCGTAAGGGTTTTTTCAGATTCCCACGGGTGTGTGACAGGGTGATGACATATCCCCACTTCTTTTTTTGTTTGGATGAGGACGTTTTTAGCAAATATCTTCCAAATTTGGTAGATTCAAGCTCATTGGTTCAATATCTTCCCTGATTGGGATGCATACTCCGACTCGCTTTCTTTATGTGGATAAGGTTCTTCTTTTCTACAAGACTTATTCAAAAAATCTGTAAGTGGTTTTAGATACTTTTGAGCTTTATGGCTCACTATCTGGTCAACGGATTAATTAGGATAAATCATTCTTTTATTTTGGCAGAGGCATCTCAAAGCCTGTATTACCAATTTTTTTATAATGCCTAGAATGCGTAAGGGATAATATTTTATGACTTATTTAGGGGTTCCTCTTTGTTGGTGCGCCTAAACGTTAGTGGTTAATTCCTTAGGCTGATAAAATTAAAAGAAAATTAGAATCTTGGAAGAGTTTAACTTTGTCAATGGAGGGGTTTAACTTTATTTATTGTGATGTTCCTCTCTTTTAAAATATTTAAATATTGTTATTAGAAACTTATTTTGGTCTTGGTATCAAATATCTTGTAAGTTTTACTGTAAACTTAAAAGGAATGTGGTCTTGGTATCAAATATCTTTGCATTCTTAACAAGACAATGTTGAAAAAACTCACTTGGACGTTGTTGGCTGAGGACTTCATGGTTTTCAGTTATCTTCATGCATGTTACTTCACACAGGGTTACCGATCGAGATCATGGTATATTTCTTCTTCTATCTGACCTGGCCTGAAATGTCATTATACTTACGTTGATGTTTGAGTCTAGGTGGTTGATTGATCGTCATCCTAATGTTCATTTTTGGATAGACAATTGATTGGGAATTTCGTTTATTGATTTGGTTGATGGTCGTCATTTGTTACATCCTCCTTTGGAATCTCTTATGAGATAGGTGTACACTGATCCAGGGGGTTGGCGTCTCCCTGTATCTTTTTGTTCTTCTCATCTGGCACTTACTTCTGAGATTGAGGGAATGATAGTCAACTCTGACATAGACTCATTAGTTTGGACAAGCTATTTGGATGATATTGTTTCTTGTTTAGCTGCATACACCTCTCTTATCGAGGTTGGAAATTTTGTTAGTTGGAGTAAGAAGATTTGAAAACCATTTATTATACCCTTTCTATCTATCCTTACTGGGCGTTTGTTCTATAAAAAGATGCCTATTGATTCTGTGTTACGTGTTTGTGGCAATATTTTTCCTTCTCGATTTCTGTGAGGAGGACTTAGGTCATTTATTTATAGAATGCCCTTTTGCTCGTGGATTACGTGATGTTGTGTCAAGTGTTTTTAGGAAAGATATTAAACTTGATGATACTCTCTTAGATCTTTGGCGGACAATGATGAAGATATCTTTTAGCACGCAATTGAAAGCTTTATGACAGACTTTCATTATTATCATATTTTGGGTGGTGTGGTTCCTTCGTAATCAAGCTACTTTTGAGAGTAGAAAACCTGTCTTTGCTTAAGCTTTTGCCTTGCTTTGGCATTTAAATTGTGAAGCATACTCTAAGTTTGGCACGATGCAGAGTTCAATTGAGGAGTTTTTGACACTTAACAATTTCATATGTTGGGTCGTCCTTCTAGAGTCTCGCGTATCTTGAAAGTTTTTTTGCGCCCTCCCTCATCAGGTTAGATTCAGGTGAATACAGATGGAGCGACTTTCAGTAGTCCTGAGCTTGCAGGTTGTGGAGGCATTTTTCGATCATCTAGAGGATTTGTTAAGGGTTGTAACGCTATTCATCTTGGCTTATGTTTTGCTATCGAGACTGAGTTGGCTGGTGTTATTCATGCGATTGTTTATGCTTCGACCTTTGGATGGAGACAATTATGGTTGGAAATTGATTATGTTTGTGTGATGTCCATTATTCGTTTAAGATCTCAAAATGGTCATTGGCGTTGGCGTACTGCTTGGGATAAATGTTTAAATTTAATCGATCAGATTGACCTTGTTGTCACTCATATTTATCGGGAGGGTAATATTGTTATTCGTTTGTTTATGATGATATTTGTAACATATCTTCTTTTAGGTTTTTTCTTTTATATTTTATTTTGTGGACTCTTTTATTTTATTTTAATTATATATTGAGTTATGTTAAATGATGAGAGTATTATAGAGGTGTCAGCCTAACTTATATGTCTTGGTGCACCTAGTGATTCTTATCACCAATAACCTTATTATATAAGAATATATTTGTCCGTACTTTAGCTTTCAATCATTTGATCTCTGGCTTCTTATTCAAATTTCAAACGAAAAATATATACGTTAGTTAACAAACGCTACAAGACATAACAAAGATGCTTCTATTTTAAGAGATATGAACAATAAAATATCAATAAAATAGTGAAAGCACGTTTTGTAGATAATGAAAATAATAGCTTTCTAACAGTGTCGGTATTGATAACGGTGGGAGATTGTGCGGTTTGAGTTTGTGCTGAACCAAACCGATAGTGATATTTGAGCTACACAACCAAAGACTCTTGCCTATTATGTGTCTTTAATTTCAAAATTTTTAATTAAACGAAAAAAAATATAATAAGGTAATTAACAACTACTGAACAGTTGCACTTCACACACCTCCACCAACCCCCTAATTTAATTTTAATATTAATCTATGATATTAGGTGATTTTGCAGTAGATACAGTTTCCAATTTTTGGTTACTTACCATGTATATTAAAACGTATTTTTCACCTTATTCTTATATTTAAATATTATATATAGCATATATATATATNATATATATATATATATATATATATATTGTGTGTATATATTCTTATCCAACGTACCTCTTACTCAAAACCATCCCTTGTTCTACCACTCTCTTATTTTTTTCAGAACGGTTCCTTTTTCACGCTATCTATCTCTATCTTCCTCTTTTGCATCTCTCCCTTTCCTCCTTCCTCAAGGTAATGTTAATATCCTCTCTCTCTCTCTCTCTCTCTCTCTCTCTCTCTCTCTAGCTATTTTCGTTTTATATATGGAGGAGTCATCGGCCTTATAATTGGAACTACAGCGCCTAGCTAGAGATACTTTGCGTTACCTTTTCTCAAAGTAAATATTGTTTGGCCGTCTCTCTGATTATTCTATATACTTGTCTTAGTTTCAGTCTCTCTTCTGTGAAACAACTTAGTTATTTGAATAAGGTAAAAAAAACAAAGAAGTTAAAGGGTCAAATGATGAGAAGAGTGCTGGTCATGTATGCGTGTGTGGTTTTTGCAGGGAAGCTTTGAGAGAATAATATGGCAGATTGCAGCGGAGACGAAGACTATTTTGCTTCTCAAGTTCACGAGGTTCGTTCTTCCCTTTTCCTTCTTTATCCTTTAAACAAATAGTAATACCAGATAGATCCAAAAAACTGAATAAAGTACTTGTAGTAGAACTCGTCACGCGCCATGGCCCTCTCGTTGACTTTTACCGTTTTTGCCAATGATGTATATATTCTGGAGGAATGAAATGATTTCTTCTTCATAAAAAAAAGAATATGAATATCCAGTCAATTAATAAAGTTTAAAAAAGTAGCAACGTTAGTGATGCATGGAAATGTGGGGCTATGACACGTGTACATTCAGATTTATCTGCTCAATCTCCTCATATTTGCATCATCAACCACCCAAAACCTATTCTATTTCCGATAGCATTGCTTGTACGTCACTTTTTTGGTCAAACAATTTTTTTTACAAGAACGTACGTGTCACTAGGTTTATTTTCACGTGTATTATCTTCTAAGTAAGATTTACGTGCACGGAGAGAATAAAAACCTCTAATGCAATATCTAGATCTTAAGGGTGGGGGGAATAAAAAAAATGGAGAAATTAATTATTTAATAATTAAGTTTTGATAAGACGTAGATTTTTTGTGGGATATCATGGGAAGAACGTTGTATCTTAAAATTTGAGGGGGGAGGTCCCATATCTAAAGGCTATTATTAAGACAAGACAGATTGTATAATGCCACTCTATGTGACCTTGTTTCCCACAAATACTTATTGTCCACAAAGATGCTCTTTGAGTTTGTCGGCAGTTTTTGTACGATGAAATTTGGAACAGTATCCTACACTGTCCTCATGGAAAATGGGTCTCATTCTATTAGAGACATAACTGAAAGAAAGATATCTAACCGTCTAGATCTAAATCACTAATCTAATATCACATTAACATAAATGATGATGTGAAAAATAAAAATAGGCCCTCTTTTTTCATGGATCCAAACATGAGGAGATATGTCCATTAGATCTTACCCATTCACGCGGTGAGGTGAAATGACTATCTTAATTATTATTTTTTTTTGTTATTTTTCTAAAACTAATATAAACAGTGAAGAGCTTGACACTTTTTTTGTTGATTTTTCTTGAGAGCGTACACTTTAGTAATAGACGGCTCAGATCCTTGGTGCTTCATATGCTTTCTTGAGAATTTTTAGATAGGCTGACGTGTCTAACTATCATTGGGTTTTTTTATGTGTATTGAGTAGCTTTTTAGTCAAAGTTACGTTGTTATAGATTAAAAAAAAATAGAAATATGATTTGAATCCACAAACTCTAAAGTATGAGTATGGGATTAAAACATCAACTATGTATTAAGTAGCTGAAACTTTCAATTTTATGTTAATTAATTAATGAAATGGAATACCGTTATTAAAATAATTTATTTAATAATCTATGATAATATAAGGTATTGACCAATAATTTATTTGGCTTAAAAATAATAGACAGGTTCGGGGAAAAAATATGGAGGGCTTGTACCGAAGAAGAAGCCCCTCATTTCAAAGGTAAATAAATGAGTATTTCACTATTTAAAAAAAACGGGATTATGAAGAATTTGTTTATATTTTAGTTATAATTATAATATTACTATAAATCTATTTTTTTATTATTATATTCGCAGGATAATAGGCGTGCCTTCTTCGATTCAGCAGACTGGGCTCTCTGCAAGGTATTTTTTTCCTTATGGAATTTATTAATTATTTTTACTCTTTTTCTTTAGAAAATAATGTTAGTTTTAATTCAAATTTATTAATTAGAAGAATAAATTTTCTCATATTTCATACCCATTTAATTAAATTGTTTATGTGCAACAGCAGGGTGCTGGAATGTATCAGAAATCCACTGCCGCAGTAGAGACTTTGCGACCAAAATTGAAGGTTTGGTTTTTCTTTTTAAATTCACGATTATTTAATTTTGTAATTGGTAATTATATACAAATTACAAGTGAATTAATTTGATTAAAATAATAATTTACAGAAAACTCCACACCAACAGCTTCCCCCAAGGCGACCGGCATGTACATCAGGCAAAGATAGCCTTGTGAGTACTAAATAATTACTCAGCCTCTGTGGCTATGCTTAATGCTTAAGATTAATTATAATAAGGGTGATCAAATTTTTAGAACTGACTAAACAAAAAAGAACTGAATCGAAAATGATTTGTTTGATGGACCGTGTAGAGATTTTTAGTTCGGTTCAGTTCGCTAAAATTAAAAAATTTAATTTTTGATTCGATTCAAAATTCTAGCAGTTTTTTCGAGCTGAATTAAATTGAACCAAAACTTTATTTTTCTATTATTTTTTAATTTTTATTATGTAATTTCATACTGAATCGAATCAAAACCTTAGTTTTTTATTATTCATTCAGTAATCTTGTGTTGAAACTTGAAAAAAATATTTGATTTTTTATCAATAGGAACGAACTAGAGAACCAAACCGGAACGGTTCATTTTAGTTTGATATTTAACAAAAGCCGAACTGAACCAAATCTTGACCACTGTTAAAATATAATCTTAATTTTTGGTTTATGATTTTTTTTGCAGGGTGAGTAAAAGGGATTAAAAGACTAAAAGAAGAAGTTTTAATCAATGTGATTAAAAGTAGAGAATTTATATGTTCATGAATTTACATTATACCCCAGCTTATGGTTTATAGCGCTTTAATTATTTTGTTAATTACTTGACGAACAAATAGTGCGTATTCAACAATGAGAAAATGTTCATCGTTCTTTTCATAAAGGCCTACTTTCCTTTAGTCAGATTTTCAGAGTTATCATGACTAATTAAAAGGAGAACAGGAAAAATGATAAACTTTTCAGTTCACAAAAATGACCAGAATTTTTTCTTGCAAAAATGACAGGAATAATGTAATTAATGTGTTTACATCAGTGTAATTTTCGTAAATAAAATATTTACTTAGGCTATATTCGGCTATTTTTGCAAAAACAAAAATTCTCACAATTTTTGTAGATTGAATTAGAAAATTGACTTTTATTGTCATTTTCGTTAATTATTAAGTGTACATTTTAAACAAGCTTAATTAGGATGCATAGTACCTAATTGCTTTCTGTATATATATCATTGTACTCTCTTATGTTCATGCTCATCAACATATATTAATTGATCGATTGGTTAATGTATGTCAAATGAAATCACCTTTTTGTCAAAAAAAACATATCTTGCATTAAAAACCAACGTAAATTAAGGAGATCTAAATCTCCTTAGAACATTTAGTTTCTTCATCACTATAATATTTTTATAACATCCCTAGGTGATTTCGTCCTTTATATGACTCTAACCATATTTAGAGAGAGAGCATCAACAGCCATATCACAGACACAAAGCTTTGATTACACAAAAAGATGATTTATTTAAATTCATTAGGAACTGAAGAATAGTTGTTTGATGTTTAGTTTGAACATCACATAAATGTTTTCCGTATATTTTCAAAAGAAGATTCATTAATACTTGTCTGTTGCTATAGATTCTAGACAATTTCAACAATAAATTTCTTATCATTGTTATCATCATTTGAAAATTTAGAATGAGACTGAGTGCGTGTATAAAAATATACTCAATAAATAAAATTTCACATAATGACAACATTCACAATCACATATGGAACATATCATACACACAGAGCTTTTAGATCTATCTTTCATAAATTTTTTTGACCAACTTGCATTAGAGATTGCCACCACACCTAAAAATGTTCATTACCTATTGGTAATTATTACATGTGACATTCCTCATGAATAAAACTCAACATCTCCATGAATGTAGAACAGGTTCGCTTAATGGAAATGAAATCATCTATAACCAAGTCAAATGAAACAAATCTTGAATGTAGTTTATTATATTTTTTATTATGAGAATTGCTATGTAACACTTTATTGTTCAACATTACTATGATGTGATAGCGTACATGTCAAGACATCACACATTAATATCACAACTAAACAAATAATTTTTCTTATTACACACGTAATGTTAGACTCTATACATTACCAACTCGTAGTACTAATGAGTATTAATGTGTTACATAACATTTTTTTAACTAGCATAAATGTTTTAAAAAAATATCATTTATTAGAAGTATCATAGTGTTACACATGCAGAACAGATAAAAAAATTATCATGTTTTCACAAAGAAATATTTGTGAAAATAGATTTGGCAATTTTGGTTCATTTTGTTCATGAACTATATATAGTGTGCGGAAATTAACCGAACCGACCGAGTTGAATCATATCGAATTGGTTCATTCAATTCTTTTATTCCTTCATTCGGTTTGATTCGGCTAATTTAAAAAATCACAAAATTTGATTAGTTTACTTTTTTCTCTAATGAAATAGTAATCGGTTCGAACTGATTATAATCATAAAAATATATATGTTCTAATATTTATATATATATATATATACACACANAAAACTCTAAATAACCGAAATCGAAACACTACTTTGGTTTGCTTCGATTTTTTTATAGTCACCAATTCAGTTCGATCAATTAAATAAATGATGAATTCAATTCTGTGAGAAAAATAACTTATTAGCCGACCTGTGGAACCGTACACACTCTTTTAGAAACACTAAAGAAAAAACACGTTCCCTCTTTTTTAATTTTCATTCATAAATTTCTCTGCTGCATTTTAATATTTTATTGACCGGTAACGGTCAGAGTTTTATAAGCAAACTGGGCAGTGGAGAGTCTAGTCTGCCGAGGGACATGCGAGGGCTTTCATCTCTGGCTTTCAGGGCTGCACCTGTACTAAGAAATCTAGCTCAAGAAGCTTATGGTCTGAGTAACCTTCATAGAGAAATCCCATTGAAGAGCGAACTCCAGAAAGCTCATAATAATCTATATTCTAACAACACAGAAGCTTCTTTAGAAGGTACAGCATCCTCTCCCAACTTTCAGTTCAAAAATCCCAACTTGGTTTCCGTTTCCACAGGTGTTCGTCCTGATAAAAACAAAGATTTTGTTAGACCAATTGACCATTCGTACGTATCTAGGATTCTGTCAAGAAAAGACTGGTTTTTATTGTTAAACCACGAGTTCAAGGCCCAGAGGATCATTTTAAATACTCAGTTTGTTGTTAGAGTCTTGCAAAATCAAGAGAACCCATTAAACCAATTAAGATTTTATGTCTGGGTTTCGAATGTTGACTCGTCATTTGCGAAGAGTAAGTCGGTTCGGGGTGTCTTAGCTAGCGCCTTTTGTAGAAAAGGTCCTGTTGTATTATCAGTCGAACTGCTTCAAGATATTAGGACTTCCGGTTTCCAGGTCACTGAGGAATTACTTTGCATCTTAATTGGCAGTTGGGGAAAATTGGGTTTGGCAAAATACTGTGCAGAAGTATTTGGGCAGATTTCGTTTTTGGGACTTAAACCCAGCACACGGTTGTACAATGCAGTAATTGATGCATTGGTGAAGTCCAATTCTCTAGACTTGGCTTATTTGAAATTCCAGCTGATGCCAGCTGATACTTGCAGTCCTGATAGGTTCACATACAATATACTCATTCATGGAGTTTGTTGTCTAGGCGTGATGGATGAGGCGCTTCGTTTGGTCAAACAGATGGAGGGCTTGGGAATATCACCTAACGTTTTTACTTATACAATCCTGATTGATGGATATTTTAATTCCAAGAGAGTTAATGAAGCCTTCAGTCTGTTACAGACGATGAAGGAGAGGAATGTGGTACCTAATGAAGCAACTGTTAGATCCTTGGTTCATGGTGTCTTTCGCTGCATGGCCCCCGGCAAGGCTTTTGAACTATTGTTGGATTTTGTGGACAAGAAGCGTTTTGTGTCTAAATTGGCTTGTAATACTATACTTTATTGTCTTTCAAATAAGTCTATGGCGAGAGAGGCTGCCGTGTTTTTGAGAAAGGCTGGGGAGGAAGGTTATATTCCTGATAGTTCAACGTTTAACATCACCATGACATGTATTATAAAGAAGTTAGATCTCAAAGAAGTATGTGAGTTATTTGAAAGTTTTTTACAAAAAGGTGCGGAACCAAACTTCAGTACTTATCTTGAACTTATTGAAACTTTGTATAAGGCTGGAATTATCAACGAGGGAAATAGATATTTGGATCAACTGGTCAAGGATAGACTTGTTCACAGTATATTTTCGTATAACATGGTAATAGACTGCCTATGCAAATCCAAAATGTTAAACAGGGCTTCAGAAATCTTCAAGGACCTGCAGATCAGAGGCATTGCTCCTAATGTAGTTACTTTCAATACGCTTGTTAGTGGGTATTGCAAAGAGGGAGATATTAGTATGGCAAGGAAACTGTTAGAAATGTTACTAGAACATGGCTTTAAACCAGATATCTTCACATTCAATTCTTTAATTGATGGTCTTTGTCGGGCACACCAGATTGAAGATGCTTTTGATTGTTTCACTGAAATGGTTGAGTGGGATATAAGTCCAAATGCTTTCACATATAATATATTGATTCGCTCTTTGTGTGCGATTGGAGACGTTGCTAGATCCATCAGACTTTTAAGAAAAATGCAGGCAGATGGTGTAAGCCCAGATACTTTCTCTTTCAATGCTCTCATTCAAAGTCTTTGTCGAATGAATAAGATCCAAAAAGCAAAGAAGATTTTTGGTTTCATGTTGAGGTTGGGTTTGAGTCCAGATGCTTTTACTTACGGTGCTTTCATAAAGGCATTGTGTGAATCTGGGAATCTTGCTGAAGCGAAGGAGTTGCTTGTATCAATGGAAGCAAATGGTTGTATTCCTGATTCTTACACATGTAATCTAATTTCGGACTCTTTGCCTCAGCAGACTGGCTCTGACGAGGCTCAGGGTATGCGAATCAGGGTATGCTGAATTGATTTCGCGAGGGGGAAATCTTGGGATTAAGTCCTAACTTGTCAGTTGGACTTCATCAAGTCATAACTGTGTGATCCTTTCTTAGTAGTGCCTGACACTGAGATCAGAGATATGCTATAACTTCAAGCTGCGGGGTTTTTTCTTTGAACTTGCAAAATAAATGATATCATAGGTATTAACCAGACTCCATTTTTCACCATGAATTCTATCACACTTCAATATGATACTGAGATGAATTACATGATATATTAAGTAGGAACCTTTTATATGTTTGATGTAGGGACCAGGGGCATCTGGACGGCTGCTTGCTAGGTCTATGGATTTTATAACGCAGGAAACAGTTGATTACGAGCTTGCTCTTTTGGTGTGGCATTACTTCTGGACTCGGCAGCCTCCATTTTCCATTTTCTGCTGGAGTCCAAGTGGACGAGAGGGTAGTGTTGAGCAAATAACAAGATACCAAAATCGTGTTCCTCAGATGAGCTGATATATAAAGGACTAGTGGGATTAGTACGGGTAATTGGCCAATGCTTTGTTGAGTGTATAGCAACGATACTTGAATATCTGGTCGAAATGCAGCCTTTTCTTATGCATTCAACCTAATAATTGTATTACTATTTTTTTCTGGATACATTTGACATTAGAATAACATATATTGAATAAAGTATTTACAAATTCAATTCTGTTCTTATAGTTTTGTGGATGTTCTCATTGGTGGATGTTTGTCTTTAGAACTGATGCATCTCTCCTGAGGTTTGCCATGTGAAGTCTGCGAGAACCTGCAAACGGTTACAATTTTAGAGTTAAATTTTACTACCTTCTGTTATTAAGAAGTTAAACCTACCATTTATGGAGTTTTTGCCAAAAACTTTTCAGTAAGACCGATAACGCCCCACTTATTTCACCTTTTGGTCGTTGCTTTCATGTAGACTTAAACAATGGGTTCGACATGGTATAAACAGACTAGTAAGTCAGACGTATTGTTTTTCTTACATGTAGTTAACATTTTACTCTTTGTTACCAGTGGCATTTTGATGTGTATGTAAGATACTAATAGTGAAACGCTATCTTTATTATTCGAGAATGCTAATATTTTTCTCAATATCAGCAAGAAGTTGCCTGGCCACGTGTTTTTTTTACCAATTACAGTGTTTCTATGCTCTTGGGATAGTCATTAGCTTTTAACTTGTAGTAGAAGTACTCAAGAGAAAGAACATTCTTTAGGTTTAATTTCTAACACTCCAAACAATGGAGGGGTTTAGAAAGTTAAAACAGAGTAGGTGGCTGCACTCAGCTACCATCTCTCTCAAGTCTCACTTAGTCATTTCGTTTTCTCTAATTTTTACCACCTACTTGTATAGATCATATTTTCTCACCAATCACCTGTTTCTTTTCCACACTAAATTCACCAAACTTGTCATTTTTCCTTGATCCCATAAGGCCATTTTCTAACTTTCTCCAGATTATCATATTTAATATTCAACATTCATCGCTTGTTTCATGGTGTATATGAATCTGACGTACTCTAAAAGATGAATTAATCATTCATTTTTTCATATCACCTTTGAGAATTAGTATTGAGTCTATTGACATTACTTTAACTTGTTATGTTGCTTCTATGGGTTGGTGTAACTTTTTCGGTATATATTTAGATCGAAAACTCGTAGACTCTCTTCCAAGAGTTGGTATTCTCTTACAAGCTTAAAAGATGATGGCATTCAAAGCAACAGGCAGATTCTCACTTCTGGCTGCTGCCATTTTCTTTTTACTTCTCTCTAGCTGTAAATATGGTAAGAAACTAAGAATAAGTGAAATTAAGTTCACCTTTCAAATGGGTTTTTGTCTTAAGACTCTAAATTCAATACACTGATTCTTGACAGGGAAAGCTGACGAAGTTATTCCATCTGCTACGGGTGCTGCAGGATACGACCCAGCTCAAGTTGTAGCTAGAGCTTTGCTATGTTTCAATGACAAATATGTAAGCTAAATCCAAGTTTATGCACAGAATTTAAGTACAATTTTGTCAGTTGAAGTGCTTTAAATTTAGGATACTAATAGAAAACAAATTGACAGATATATAGCAGCTGCGAAGAATCGCATAGATTAACGGAGAGCGGGAATATAAAGGTAGAAGCTGATAAAACAGATGAATACTGCAATGGTCCATGTTTAACAGAGACACACCTAGTACTTAACTGCATAGACAACATTTTAAGTAACTTTGTGTTTTATAACAAGGCCACAATTGAGGACGTTAGAGAAACTGTGGAGGCAGGTTGTGGGTATGGCCCTGAAAGAGGTGAGACCATTGCTACTGTTGGTTTAGTGCTTGACATATCATTTGACCTTTTTTTCTAAAGAAAATGTTGATATTGCAGGTAAATTTGATGTGGCAGAGCACATAAAAGCTGAAGAAGACGATGCACAGAGACCTTCTAAACAGTTTCTGCTTCCACTTGGGTTAATGATTATGGGGATTTTGTTATTGTTTTGAATCTTGCATTATTTCTATTATTCTTATTATTATCATTATTATCAAGAGGCTTGTATTATTATATATAATTATTTTCCTGATAATTGGTTGAATCAATTGTTAATCTAAAATGAAGATCTAGATAATTATTGTCAGATCAAAAAGGCAGATAATTGTTTGCTACAATAACCGAACGAAACCGTGACAAACTCATTGACAAATATAGGAGAGATTCGTACATAAAGTAAACTAGAAGTTCATAGAAGATGACTCCAATATTAAGTACCTCGTATGAAGTAGCAGTTATTTATCCTTAAATTGGTTTGGAAGTAAGGCCAAGTTAGTACCTAAAATTTATTCAAGCCTAAAGGAGAACGATCCGTTCATTCGAGACGGGCTCGAGGCAACGGTTCAATACTCACACAAACTCAAACCCCATCATTCATACAAAGCCCAAAGAAGAGAATAAGAGAGCCCGATCATTATTCATCTTCTTCTCCAAGCACTCAACCTGAACCAGAATTAGATCAAACTCAATCCAGACTAGGCTTATGCAACACTCACAACCCATAAAATTAAGTTGTATCTGCCAAGACGAATCAAAACATTGAATGAATAACAAACAAATCTGTAGAAGACCTGGTTCTAGATAGACACAAAATCTTCCTCTTGAGCCATCAACATCTAGACTCCATACCCATGACCTGAAACTCATGTGAAGCTTCTTCCAAAACCATCCACATCAAGAAGACTACATACCCACACAAAGAAAAACAAAAGCCACAACCAATAGAATCCACGACAGCTCAAAAAGAGAGAATGACATGACAAGAAATTTCTTGACCAAATAAGGAAAACTAACCGGGGACCACAAAACCCGACCAATCAGCATGCACCACGAAGCAACCATCGTTGTATCACGCAAAGGACCGGACGACGATAACCAATTGACCATGACATGCTTGAAGGATTTTTGGCGCCAAAACCCATTTGAGTTGGAGGCAAAATCTCACATTCCAAGCCTAGCCTAATTTCTCTCCAAGCATTATTCTTCTATATTTATAGTCTTTCAATGTAATAATCTCAAGCTAAAATCCATACTCATGTAATTCATGCATTCAAACAATATAAAACCATGTTATTCAGCCATTTTTAAAGTTTCAATTCCTCAAACACACTAATCCGGATAACGCACAGTGGTCTGAATTTACTGTTCATCATCTTATACCTTATGCTCAAATCTCTTTTCGTCCGGACATGCTACTGTTGGAATCGATGGTGGAGACGTTGCTTTAAAAAAAATTTAAACTTTATCGACTGAAAACAAAAATAATTGCGCCACGATTTTCAAAATAAACTTTTAAGTGAAAAATATTTTTCTCATCGGATCCATTATATATTTATACATTAAATCTAAGACATACAAAGATAAGAGTTATATCTCTTGTAGTCTTATCAAACGTCTTTGCAAACAACGAACTTAATCCCACGAATAACGGACTACGAGATCCACACCAAGATCTACCAAGTCAATCATCAAACACACTAGGACGTGTGTGAGAGCACGTAGAATAAATCAAAGACATTTTTTTATATCTAGATGTACTATTGTGAGACAAAACTCTGAGAGAAAATTAGAAAAACTCACAGAGCATTTTGATTAACCTGTAATCACACAGTTGCGCACATTGGGACCAATAGAATAATATTTATATATCTTCTAGGTCAAGACTCATCATATTTTTAAGAATTTATAAAATAATAAATTAATAATTAATGTGTCATTGCAGTGGGACCCACTACAAATTGACGGCATTATAATGTGTCGTGTAACACTACAGTAAATCATGTTAATCTCTTATTTAAAAATCAGTGATTGACATGTGACAGTCCAACATATTACGTGATAATTTTCTTAAATTTATTATTTATTTTAATAAGATAAATATCTAGATATCAGTTAATTCAAAATTAACTTATTTGATCACCATGATCAACTAATTTATCTGTTAGTTCACAAGTAACAAATTTAGTTTATTCAAATTTTGAATTATTATCTCATATTAATTTAGCATTATTTAATTTCATAAATCAGATGTGTTGTCTCACTTATCGATCAACACAAAATTAATCGATATAATTATTTTAATTTCTGAAAATTTCGTTAAATAATTTAATTAATTAATTATACATAATTATATACTTGCCCTAAAAAATTAATTATTTTCGCAAGTTAGTCTTTTTCTAATGTCTTGAAATATTCACACTTTAAACGGGGTAGTACAGATGTGGCTTGGAGATCATGAACTCAAAATCTAAGCTTTAATACATCAAATTATTAATTAAACTCTTTAATTAAATAATTTAATTTATTAATTTCATTATTGCTCCACTATAAATATGGAATTGCACTCTCACAAATTACATAATACATTTACAGAGTATTCTCGTGTATTCTATCGATATAACCACTTCATATAATTTTGTCCTCCAATTATTGGTTCGTAAATTAGAGCCGGTCAAAATTATCGTTTTACCCTTCTAATTAGCTCTTAATCCTTAAGTACAATTAATTCACCAATTAACGGTCAATTTATAATCGTATTATAAATTTGAGCTCAATAACCATTCAGTTTCAGAATTAACACTTAAGAGAATCAATATACGATCCATTAGGAGAGTTTGGCTTCTAAATCTTGTAAGATTATGTTCCTAACCATTCATATCACTAATCTCTAAAACAACAAGTTACCAGTCTATTTTCAAACAAATCTTAACGAGTGAATCAAAAGATCCAGTAGATATGCATAGGAGTTCATGACTATTCAAGGTTCAGACTGAAATAACATATGATCATCAGTTTTGATGTGTATTAAATCTTTATGATAAACGATAAGTTAATAAAGATATTAATCAATATCGGCCATGTCCTATATAATCTAATTATATAAAATATTTTTACTAAGATATCCATCCACATCAGTGATCCGTATCTAGATCGCATGCATTCAAAATGCTTAGTGAAACGTACTATCAACATTTCATTAAAGATTTCATACTCTAATATGTTACGGCCTATTTTATTCATTATTTATGATCTTAATACTCTCATACTCATAAAAGATTATAGTTTCATTAATGAATATGAAATTTTCAAATATTTATATAAATTATTTAACAATAATTCAAAAGAACAATTACAAGAAAAATGTAATTCATTAATTTTATATTAAAAGTATCTGAGCGCATGCTTTGAGGGCACTATGCTCAACACTAGTCACGGTCTCAAAAGACACAGACGTGTCAAATTCACAAACCCAACACAAAAAAGGACCCTTACACGGTTTTAATTCCTCAATTCGCAGTAGTTTGGAGAATACACGGTGATCTAAATTCACTATTCATCATCCTCTTCACACAGTCATCCGCATTGCACGGTAATCCAAAAATAAGCTAATTCAACACACAACCGAACATTCAACCATGGTAGGATTACAAACCTTCTTGCAACAACTCAATCCCGCAGATGAGTCCTAAGCTTAACTTTTGACCCAACCTTCATATTATTCGTGGATCTCTTCATTAATTTGGACTTCCTAACCTAAGCCCAACACTAACACGCATACACTAAGTTGTCCAATATCTCAAAAGAACCCCCTTTATATTATAGCGGTTTCACTGGAGAGTTAAACTGCACATCTAACCATGACTACATGATCCAGACAAGATAAAAATGAAAACACATGAAACACAAATGCCTCATGTAGAACCAAATCTTGTGAATGCAGCCTCAAACCATAATGCCATTATAAGCCATGCCCAAAATACCCAAAACATCCTTCAAAATTTACCCTCATGCTCGCGACTTGCAAACAATTACCCAAGAAGCTCATGCGCCATGTTAGAGTTTTATTTTCTCAAAACTCAAAGATTCATCCATGTCAATGTCAACCCCTCATGCCCATGTGTTAGTAAGAACTAAAGTCTATCACCACCTTTGCCCATGCTATTCAGTCCATGCAGCGAAACCAAGCTATCCTGAAGCAGTTGTGCCTGGAGTGACAAAAATCCAGAGGCGATACCACTGCTAATGCTCTCCGATCAAAACTTCCATGCTTGGAATAGCCACAAAGGTACAACGAGACAATGCACTTATCCGGAGCGAAATAATTGTCTAGGCAAAATGAGTCATTAATATATGAGGAGAGTATACTGACTCGAAGTTGGGACCTCTCTGTTAGATGTAACGCCTTCAACAAAATCATGTGTCTCCTGCTCAAACTATGGAATGAAAACAAAAACCATGACAAACTCATTGATAAATATAAGGAGAGATTAGTACATAAAGTAAACTAGATATTCACAGAATATAACTCTCGGGTATTAACTACCTCGTATGAAGTAGCAATTATTTATCCTTAAATTGGTTTGAAAGTTAGGCAAGGCACTTTCATACTATGCATCCTAGTTCTTATATAATTCGACCTATTTTTTGTGCCTACATATGTAAATTATGCATATACTTATAAATTTTACGTACATATGTATATAAAAATAACTATTGTATTGTACCGTATAGAGACGGTACTGTACAATGACAACTTATTAAACTGATCTCATTTGACTAACAGTGAGTAATTTCAATGCTTTTTATGTTTGAAAAAAAAACAGTTTACAGAAGAGAGAGTTAGTGAGAGTAAAGGATCAGACACAATGTGTGGCTTTTCTTGGTAATAAAACCTTACACGTGACCTTATTCAATGTTTGACAAAGAAAATGAAATTAACATTGTTTGTAAAAATTAAAAAATGGTCCCATTCCCAATATTGATTTTTTTTTTCACTTGGGGAGGGTCCATAAATCATTAAATTAGCCATACCATTTACATGACAATGATTTAACTTTTTCAAAATTTACATCCATGAAATTTCACCTTAAAAGAGTGAAGATTTGCACATTACTTGTCCGGTGAATGCAGTAAATGATTTCAGTTAAAAGAAATTCAAGATATATGAATCCTCTAACACGAGGAATTATATAGGTTTACGGTCACATTATGATCATTAATAATAGTTGTATGATAAGAAAATGAATAGTTCAAGATCTGTTTTTACTTTTTAATTCTGTTTTTTTTAATTTCTGTTATGAGTAGATTTAAATCATTTAGATCAAAATCAATAGACGAAAATAGGAGAAAATGTTTCTTCTTTTTTCTGTCTTTCTCTCTTCTTCGTCTATAAATAGTTCGTTCAAAAATTGCAGTAATTAGTAACTTGTACACTCTGCTTAGATTAATGTCTAATGTTTTTAAATTATTAGGAATCTGTCATTCTTATTATATTTTTCATTAAAAAATTTATGCTTGAACCAATTTACCCTTATCCACTAATTAACTTTCCTGCATTTATGATATTGGGCTTAACTGTTTTTAGTTATTTTAGTTTGATTTATATTTTTATTAATATATTTAATCTAACTTATGTTTACAAGTTTTAAATTTACTATCTCTAATTAAGTTAGTTATCTTCCTACGTTTATGGTAGCTGCCCACTTTTTATTTTTCATATATTTAAGTCTTAGTTTCTTTTAATTTTTAATTTTTATTTTTACTAATATATTCAAGATAATTTCATTTTTTGAATTCTAAAAAATCTCCCTAAATGTTCATTAATATATATTTATATTGAAAATATGTCGTGTTGATAACTTTATACGCAATGACTTAATACATTAATTGAATATTTACGTCATTCTACAAAATATAATCAATATAAATACTCATTGACATCGAGAATACTTATTGTTAATTTATGAAGATATTATATTCATGTTTATACATAATTATATAGAGAAAAAATTACATACTAAAAAATTACAATCTAAATATGCATTTATAATGAAATTATACCATGTTAATTAGCTATATGCAATTAATTATTTTCATGTAAATGTAAACGAGTGAGTGATTTTTTTGGTAGAGGGAGCATTTGAATTTAAATTACTCTAATAACTATTTCTAATATTTGAATTTAAACTCCTATTTTTAAGCTACGTAGTCAATACAAAATGATTATTTAAGGCACATTAAATGTTAACATTCTGGTTTCTTTTTGAAATTGACAAAATTTTAACTTTTTAAAAATCATGATGAAAACTTAATTAGAGTTTACTATATTATTTTGTCCTCTAATTTTTACGAGTTCATTCAGTACCACCCAATCTGATTTGAAAGGAACTAAATCCTCTACTGCCTTTAATTAGATTGACGATGAATCTAATTATGATATATACATGCGCCGTAGCTTTTAGCTAAAGCTTTTTTATAAATCCTTGTTGTTTTTAGAAGCTAATAATTCACATTATTAGGGAATAATGTTGTTTTAAATTTGGGCAATTATATTGGAGATCACTTTCATAGGCTTTTTGAGTTGGTGAGCCATCAAAAAGCTTATAATACACTATTTATGTGTCAAAAACATAAATCCAAGAGCCATTGCCATTTTCTTTTTCTTTTCTTTGTTTTTTTGAAAAAACTTGTGACCCTTCTTTTTGAAATTAGGATCCCAAATTTTTTTAACCAAATCTAACATTATTCACGAAAAAATATTAAGTTATTCTCACGATATATTCTCATCTATTATGAACTTTTACAAGACTTAGGTCTAGCGTTTCAAAGTTAATATTAACAATTGCTATACAGTAGCCTAGTAGAATATTTTGGTTAGATCACGGTCTTGCAGTCACCAAATTTAACATAAAAAAATTTAGACCAAGTGGAGCAATTTAGTCATTTTCTCTGTGAAAAAGATAAAATTTCATTAAAACAAAAATCTAGGGTCTTGATTTTGTTTTTCTATCTAGGTTAATTTAAACTATACCTATCTATAAACCTTCACTAATGGGTAATTTGTACCAATAAATTTTAAAATAAGTATATTTATTCCATGAACTTTCAAAATGAGTGAGTTTACTCATGTCCATCTATGTTTTAATCCCTTATACAGTTTCCGTTAGGCATTTCTTACAAGCATATTAGCCCCTAACCTTTATGTTACTGGTGG
Source organism: Datisca glomerata (assembly GCA_003255025.1). NCBI lineage: Eukaryota > Viridiplantae > Streptophyta > Magnoliopsida > Cucurbitales > Datiscaceae > Datisca > Datisca glomerata. The sequence continues at coordinate 1,970,852 of QANY01009141.1, read as the reverse complement.
TGTCAGGACTTAGCTGTGGCATCAGAGTCCTTTTTTTTAACAGTGGCTTCACAAGAGAGAAATTCAACTATTATAATGGGACCATATGATCGTACTTGCACTCACCCATCATGCATTTAAATGTATTTAAATTCAATGGTATTGTTCCCTAATCTCTGCCTGTTTTTATCTGGGTCCTTCATGTTGTATTGGACGACTTAAATTTTGTCTCAACAAGAATTTACTTTAAGAGAGAAATCAAGATTCAACCTTGCCTACCATGCATGGTACGTTACCATTATAGTAGAGAGAGAGAGAGATTCAACGCTTAGCTTAAGCTATATACTATATAGTTGTACAATGCAATTTGGCACCCATTATTCATTTATGGCTTAGTCATAATATTTCTCTCTCACATTCAAAAAATATAATAAATAATAAACTTTGGTATAAGAATATATAACAAGGTGTAAAAGTAAAACAGTTTCATGCTACAATACAAGCTGCAAAGTTGCATATTCATGGGGAGAGCACCTTGCTGTGAGAAAGTGGGGCTGAAAAGAGGAAGATGGACGGCTGAAGAAGATCAAATCTTAGCAAAGTATATCCAAATCCATGGTGAAGGCTCATGGAGATCGTTACCCAAGAATGCAGGTTTACTTTTTAAGAAGGCTCTAGTGTTATGTATTTGTGTGTTGTTTATTAAGCAATGTGTGTGTGTGACAGGTTTACTGCGGTGTGGGAAGAGTTGCAGACTCAGATGGATTAACTACTTAAGGACTGACTTGAAGAGAGGCAACATCACAGCTGAAGAAGAAGAAACCATTGTCAAGTTGCATAATGCTTTGGGCAATAAGTACAGTTTTCTATGTTTACTTTCTGGATTTGGATGTCAAATTCTTGTTCTATTCACCCTTTTATTTCGAAAATGATCGTAAACTTTATTTTTCGAATATATATATGATGTATTAAGATTATCAGATGATTTTCCCCTTAAAATAGGCTTAAAACAAGAAAAATGTGTAATTCTATGATATTTTTGTTTTCAAATACTTAAATTTTCACAGTTAGACATGAAGGGGATAGATGAGTGATCCCATCTCTCTTTATAGCATCTTCATTATCATTCTTGTTGTACTTGATTTGCTGTCATTGCCTTCTTGTTCTTTGTGGCCTTTTCTTCTCTTTAAACAAAGTCTATAGAGAATTCAACACACTGTTTTCATAATCTTAATCCAATAATACTATAATATTTTAGCCTACACACTAAGTGATTTGTACTTTGATTATGGTTGTTTTAGGTGGTCTTTGATAGCCGGACATTTACCAGGACGAACAGATAACGAGATAAAAAACTACTGGAACTCTCATCTGAGTAGAAAAATCTACAATTTCAGAAAGTCATACAACAAACCTCTTTCCTCCGTCGTAAACATCACGGACCCGTATAGCGAGTCAAAGTGGAGACGTGGCCGAAACAGAACGAGCCAATCCTCCATGACCAAATACAAAAGGACATTTTCAACTGTAAGATCAATGTCAATGGGAAAACAAGAGAGTGGTAATAATAATATTGCTGAGGTCAAAGAGAAAGGAGAGGCTGGACCAGACGTTGACTTTGATACTCATTGTTTAGACAATGGAGAAAAGCCATTTGGTGATTCTGAAGAGTTATGCTCTGATGAACCAAGGAGTACTGGTGGAGCTGTATTGTGTACCAGCATGGACAGTGAGAATGAAGATTTGGGTCTATTTGAATGGCTGGATAATGAAATTATGGGACTTAATGATGCTATTGAGAGTGACCCAAGTGGGGAATTAGGCCTGAAAGAGCAGAGTGATAATGGAGACAATTATATAAATGAAGGAAGAGGAAAAGGGGCAGAGGGAATAGAGCAAATGGCAAGTGATGAGGAGAGAAAGAGTGGTAATTCTGGCTCAAATGCAGAGAGAGGGGAATGGTCCAATTGTTTTTCATTAATGAATTCTGCCTCTGACACTGAATGGGTTAATTGGGATGGGGAAGGTGGAATTGAATGTCAGTCTCCATGGGATTTGGAAGAGATAGCATCTTGGTTATGGGGAAGTAGCAATGGTGAAGAAGAAAATGAGTGTCATTGATTGACTCCTAACTTACAAGTTGTGGTGTTTAGCAACTTTAAACCAAGCAAAAGATCCCACTAATCTTAGTTTAATTTAGAGGTTAATTTTCAATTGTTTGTTGAGTATTGATGAACCTCTTATTTAAAAGCTGGTTTCCACTTCAAATGTATGCCTCATAAATAAAACAAACCTCCAGTTTCAAGGTTTTTAATACTATACAAATAAAATATCTAGATTTTTTTTTCTTATAACCATCAGTGTTTAGAGATCAGCTTATACACAACTCGCTTATCTCATCAAACTTATACCATGTGCCATTAATAACTTCCATACACGAGCCAAGTTAGATCCTGGAACCATGAGTGGATTCAGTGAGAGTGAGCGAAATTGGTCAATCTAAATTGGATAACACAGCTCGACTTATCTCATCAAAACTTATACCCGTGCGATTAAAAACTTCCATACACGACTCAAGTTAAATCTCAGAATCATTGGTGGATTCGGGGAGAGTGAACGAAATTGCTCAATCTAAATTGGATAAGAGGTATAGTGTGACAATGAATTCTCTTGCATGAAATCTTAGAGAACAATTCAGAAGAATTACAGTAAGATTCTTAATTAACAACAGAACAATTCAGAAGAATACACGCTTGGGGAGAAAAAATTTGTAATATGAAAGGATTAAATTAAAACTGCATAATATCAGCAAACACATCATCAAATAAAGAATTTAATATAAGACCCTCTACCTCCACTCCAAGTACAAATGCATCAACTTCAAAGTCAAGCCACCTTCCATGTTGGCTGCTCATGTCCTTGTCTACAAGCTCATCCACCATGCAATCCCCCATCCCTTTCAAACCTAATATCTCTTTGTAGATTTCTTCTGCTAGCCACTCCTTCTGGCTCAAGATTGCTACTCCTTTCTCCCATGTTTTGTATCCCGCACCAGCGTATCGCTTGCATCTCAAGTCCAAACGTTCACTAACACAGTCGAACAATAACTTCCGTCTATACCTAGGTTGACGACCCTCATTTGAGAACACTCCTTTACGAGTCTCCAACTGATCAAATAACCGAGGGTTTATGATCTCACGAGCCTGATACAACTTGAAGTCAGTAAACATTAACTCTGCATGGCAGATTATCTCCTTTACATATTCTAGCTCCCAATCAAAAGATCCAGGAAGCTCAACCAATGTTAACGTAGTTGCGCGCTTTCTCACCAAGGCTCCAGTAGTAGATATGGAAGATGCCGAATCAGTTAACTCTGAATCACCATCAACCAGAGAAGAAACCTTTGAAGATTTAGGACTGACTAGTTCCTGAGGTTGAACAGATGAACACGACTTGCTTCCTGAAATTGCACAAGTTTCAAAATTACTAAGTAGCAATGTTATAGAGTCGGAAGTTATAAAGAATTATTATTGTTTTTTTACCTTCTAAGCTATTGCTATCGGCGCTGAGGGAAGAGTCACAGCTTTCAGATGAAAAATAAGGTTCAAGGATGGAGACGGGACTAGGATGTCGACCACTGAACAATCGTCCAGCATCAGTACTGTTGTGGCTACATTCATCCATGTCAGCAGCTCCCTGAAAATGTCGCATCTCACTAACATCAGGAGAAATGGTGCTACACTTTTTTTATCAGTAAAATAGTGCTACAGTTATGCCACCAAATCTTCCACAATGGTGCCATGCTTGTGCATGACCGAACTTTAGGTAAAAGAACTCTACTGGACATAATGCTTAGGATACTCTACGAGCATACTAGGAGGAGGGCATAAACCGAGGTATATCAGCTGCAAATCGATGGGAGGATAATAATGTGCACCTCATTGAGATGCCAAAATCTCAAAGTTAATGCACATCTAATTGTAACTCTATAGATTATTTGTATCCTGGGAGTTGAAAAGAAAACATATAGATTTAGAAAGCAGGAAAAATAATTATAATAATTCTACTCAGAGGGTTAAATATAAAAATATACAGACCTGGAGCTTGTGCTTAAATCTGAAAATGGGAGAATTAGTGGAGGGAATTTCACAGGAGCCATCCAGGCGCTCTAGTGTGTCATGCACCAAAAGAGACAGGTTTCTTTTATCTTTTGACCTAGTTATCAAATTGATTTCAAAATTAGGAGTAAGATCTTGTACAATTGATGCAGAACTGTTAGCTCGCCTCATTTTGAGAGAATCATAATGAGACGATTCAACCCCATTTGATAGATCTTGCAATTTCTTTTCCAGAAGTACACCCAATGTGTCACCCTCAATCACATTGTATCCTACAGATGGTAACTGCATACTATCTGAGTCCAGAAACACTCTTTTACCCCTATTAACAGTGGGAAGTACATTATTTCTCTTTATAACCTGACCAGAGGTCCCAGCACCAGGCATTGGTCTTGTCAATGGAGCAGTAAATGTAAAGGAAACGATGTCCGTGCCATTTCTTCTGCTCTCCTCGCCCCAATCAATAGGCCTTTCAACAATTGTATTCGAACTAAATGGAATATGACTTCTGTCACTCGAAGTATCATCAACAACCTGATTTTTATCAGGATGAAATTCTCTATCTATTGACCTTTTCTTCCTAGGAAAATTCTTCGAACTAGAATAGCAATCTTCCTTTTCCCTATCTGTAACATCTAAGCCTGATCTCCTAACTCCAATTTTGGAGCTCTCAGTAACTCTAACTGAACTTTTCTGATGCCCAATAGCAGAAGAACCTGTCAGCAGCTTCCGACTCTTGAAATTGATAGCCGAGGGCTTTGACGGTACTTTTTCTCTATCTACAACCAGATTTTGTTTCTGGTTATTCTGCCTCAGAACACCAGATGCATTGCGAGAAGATAATTTCTTATGGGAAGTCTTCTGAACAGTTGGTTGGCTCTTGAAGGGCTGGCTTGACTTCTCAACTTGCTCTTTCTGGCCTGCCAAACTTCTATTTCCATTTGAACTCAGACCTTCCCTCCTCTGCACATTGACCTTTGCTTGGATCGCCAGGGAAATGGACTTCCCCTTAAGCTTGGAACCACAAGAATCAACTCCAGTGTCAGGAGAAGCATTGTATGATGCATCTGAAAATCCATTCCAGCTCTTGCTTGTAGAGTGTCCATTCATACATTTAGCTGCACTAGACTCAACAGGTCTCCTTGAAGCTTCAGATAGCCTAGATGATTTATGACTGGCTTCTACTTTCTCTCTGAAAACTTTTACTTGCTGGGTCGCAGAAGATCCAACCAGAGGCAGTTTTCGTGGTGCCTCCACATTCTCTTTCGGAGCCCGAACTTTCAAGGGTACTGATGATGACCCCACCTGAGGCATCTTCCCCCTTGTTGCCGTGAGTGGTACAGGATCAATAATTTTTGCAGCTGCTTCCATTATGTGAGCAGCGTTTTTGCTTGGTATGAAACCATGACTCTTGATAGGAGACAGGAGTTTATGGTGAGTGACTGGAATTGATTTAGCTGATTTAGGTGGCAAAACTTCAGTTTGGAATTTCTCTATCGGCCTGCACGGCAACTTCTGGGGCTTGGATTCCACAGAATTCCTGACAGGACCCTCCATATTATTTAGAAACTTTGTAGGACACATGCTATGAAAATCATGATGATAATGGAAGTCATTTCTATAGTAGTTAGCATCCCGAAGTGACTGAGTGTCAAAAGAAGAGGTAGAGCAAGTCTCTGAGAGATTTGATGAGGGCAAGGAATCTAATCCCATAAGTCTGGCCACTACTCCTGGGGCCTTAGCTACATATCCTTCATCATCTATCGCAGACGAAGCACAGCTATAATCACTGCTTCCTTTGATGCTTGACCCTGCTCCAGTCTCATCATCATGATCTATCTGAAAGTACTGTGGGTTGAAAAAACAAATATTCTTAATATTCTTTCAATCGTCATATCAGAAAAAGTTAATGAAGAAAAACTAGCAGGATGTAGTATTCCAACCGAAAGGACCTGTCTCATCGAAGAGTTCCCCTCACATATTTTACCCCGCTTTGATTGCTCTATAAAGAATGAAAAAGTATGAGTTAAAAGTACAAAAATTGGTGGAGACTCATAATTGCAAAATCAATGATTAAACACCAGCATAAAAGTATAATACAATATATACCATGCTCATGCAGTAAAATAGTACCTGCTATATCAGACTTGCTCGAAAACAACTTCTTTCGAGATTTTGCAGTCCAATCAAACAAATGGAAGAAACCACCTGCATAACTTCCACCAGCTTTTGAACCTTCTTTCTCAACCGCCATTTTCTCATAGGGAAATGGAAGTTATTTCAACTTAAATAGATGAGAGAAAAACGAAACCAAACCATATATGTTCCTCTACCATAGTCCATCTGCACTCAATCAAACAAACCAAAACAATGAAACGTTACTCAAATATATACTATAGCACACATCTCAAATCACATTCAAACCAGCACTAGAGAGATATCCATCCAATCTTCTTTATGTATACATTTTTTCCGGCCAGGCAACAGAATAAAATCGAGTTAAAGAAAGAAAAGAAGGGAGATCTATATCAAACCAAATAAATAAAAACTTCACAAATTAAATTGAAACCAACATGGACTTTTACTAACATTCAGCATATTCTGGACTTTTTAATTACTCTGATACCTCAACTGCTTTCAGTATCATGTGAGACAACCAATGATAAAAATAATATATAGAACTTGTTCGTGTCCTGTGATGATCTGTAGTTTTCCCAAATCTACATAGAAAAATGAAATGTAACCGTTCTATTACTCCCTTAACAAACAGGAAAGAAAAGTGTCACATGAAAAACATCTATCTCAGCAGTCGTATGTAAAGTAAACCACAGGAAAACTTCTCACTTCCAGTTCACTTTCCTACATTTTCTCCACATCCAATCAGGGCCTCAGCTCAATGTTAAGGAAACAACAGTGAAACATTGACGCTAATTTCAAGTCCATAACAATCAAGAAGATAAGGTAATGCTTAAAAACACGAAGACACACAAACATCACTGGTGAATGGTGATACAATCCACTAACAAAATAAACATTTAAACTACCAAATCTAACCAAACTCAGAAACTAACCCGAAATTGTAATCGTAACGTTTAAGCGAAAACTTACAGTCAAAATGTCAAGCAGTATGAAATGAAAATCGCAATCTTCTTGTTGTTCCTCCTCCTCCTTCTCCAGCCCTTAGATACTTGATACAAATGGACTTAGGGCTTCTGACTAAACAGATTGCAGCAATTAAGATTTGCAGTGATTTATCAAAGGCGCAGAAAAGTAGACTGAAGATGTTTAGAGAGAGACAGATAGAGAGGGAAGAGAGAGGTGAAGGCTATGAGGCTCTGTCTAGTTGAAGCATTAACTGGAGAGAGAGAGAGAGAGAGAGAGAGAGAGAGAGAGAGAGAGAGATTTCGTATTTAACAAAAGGGAAAAAATTGTTTTTTGGGAAATAATATTTAATTATTATTTCAAAAAACAATATTTTGAAATTGTCGGAACTCGGGAGGTTTATAACGTCTCTTTGGACGAGAAGATTCAAATTTCCAAATGTGGAATTGACTGGTCAGTCTCAGTAGTATAGATGACAACTTGGACGCCAACGTGTCCGCAACGCCACGTCTTCGTCATTCGTTGTGGCAGGCTGCCCTTTACGTATGACGTGGCCTTTTTCTTTTTTTTATTAAAGATAAATTTATATGACCAAGAAAACACAATATCATCAGTAAAAGGCAAACCCAGGAAACAGAACAAAAATTATGGTCTTAAAACCTAAGCACTTGGAAAGGGCGGCCTTTGTTTTTAGTTTTTAGTAAAGATGTTCAAGTTTAGGGTATGATATAGATATTGTCATACTCACTCATATATCGATTAACATTTATGTAATATGAAGTCAAAAATATATTTTTACGAAATTCTCAAATTTTTCTTGGATGAGTTTTCTTGGATGAGTTGCCAAAATGAATGCATTTGAAATTAAAAAGATTTTTATAATGGTTGAGATAAACGTATGATGGCAATAGAATATCTCAGAATATCCTCGTATTAAAACTCACTTAATTCTTTACTTGAATTATGGCAAAGATAGTCTCGAGAGATAGAGATGCCAAAACCACCAATGAGCCCAGACATGTTGCTAATATGTTACGATTTTGGTAAATAAATAAGTGACATGGTGTTAAGGGTTATGCCCTCAAAATATGTGTATTGATTTTTTTATATAAATATCTGAAAATTTCATATTCATTAATGAGACTATGATCTTATATTAGTACGAGAGGATTAAGATCATAGATAAAAATAAAATTGTCAGCAACATATTAAAGTATGAAATCTTTAATGAATGGTTGTTAGTACGGTTCACTAAATATTATGAATGCATGTGATTAGATCCGGATCATTGATGTGGATAGACATCTTAGTGAAGGTATTTTATATAATGAGATTATATATGACGAACCGATGTGAATTAATATTTTTATCAACATGTCGTTTATCATAAAAATTTAATATACATCAATTCGATGATGATATGTATATCAGTCTGAATTTTGAGTAGTTATGAACTTCTATACATATCTACTGGATCTTATGATTCACTCGTTAAAATTTGTTTGTAAAAAAAGTTAGTGACTTTTATTTTGGAGATTCAGTGACATGGATGGCTGAGAACATGATTTTACAATATTTGAATTCAAGTTTTTCTTAAGTGTTAATTCTGGAACTGAATGGTTATTGAGCTCAAATTGATAATAAGATTATAAATTTATCATCCATTAGTGGATTAATGGTACTTAAGGATCAAGAGGTGATTAGAAGGGTAAAATGATAATTTTGACCAATTCTAATTTACGAACCAATAATTGGAGGACAGAATTACATGAATTGATTATATCATTGGACTACACGAGAATATTCTATAAATACAATCTATAATCACTAAGAGTTCAATTCCATATTTATAGTGAATTAATAATGAAATTAATAGTTTAGCTTATTGGAGCTTAGGATTATAGGTCAATGGTCCTCAAATCACCTCTATACTATACGGCTAGGGTGTGAATATTTCAAAACATGAGAAAATGACTAGCTTGCAAATGAATTTTTATTTTAGGACAAGTACATAATTATGTATGATTAATTAGTTAAAAAATAATTAAATGTAACTTTCGAAATTAATATATATATATAATTATCGATAAGTGAAACAGAATATCTAATTTGTGAAATTAGATAATTAAATTATTATTAGATAATATTTTAGATCAACTAAATCTGTTATTTTTGAAATAACAGATAATTTAGTTGATAGGGATAATCGGATATGTTAATTTTGAATTAACTAATATCTAGATATTTATCTGATTAAAATAAATATGTAATTGTCACGTGTCGATCAATGGTTGGGAATCATAGATCACCATGGATTGTCGTTGTGCCACATGGTACTACAACAGTAGGCGTGTAACATTGCAGTGCCACACGACACTGTAGTGTGGCGTGACACACACAGCAGTGTGGCACTGTGTTGCTTCACGCCAACTATAGTGATGTGTGACACTACAATTGTGCATCATTATACAGTGGGTCCTCATTATATTGGGCAATTTGAAATTAAATATTATTTTTAATTTTTAATTATCCCTGAATATCTGATACGTCATTATCTAGAATAAAATACAGATTTTATTCTAATGACATGAGTTGGTCAGATATCAATAAAAAAAATCAGAGAATCATTTGATCAATCAAGAGTTGAGAGAATAACATAATGTCTTAAAAAGTGATAAAATTTTCAACGAGAAAGAGTCAATCAAAATCTCTAAAAGAATCATCATCGTGTTCTTTTAGAGAATCATCTCACAAAAGTTTTATTCAATAAATCTCTAGATCTCATGTGTTGAGTACATCTAGAGTAGAAAAGTGTATTGGAATATTCTACGTGCTCACACACATTCAAGTGTGTTGAGGATTTGTTTTAAAGATCTTGGTGTGGATCTCAGAGTCTACAGATCGTTGGAACGGTTTCGTGGGACGGAGGATCGATCGGTTTTGCAAGGACGCTTGATTAAGACAATAAGACTACAAGAGGTATTTGATTCCTAACCTTGTATGTTGTAGATTTAATATATAATTATATAATGGAATCTGACTGATTGAAAATAATTTTCAATAAAAAAATTGTTTGTTATCGTGGCGTTGCACAATTTTTGTTTTAATAAAAGATTCGATTTTTATTTAAAGTTTATTTTTTACAATGGCCCCGCGCAGTGACGACCAACAAGTGATATCATAGTGGTCTTTATATGTTTATATGTTAAATATTGTGTGAGTTTTCTTGCATTATTCATATAATATGAGATATGTATGAATGAATGGATGGTTATGTTTTTTGAATGCATGGAAAATAATGGATCATTAATTGTATGGTGACTATTGAGTTAAACTTTATTCTTTAATTTTCCCTTAGATGTTGTGTAAGTCGTTTTGGGGCATATGAATTTGTGTAATTTTTATTTTGAATATTTATTATAATTATTCCGATCGTGTGAAGACAAAGAACGCACCAGACGACAGATGGAGGAAAAAGAATATTTATTATAATTATTTTAGATTTCCGGCGCTGGCGCCTCTGGTTTTTAAAAATCGGCAATGTCACCAGAATTTATTGTTCTTGCGACGTCTTCAGAAAATCGGCATCGATAACCGATGGTGGTCTGCGGCTGATGGTGACAGATCTGGGTGGGTTGTGATCGGTGGCAACTGTTGTCACATTTAGGGAAGATTCGCAGAAACCTTGATACCAACTAACCCTATCACTACAGATTTTGATGATAACCCTAAATCTATCAATTATTTTTTAAAATTTTGAAATTAATATAATTTTAAAATTTATTATTAATTTTTAATTTTATGAAAATTAAAAATTAATAGGTTAATTGGGTTTGACCTAAGTTTTACTAAATCAAATAAAGTGTTTATTTGATTAAGTCAAAGTAAACTATTTTAAAGGGATAATTATACAAAAATAATTTTAATTAAGAAAAATAGTTTTTCTAATTAAAAGGGTTTTTGTTCGAATCTTGAAGATTATGAAGATAAACACCAGGAGGAGAAGGCAATATTTGAAAAATATGTATTCTTAAAATCCGCTTTGTAATTTTATTTCTTTATTTTAATGGTTGTATTTTAAAAATACCTAATAGTTACTTGGTCCATTATTATTTTATTTAATTATTTTAATTGTTATGTTTGATAACATGTTCATGCATTAGTCGATCACATGGCATACGTGAAAATCCCACATAGTTTTATTTGATCATGCATATTATCAGTAGAAACATGATTTATTAGGAATATCCTAATATGTTTATATGTATTGATTCATGAAATCAATAGCACGTAAACTGTTAGGTTTTCATTAGTTAAAACTTGGTAATCACACCACACTAAGGGTTATAGTAACTATTAGGATAACCGATTTTAGTAAAAGAGTTTTATTAAAATTTGATGAATATAATTAATTAGTTAATATAAGTTCACATAATTATGACTTATGTGCTTTAGAAGGTTAAATGAACTTAGATCAATGAGATTGACATAACTGATTATTAAATATTCATAGGGTTATTATTTTAATAAATGAGTAATTTAGAAATAATTAACTAGTTAAAATGGAAACACATAATCTTAAAATAGTGAGTGGGAGAAGATTGACATATCAATGTAACATATGATCTTCATCGTTAGTACAATACCATGTGGTGCAGTAAGGGCCTCGAGATGGTTTGTTTTCATCCCCCTAAGGAAGGTTTCGAGTTGTACCAATACCAAGGTTGGACTTCTTAAGAAGATAGGAGGAAGTGATGTAGTTTAGTTTTGGCCGACCCTAAGGTGGCATATTCTAAATGAAGTCATGGAATCTGAAATGATGGGTCACACTTACAAAGTCACAATAAAGCTTTCATGTGGATAATTGTGACTTGATCAAACAAGTGATACATTATTGTAAAAAGAAAAAATATGAGATATTTTAAGTTTTAATTAATAAGGATGAGAATGTCTCATAGACAGTCTGAGGTTAATATGACTGACCCTAAAGCAACACATTAATCGTTGGGTTGTTTTATAGTGATTAATAAATGTTAAATTTTGTGTGTTTATTATGTTGCATTCATGCATCAAGTTTATTTTTTTAATTCTAGATGTTTATCAATTATATTCAATTTTGTATGTTATAAATTTTAGTTATTATTATTATGTTTACCATGGGTAACCATGTTACTACTTTACTCGCTCTTGAGAAATTGAATGGTGATAATTTCATAAGATGGAAATCCAACTTGAACATGTTGCTAGTTTATGAGCATAATGAATTTATTCTTGTTGAAGAAAGTCCTGATAGGCCTGCAAATGATCCTGAAAATGAGAAATGACAAGATGCCATGAACCAAGAAATGCAATCTATATATTTCAATTCCGTCTGGGAACTTGTAGACTCACCTGAAGATGTCAGGCTCATTTGATGTAAATGGATCTTTAAAAAGAAAAAAAAATGTGATTATGGGAAAGTAGAGACTTTCAAGACACGGTTAGTAGCCAATGGTTATACACAAAGGGAGGGAGTCGATTATGAAGAGACATTATCCCCTATTGCCATGCTAAAATCCATTCACATCCTTTTATCCATAACTGCTAGTTTTGACTATGAGATATGGTAAAGGGACGTTAAGACAGCTTTTCTGGATGGCTCTCTTGAAGAAAGCATCTATATGATGCAACCGAAAGGGTTCGTACAAAAATGCAAGATCAGTAAGTGCAAGTTGCCTAAATCTATTTATGGATTAAAGCAAGCATCTAGATCTTGAAATTTCATCTTTGATGAGATTTCAAAGTCTTATTGTTTCGAGCAAAATGTTGACGAAGCCTGTGTTTATAAATATGTCAAAGATAAGGTAGTGGCTTTCTCAGTTCTTTATGTTGACGATATTCTAATCATTGTGAATGATGTAGAAACTTTGTCAAAGGTAAAGAAGTGGTTAGCTGAGAAATTTCAAATGAAAGATTTGGGAGAGGCGAGTTATGTTCTAGGCATCTAAATCCCAAGGGATAGAAAGAACAAACTCTTATCACTTTCTCAGGCATCTTATATTGATTAGGTGTTGGAGAGATTCTCTATGAAGAATTCTAAGAAAGGTCAACTACTGACCAGACGTGGAATTGTCCTCTCCAAAGAACATGTCCTAAGACACCTCATGAGGTAGAGGATATGAGAAATGTCCCATATGCTTCAACAGTTGGAAGTCTCAAGTATGCTGTGTTTTGTTTGAGATCGGACATCTGTTATGCAGTGGGAATTGTCAGTCGTTATCAATCGAATCTAGGTTTGGAATACTGGATTACAGTAAAGCACATTCTCAAGTATCTTAGAAGAATGAGAAACTATATGTTTGTTTATTTAGGTGAAGACCTGAACTGCACTGGATATACTGATTAGGAATAAGATAAGAATAGTCGAAAGTCGACGTTTGGGCCATACACCAAGGTGAACTAACTGCTACGAAGATAACGTTGGATCAAAACCTGGCTGACCCATTTACCAAGACACTTCCTGCGAAGCCACTTGAGGGTCATATGAGAAACATTATATTAAGAGAGATGCCACATTTGCTATAGGGTAAGTGGGAGATTGTTGGGGGTTATACTCTCAAAACATGTGTATTGATTTTTTTATATGAACTTTGATGACCATTACATTTTTCTTATAATTGTTCTTTTATATTACTATTGAATAACTTATATAAATATCTGAAAATTACATATTCATTAATGAGATTATGATATTGTATTAGTAGAAGAGATTAAGATCATAGATAATGAATAAAATTATCAGCCACATATTAAGTATGGTATCTTTAATGAATGAATGCTAGTACGGTTCACTAAGCATTATGAATATTTGTGATCTAGATCCGAACCATTGATGTGGATAGACATCTTAGTGAATGTACTTTATATAATGAAATTATATATGACTGGGCCGATGTGAATTAGTATATTTATCAACGTGCCATTTATCATAAAGATTTAATATACATCCATTCGATGAGCATATATAGATAGGTCTGAATCATGAGTAATTATGAACTTTTATACATGTCTACTGGATCTTTTGATTCACTCGTTAAGGTTTGTTTGTAAAACATGCTAGCGTCTTTTTGTTTTGGAGATTCAGTGATATGCATGACTGAGAACATTATCTTACAATATTTAGAATCCAAGCTTTTCTAACGGATCATATATTGATTTCCTTAAGTGTTAATTCTGAAACTGAATGGTTATTGAGCTCAAACTTATAATAAAATTATAAATTAGTCATTCACTAGTGGATTAATGGTACTTAATGATCATAGGTAATTAGAAGGGTAAAAAGATAATTTTGACCAGTTCAAATATACGAACCAATAATTGGATGATAAAACTACATGAATTGATTATATCAGTGGACTACACGAGAATAATCTGTAAATACAATCTATAATCTCTAAGAGTGTAATCTCATATTTATAGTGCAGTATTAATGGAATTAATAAATAAGATTATTTAATTAAAGAGTTTAATTAATAATCTAGTTTACTGGAGCTTAGGATTATAGGTTCATGGTCTCCAAGTCACTTCTATACTACGCAATTTAGAGTGTGAATATGTCAGGACATGAGAAAATGACTAACTTACAAATACATTTTTATTCTAAGGCAAGTACATAATTATGAGATAATTATGTGTGACAAATTAATTAAGAATTAATTAATTGAATTATTTATATATATAAATGTAATTTTTAGAACTAATATATATATATATATAAATAATTATTGATTATTTTTTAATTATCGATAAGTGAGACATAATATCTAATTTGTGAAATTAGATAATCAAATTATTATTAAATAATATTTTGGATCAACTTAATCTGTTTTTTGTGAAATAACAGATAATTTAGTTGAAAAGGGTAATCATATATGTTAATTTTGAACTAACTGATATTTAGATATTTATCTGATTAAAATAAATATTTAATTTACAGTAATTGTCACGTGTCAATCACTGATTGGGTATCAGAGATTGACATGGACTACTGTAGTGTCACGTGGCACTACAGTAGTAGGGGAGCCACACTGCATTACCATGTGACACTGCAGTTGACCATTATACAGTGGATCCCACTATATTGGACGATTTGAAATTAAATGTTATTATTAATTTTTAATTATCCCTAAATATCTTATATGTCATTATCTAGAATAAGATACAAATTTTATTCTAATGAAAAAGGTTGATCAGATGATCAGTTAATCAATTAGAGAATCAATTCATAAATCAAGAGTTGAGAGAAGAACAAAATTTCTTAGAAGTGATTTTTTCTACGATTAATAGTTAATCAAAATCTCTAAAAGAATCATCATTACATTCTTTTAGAGAATCGTCTCACAAAAGTTCTTCTTAGTAAAATCTTTAGATCTCATATGTTGAGTATATCAAGAGACAAAAATATATCTTTGTTATATTCTACGAGCCCATACACGTTCTAGTACGTTGAGGATTGACTTGTAAGATCTTGGTGTGGATCTCAGAATCTACTGATCGTTGGAACGATTTCGTGAGAACGGAGAATCGATCGGTTTCACGAGGCCGCTTGATTTAGACTACAATAGGTATATGATTCCTAATCTTATATGTTGTTAATTTAATATATAAATATATAATGGGTCATGACTGATTGAAAAATAATTTTCAATAAAAAGTTTTTTTTGTTATTGTAGTGTTGCGCGATTTTATTTTACAAAAAGATTCAATTTTTTATTTAAAAAATTAATTTTTTAAAAGCCACGCGCCAAATGTTTTCACCGCGCACTCGCCGCGACGACCAACAAGTGGTTTTAGAGCATTAGAAAAGTTTCAGGCCAACAAATGATGTGTGGGTTTTCCTGCATTATTCATATAATATGAGATACAATCCATTATGAAAGTTTGGATTTTAAATCTTGTAAGATCATGTTTCTAGCCACCCGTGTCACTGAATCTCCAAAACAAAAATTACTAGCTTGTTTTACAAACCAACTTTAACGAGTGAATCAAAAAATCCAGTAAACATGTATAGGAGTTCATAACTACTCAGGATTCAGACTTGTCTACATATGACCATCAAATTGATGTGTATTAAATTTTTATGATAAACGACACGTTGATAAAGATATTAATTCACATCGGTCTAGTCATATATAATCTCATTATAAAATGTACTTTTACTAAGATATCTATCCACATCAATGATTCGAATATAGATCACATGCATTCATAATACTTGGTGAATCGTACTCGCACCCATTCATTAAAGATTCCATACTTTAATATGTTGTTGACAATTTTATTCATTATCTATAATCTTAATCTTCTCGTATTAATATAAGATCATAATCCCATTAATGAATATGGAATTTTCAGATATTTATATAAATCATTCAACAATAATTATAAGAAAAATGCAATGCTCATTAAACTTCATATAAACAAGTCAATACACATGGTTTGAGGCATAACCCCCCACAATCTCTCACTTGTCATAAAGCAAATGTGGCATCTCTCTTAATTTCAAGTTATGCACGTGACCCTCAAATGACTTCGTAGGAAGTGTCTTGGTAAATGGGTCAGCCATGTTTTGATCCAACGTTATCCCCATATCAGTCAGAGCCAGATTATGATCTAACATTACCTTCATAACAGTTAGATCACCTTGGTGTATGACCCAAGCGTCTACTTTGAACAATCCTTATCTGATTCCTAATTAGTATATCCAGTGTGATTCAGGTCTCCACCCGAATAAACAAACATATACTTTCTCGTTCTCCTAAGATTCAGGAAAATGTGCTTTACTGCAAGCCAGTGTTCCAAACCTAGATTCGATTGATAATGACTTACAATTCTCACTGCATAACAGATGTCCGGTCTCGTACACAACATGGCATACATGAGACTTCCAGCTGCTGAAGCATAGGGAACCTTTCTCATATCATCTTCCTCATGAGGTGTCTTCGGACATTATTTTTTGGAGAGGACAATTCCATATCTGGTTGGTAGTTGACCTTTCTTAGAATTCTCCATGGAGAATCTCTCAGTACCTTATCAATATAAGATACTTGAGAAAGTGTCAAGAGTTTGTTCTTTCTATCCCTTAGGATTTGGATGCCTAGAACATAGTTCGTTTCTCCCAAATCTTTCATTTGGAATTTCTCAGCTAACCACTTCTTTACTTTTGAGAAAATTTTTACATCATTCCTAATGAGTAGAATATCATCAACATAAAGAACTATGAAAACCATAATCTTATCTTTGATATATTTATAAACACAGGCTTCGTCAACATTTTACTCGAAGCCATAAGATTTTATAATCTCATCAAAGGTAAGATTCTAAGATCTAGATGTTTGCTTTAATCCATAAATGGATTTAAGCAATTTGCATACGTTGTGGTTTTTCTCATTTTGTACGAACCATTCTAGTTGCATCATATATATGATTTCTTCAAGAGATTCATTCAGAAAAGATGTCTTGACGTCCATTTTCCATATCTCATAGTCAAAACTAGCGGCCATGGACAAAAGGATGCGAATGAATTTTAGCATGATCACAGGGGAAAAGTCTCTTCATAATTGACTCCCTCCCTTTGTGTATAGCCTTTGGTTACTAACTACGCCTTGAAATACATAGATTCCATTTCATGGTTCATGGCATCTTGTCATTTCTCATTTTCAGGATCATCCATTGCTTCTTAATATGATAATGGATCATCATTATCAGTGTCTGGCACTAGGACATGTGTCTCTAGTTCGTAGAGAACTGGTTATCTCACAACCTCACTATGACGTTGCACCAGGGTTTCCTTTGCAGGAACTGTGGTTTCTCTGGTTTGTCGTTTATCAATATAAATTGAAGGTGATATGATCTCATCAGCCGTTAATTTCTCGAGAATTGCTTTGCTATGAGGTTTATATTTTTGCATATAGTCATGCTCAAAGAAGGTTACATTTTTCGATACAGGCACATTTTGATCATTGTGCCTATAAAAGTACCCACCTCTTGTCTCTGGAGCATAGCCTACGAACATGCATACCTCAGACCTCGAGTCTAACTTTCTGGTCTTAGGTCTAAGAATATGAGCTGGAACCTTCGTGTACAGAAATGTCACAAACTAGGTTTAGAACCATTTTATAACTCTAAAGGTGTCTTGCATACAGAACTTAGAGGGCACTACATTCAAAATGTAAGTTGACATATGCAGGGCATATCCCCAAAATATAAGTGACAATGATGAGTAGCTTAACATCGACCTAACCATATCAAATAAGGTTCGGTTTCTCCTTTCTGTAACCATTTACTGTGGTGTTCCAGGTGCTATGAGTTGGGATAGGATTCCACACTCCAGCAAATAATTCCTTAATTCTAAATCCAAGTATTCACCGCCTCGATCGGATCAAAGAGTTTTCAATAATTTACCTAATTGCTTTTCAGCTTCAGCTTTGAAGTCTTTAAACTTTCCAAAAGTTCCAAACTTTCTTTGCATTAGGTAAATATAATCATATCTTGAGTAATCATCAATATAAGTGATGAAATACCCATACCCACCTCTAACTTGTACATTGATTGGTCCATAGACATCACTATGTACTAGCTCAAGTGGTTCCTTGGCTCTTTGACCATTTCTAGAGAAAGGTCTCTTGGTCATTTTACCCTCTAGACAGGATTCACAAACATAAAGAAATCCAACTTTTAGTTCTCTCAGAGCACCATGCTTTGTTAACATGTTTTATCTGTCTAGATTAATATATCCCAACCTAGGATGCCAAAGATATGTGTTATCACCATCATGAAAAACTCTTTGTCATTTATTAGTTTTAGGTTCTTATATTTTAAATAATTCAGAATTATTTAATGCACATTCATTCGGTTTAAGCATATACGGTCCATTTAGTACTTTTGCATGACAAATATATAATCCATTTTGAGAAATAATAAACTATTTATTAATAAAAGAAACTTTGAATAATCGTTCTTGCAAAAATGAAAAAGAAATCAAAATTTTTGAAAATCCAAGAATATAATAAATATCGTTCAAAACTAAATAATTATATCCAAAAATTAAACAGATTATCCCCAATGATTTAGCTGACACAAGCGCACCACTGCCAACTCTCAAAATGATCTCGTCATTAGCCAGTTCTCTTAATGAATCAAGCATCTGCAAAGAAGAACATACATGGTTAGTGATTCCTAAATCAAGTATTCAGGATGATAAATCATATTCTTCCTCTTGTTACTATTAATAGTGGAATAAGGCTTTCGCTCGACAATATTTTCCTCGCACTCTTTGGTCATTCTAAGGTTAAGTGACTCAAAATTCTATAGTTTTTTCAACAATTGGGTCCTGTTGAATTGCAACTTATTCATAACATAGTTGATTGTGAACGCAGAAAAAGCTGGTGTGAGTGACTCAAGTATAAAACTAACTTGAGTCCGCTCAATGGTCATCCCATGTACTTATGCATCGTGCATTATATTGATCATGTTCTCGCACAAAAGTAGCTTTTCTCATCTTAGTTGTCATATAGCTCTTACTGGCCTCATGAAGATTTTGATCAGACTACTACCCAAGCATAGCCTGTAGAGATTCCATAATCTAATAGGCATTCTCTATGCTTTCATGTTTGGTTCTCGAAACTTCACCTTGTTGTTTGATATGATCCAAGCATCATATTTGTCCCTAACATTCTTAGGAGCATTAACAGCGGACTCCTCAGGGCATTCCTTAGTATGAACGAACTTATGATTCATAAATCACCGTTAAGTTCATATTTGATTTTCAACATACTAAGTTATCACCATCCAATTTCTCAAGAGCGAGTAAAACAGTAACAAGGTTGCCCATGGTAGACATAATAATGATAACTAAAATTTAAAACATATAAGATTCAATATAATTGATAAATATCTAGAATTCAAAAAATAAACGCGATGCATGAATGCAACATAGCAAACGCACAAACTTAATATTTACTAAGCATGATAAAACAACCCAACGATTAATGTCCTGCCTTAGGGTCAGTCAAATTAACCTTAAACTGTCTATGAGAGATTCTCATCCTTATGAATTAAAACGTAAAATATCTCATATTTTCTCTTTTAACAATAAGGTGTCGCTTGTTTAGTCAAGTCACAACTATCCACATGAAAGCTTAATTGTGATTTTGTGACTGTAACCCACCATTTCAGATTGCATGACTTCATTTAAGATATGTCGCCTTAGGGTCAGTCAAAACTAAACTACGTCACTTTCTCATATCTTCTTAAGAAGTACAACGTTGGTATTGGTACAGCTCGAAACCTTTCTTAGGATGATGAAAACAAAGCCATCTTGAAGCCCTCACTGTATCTCACAGTGTTGTATTAATAAGGGAGACCGCGGTTACATTGACATGTCAACCTTCTCCAACTCACTATTTTAGGATTATATGTTTCCATTTTTAACTAATTGATTAATTCCAAATTAATTATTGGTTAAAATAATAACCGTAATAATATTTAATAATCAGTTATGCCAATCTTATTGATCTAAGTTCATTTAACATTCGAAAGCGCCTAAGTCATAATTAGGTGAACTTAGATTAACTAGTGAATTATATTTATCAAATTTTAATAAAACTCTTTTACTAAAGTCGGTTAACATAATGTTACTATAGCCCTTAGTGTGGTGTGATTATCAAATTTTAACTAATTAAAACCTAAGAGTTTATATGTTTTGTGAATTCTTTATAGTGTAAGTGTACACTATCGTTGTCAAGTAATAAATTTTTATAAAAATAAAGTATCGTCCACATTATTGATTGATATTAATAATTAAAATTAATTAAACCTTAATTCTAATTGAGAATGATGAAAAGTTGGTATTTTTAATTAAACTAATATGATAAAGATTTGATAAAGATAAAATTTGAATAGTTAAAATCTCTAGGGTTTTCGATTTCACCAAACCAAACATGCTCTAAATTTCAATTCTCAATCAATTAACGTTTATTCAGAACATTGATAGCGAATTTCTCTAACATAATTATCAATCTTTCTCAAGCATCGATAATAAAGAATAAAAAATATGAATCATACATCTCTGCAAGATTCAATATAATAAAACTCATTAAACACAAGAAATTATAATTGCTGCACTGGATTTATAATTATCTCTAACTTATGAAATTCTAATGGTGTTGTAAACAATGAGCAAACTCAATCATCACTTCTCAGTTTCAGAATTAAATCCAAAATCATGCAATAGTTGGCTAGACAATCATAAGCATTAAGAACGTATTATAACACTCAATAATACTGAATAAACATCGATTAAATTAAAAATCAAAATTTATGAATAATCATTACTTGGCTACGTCATAGCCCTAGAAGAGGAATTTAGAACTACTAGAATAAGAGGATATCCTAATAATATTCATGAACATAGAGGAAAAGAGAAGAAAAAATTAGATTTGAAAATGAATTGAAGTTGAGATCCATCTCTCGGTTGGATTCGTCTTCATTTCCTCTCCAAAAAGCTTTCTCCTTTGCCTCTGCCCTGTCCAAAAGTCCACAAAAGACCTAAAATATTCTCTTTATACACTAGGGTTCGATAAAGATAAAATAGGAGAGAAAAGTGTTATTACGCCAACGTCGTGGCGCTGTCGTTTTGTCCGCTTATACATCATGCCAGCGTTGTGACACTGGGAAGTCAGTGTTTGGCGCTGGCGTTTTGTACTGCCAGCGTGGCGACGCTGGGAAGCCAGCGTCATGACGTTGGCCCTGCTGCCCAGTTCGGTTCTTTTTGTGATTTTTCCAAATTTCTAACTTCCAAATCTTTCCTAATCAATCCAAATACAATTGAATATCAAACCTATAAGATAGAAATAAAAATATACATAAATCAATCAATAAATCTAAAACAACAAACAAAAATAATGTAAAGTTTATCTAAAATATGAGTGTAAATACACTCATCAAATACCCTCAAACTTAATTTTTTGCTAGTCCTTGAGCAAAACAAAATAATCAAACAAGAAAAACAAAAGACACTTATTCTGAAAAGTTAAAGAAAGAGTGACATAGAGTTTTTTGACTAACTAAACTTGCCTCAGAGATTTCAAAGTAGCGATAACCCAAGAAAAATTTCTGAATTATGATCATGTAAAGTTTTAACACAATTACCTACATTACAACTCGAAAAGTCCCGAGTGTGTGTGTGTCACCTTAAGTCGTCCAATCTCTTAAACTCGATGAGTTTATGCAATCGAGTATTGTAAAAGCGGATCTAATAATCTATAAATATATTAGAACTCCATAACCAATTTTTCATGCCACTCTTCACTAATGTAGGCAAACCACATCACATAGGATCATTAGGACTTTCATAGACTTGTCAAGTATGGCTAGAGTTTTGGGTATGATAAAAGATATTATTTTGACTCAATCTTTATCCATAGTCACACATGTATTCAAAGAATCAACGAGCTTAACTCAACTTATCTTGTAACATCTCCAAACTTGTCATTTCACCTCTTGAATAATCAATCATGCTCAACCATTCTCTATTTTTTTAATTTGATTTCTTTAAGCTTCTCTTTTTCTTAACGAGTTTTCAGCTAATAACTCTCAAACCAGTTGGCCTTAGGGTATTAGGTTTTAAGACACCCCTCCGAGCTTAATCACTCAAGTCTAAGAGGCTACAAAATCAAATTTATTCACCATGGATGACTAGGGAAATAATTATGCACAGGTTTAGCATAAAAAACTCAAACGGTCTAAAGATGGCCTAAATCATGTCCTAAGTGAAGCGTAGCCTAGAATTTCACCTCGAACAACAATCAAATTAGTTCTAGAGTTCTTATGAGATCATAATGATTTCTTAAGTCACATAAACCTTCTCTAAGAAAAAAAATAATAATCAAACACTCAAAGCTAGGTGCTTAATATGTCAGGATTCTCTAGTGTAATGCAAATCAATACTTGGTTCAAACACACACCGATACAAAAATTCAACACTTTTTCCAAAGCTATCAATAATTCAAAATCAATCTCATCATAGGTGTTAGTGTTGCCAACAATAGAACGCCAACAAAATTAAATTAAAGCCACTATCCCCAAACTAAAAACTTTCATTGTCCTCAATGAAAAGAAAATATGTAAAAAAAGTAAGTAGAGAGGATTTCCCTGAATAATGATGAGCTATCATCCTCGTCAGTCTCTACATTGTTCTTGTTGTCTCCACCTGAGAGGAAAGTTGTGCATGAGCCAAATTCGTCTATAGTTTTTTTTATAAAAACCTAAAGAAAAAAATAATAATAAAATAAGCAGAAGAAAATTTAAAAAAAAACTAAAAAAATGAAATAATAGAAATATAATCGGGTTGCCTCCCGGTAGCGCTTGCTTTAATGTCTTTAACCAGACATAATGATCATCCAGGCTTCACCTGTTATCCATTGAATTTAGAATTCCCTTTATGTCAAAAATTGACCAGCCTAAGATCATTTGGTGCTCTCTCAAAACCTTCAACAACTTGTCTTCTTGTTCACCATTTAACGAAGCAGAGATAATGACAGGCAAAGTGGATGTTTCTCACATAAATGTGCACCGAAGGTCGAGGTCTAACACTTATGGTTTTTCAATAAATGGTAGGTGTCTAGGTTTACCTTCTCCAAATTTTGTACTATCCACTCACAAACAACTATTCATATCATTTACGTGTTTGATTGCTTTGAAGACAATAAAAATTACCTGATCATCTTGCATTCTCAGAATAAGTACCCCTTTTTATACATCAATCAGAGTTCTTCCCGTAACTAAAAATGGTCTACCAAGAATAGTTAGAATTTATTGGTTTTCCTCCATGTCAAGAACAATAAAATCAGCTGGAAAGATAAATTTATCCACATTCACCAAAACATCATCAATAATCTCCAATAGATATCTGATAGCCAGATCAGCTAACTGTAAGGATACCGCCGTGGGCTTAGCTTCTCTAAGACCTAGCTTCTTGTAAACTAAATACGACATCAAATTGATACCAGCTCCAAGATCACATAAAGCCTTTTCAAAATATGAATTCTCAATGGTGCAAGGAATAGTAAAACTCTCAGAGTCCTTTAACTTCAGAAACAATTTATTCTGTAAGATAGCACTACATTCCTCAGTAAGTGTAACTGTCTCATACTCCTCTAGCTTTCTCTTGTTTGAGAGAATATCATTCATGAATTTGACATAGCTTGGCATTTGTTCCAACACATCAGCAAAAAAGGATGTTTATATGTAGTGTCTTAAATACATCAAGAATCTTAGAAAATTGCTTGTTCAAATTCTGCTTTTGGAATCGTTGAGGGTATGGAATAGGTGAAACATATGGTGGATGATTATCAGGAAAGAGCTTTGACTTAGGCTTGCCTTTCTTCTTTTCTGAGCACTTGGCAAGATCATCACACATTGTCTCACATTCTGCTTCAATTAGCTGAGAATTTTCAACAATGACTTTATAGGTTCTGCTAACGCCTTACCACTATGAAGATTAATGACATTTACTTGTTCTTTTGGATTCCTCTTAGTGTTGCTCGGTAGAGAACCTTGTGGTCTTTGTGTGAGTATTTCTGAAAGTTGACCTATTTGAAGCTCTAAATTCCTAATCGACGCAGCTTGACTCTGAATACTAGTTTCTTGCCTATGAATACTTGTCTCTTGCCTCTTAAGTGTAGCATCTGTTCTTGCCATAAATTGAGTGTTATTAACTGTCAGTTGGGCAATAGAATCTTCTAAAGATATTTTTAGTTGTTGTGCCTGAAACTGAGGCTGAGTAGCCACTAGTGGATTAACACATTTTGACTATTCTTCCGAGAAATTGTGGTGATTTTCCATCTTTGATTGTAGGTGTTGGAGAATGGATTATTCTACCTATTGTAGTTCCTAACAAAGTTTGCTTGTTCAGACTGAGAAAGAGCAAATGGATTTCCAGCTTGACATTCAGTGCTAGAATGCGGTCCATTACCAAATTCACAAACTTCCTGTGTCGCATGAACTGCACTAACATTGGCAGTGAAAGAGCTAAATTGCTTTGAAAGTGTAACTACTTGAGTTGAGGGTAGTAAGTGCATCTACTTCGTGAACTCCACGAGTCTTTCTTGGTACACTATGCTCAGTTGGCCATTTATAAGCATCAATAACCATTTCTTCTGGCAAGGCATTAGCATCCTCATGTGTTTTACACATCAAAGCATCTCCTGCTGCTGCATCCACTAGCGTCCTTGTTGAATTCCCCAAACCATTGTAAAAAGTTTGAACTTGCAGTCATCCAGGTAGTCCATGATGTGGGCATCCTTTCAACATCTCTTTAAACCTCTCACATGCTTCATAAAGATACTCCATATCATGTTGGGCAAATGTGGTGATCTCATTCCTCATCTTTAAAGAACTTTGCTAAAAATTTCTCAGAGAGACCATTCTAAGTTGTGATTGATCCAGCTGACAGAGAGTTCAACCAACTCTTAACCTTATCTCGAGGTGAGAATGAGAATAATCTCAGCCTAATTGCATCAGATGAGACATTATTGTACTTGAATGTCTCACAAATTTCAAGAAAAGTTGCTATGTGGACATTTAGATCATCGTTAGGTAGACCACTGAACTGATTTGCTTGTACCATTTCAATGATAGCCAGATTTATCTCAAAATTGTTGGCATTAATAGCAGGGCATTGAATAGTTGATGCAGCCTCATTGACAACTGGCATCGCATAATCTCGAATTGCCCGATTATTTTGGTTGTTCACTATTTCAGGATTTTCTCAAACGTCTTCCATGGTTTCTTGAGGTCATTTAGAAGCTTCTCTCCTTAATTTTTGTCAACAAGTTCGCTCAATTTTCAAATTAAGGGGAGTCAAATTCCCACTTCCAAATTTTCTCATACACTACAAAGAACGCCTGAAAAACAAATAAACAACCGTAAATAAAACAAATAAGACTCAAAGTAAAATTCAAGATATGTAACTCCAATATTAATAAACAAAATCAATCCCCGACAATGATGCCAAGAACTTGTTACGATTATTCAATAGTGCAAGTGCACACTATCGTCGTCAAGTAATAAATTTCTATAAAAATAAAGTATCGTCCACAAGATTAATTGATGTTAATAATTGAAATTTACTAAACCTTAATTCTAATTGAGAATGGTGAAAAGTTAGGATTTTTAATTAAACTAAAATGATAAATATTTGATGAATATAAAGTTTGAATAGTTAAAAGCTCTAGGGTTTTGGAGTTCACTAAACCAAACATGCTCTAAATTCCAATTCTCAATCAATTAACGTTTATTTAGAACATTGATAGCGAATGTCTTTAAAATAATTATCAATCATTCTCAAGCATCGATAATAATGAATCAAAAATATGAATCATACATCTCTATCAAGATTCAATATAATGAAACCTCATTAAGCATGAGAAATTATAATTGCTACACTAGATTCATAATTATCTCTAACTTATGAAATTATAATGGTGTTATAAACAAAGAGCAAATTCAGTCATCACTTCTCAGTCTCAGAATTAAATAAAAGATCATGCAATAGTTGGTCAGATATCACAAGCATTAAGAACGGATTATAACACTCAATAATACTGAATAAAAATCAATTAAATTAAATATCAAAATTGATGAACAATCATGGGGCTACGTCGTAGCCCTATAAATGGAATTTAAAACATGCTAGAATAAGAACATGTTCTAATAATATTCATGAACATAGAGAAAAAAAGAAGAAAATACTAGATTTGAAGACAAATTGAAGTTAAGATCTGTCTTCCGGTTGGATTCGTCTTTGTTTCCTGTCCAAAACGTTTTCTCCTATGCCTCCTCCGTCCAAAAGTCCACAAAAGACCTAAAATATTCTCTTTAAACACCGGGGTATGATAAATCAATCAATAAATATACATAAATCAATCAATCAATCTAAAAGAACTAACAAAAATAAGGTTAAGATTATCTAAAATATGAGTTACACTCATCAATATGCAATTGATTTCATAAAATAATACATATAAACAAATTAAAATAATCCCAATAAATCATGTTTCTACTGATGAGATGCATGATTAAATAAAACTGTGTGATATTTTCATGTATGATATATGATCGGCTAATACACGGACATGTTATCAAACATAACAATTAAAATAAATATTTAATAATTAAATAAAATAATAATGAGCTGAGTGACTATTGGATATTTTTAAATTACAACCATTGAAATATAGAAATAAAATTACAAAACGGACTTCAATAATACATATTTCTCAAATATTGCGTTCTCCTCATGATGTCCATCTTCATAATCTTCAAGCTTTGAATAAAAATCTATTTAATTAAGAAAAACTATTTTTCTTAGTTAAAATTAATTTAGATAATTATCCCTTTAAAATTATTTGACTTTGATTTAGTGAAACGAACATTTTATTTGATTTGGTCAAACTTGGGTCAAACTCAATCAACCTATTAATTTCTAATTTTCATAAAATTAAAAATTAAAAATTTAATTTTAAAATTACATTAATTTCAAAAAATTTAAAGGATAATAGACATATTTAGGGTTATCACAAAAAGTCGATAATGATAGGGTTGGTTGGTAGCAGAGTTTGTGAGAAACTTCTCAAAATATGACAACAGTTACCACCAACCACCATCACCAACATCGGCCGCCGCTGACCACCACCGGCCGCCATCGCCGGCGTCGATTTTCTGGCGACGTCGTCAAAACAGTAAATTTCAACAACACTGCCGGAAATACAGAATCGGTGGCGCCAGCGCAGGAAGTCCAATTTTTTTGTGATGGCGCTGGACTAAGAATTCCTATTTCTTTTCTTTTTCCTACGTCATTCGTCTCGTGTGTTCTTCGTCTTATCGTGATCGGAATAATTAAAATAAATATTCAAAATAAAATTATAAAAAATTTTACGCCCCAAAATAGCTTACAGAAGTCTAAGGAAAAATTAAAATGTCAAACCATAATCCAATAATCACCATACAATTAACGATCCATTATTTTTCATACATTTAAAACATATAATCATCCATTCATTCATACATATCTCATATTATATGAATAATGTAAAAAACTCACACAGTATTTGACATATAAATATATAAAGACCGTTCTGATAAAGACTGCGCCTTGCCATTTAAAAAATTATTTTTTTAATAAAAATCAAATCTTTTAGTAAAACAAAATCGCGCAACGCTACAATAACAAAAAAACACTTTTTATTGAAAACTCTTTTTCAATTAATCAGGATCCACTATATATTTATATATTAAATTAACAACATACAAGATTTGCCTAACAAAACTCTCTTTTCTCAATTTAATATTCACTTTTTACATAGATCTCGAATCTCTCCACAAATCTAGTTTAGGCAAATCAATAGGCAATTCTCTCTCCTCACTCATCAATTCTCTCTCATCATCAATAAGATATTTTCAAATTTCACCTTTTCCTTACTTACTCTTGGAACCATATACATATTGTAGTTTAAATCAAGCGTTCTCGCGAAACTGATCGATTCTCCGTTCCCACAAAATCATTCCAACGATCATCAGACTCTGAGTTTTACACCAAGATCTTTCAAGTCAATTCTCAACGTACTAGGATGTGTGTGTGCACGTAGAATATAATAAAGACACTTTTTTTGTTTTTAGATGTACTAAACACATGAGATCTAGAGATTTTATTGAGAATCAATTTTGTAAGACGATTATCTAAAAGAACGTGATGGTGATTCTTTTAAAGATTTTGTTTAACTCTTAATCATAGAAAAATCACTTATGAGAAATTGTGTTCTTCTCTCAACTTTTGATTGATGAACTGATCCTCTGATTGATTAACGGATCATCTCATCAACCTTTGTCATTAGAATAAAATATGTATCTTATTCTAGAGAATGACGTATAAGGTATTTAGGGATAATTAAAAATTAAAAATAATATTGACCCAATTGCAAGAGCGGAGCTCTACCAACTGAGCTATATCCCCCTGAGCCAAGTAGGGCGTGCATGAAGGAGTCAAATGCTTCTTATATTCTTTTCCTTGGCACAGCTGGGCCATCCTAGACTTGAACCAGAGACCTCGCCCGTGAAGTAAATCATCACACCTACGGTCCAACCAATTGGGAGAGAAGAAAGATCTTCCTTTTCGGGAAATTTCAAATTGTCCAATACAGTGGGACTCGTTGTATAATGGTGCACAACTGTATTGCCACATGGCACTGATACTCAATCAATGATTGACACGTGACAATAATTGTAAATTAAATATTTGTTTAATTAGATAAATATCTAGATATCAGTTAATTCAAAATTAACATATCAGATTACTCCTATCAACTAAGTTATCTCTTATTTCACAAATAATAGATATTTTGTCTTACTTACCGATAACTAAAAATAATTGATAATTAGTTATATATGTGTGTGTGTATTAATTCCTAAAATTATATTTATATATAAATAATTCAATTACTTAATTCTTAATAAATTAATCACACATAATTATCTCGTAATTATGTACTTGCCCTAAAATTAATTTTTTTTTTTAAGTTAGTCATTCTCTCATTTCCTGACATATTCACACTCTAGATTACGCAGTATATAGGTGACTTAGGAACCATGGACCTATAATCCTAAGCTCCAATAAATCATATTATTAATTAAACTCTTTAATTAGATAATCTTATTTATTAATTCTATTATTACTCCACTATAAATATGGAATTACACTCTTAAAAATTATAGATTGTATTTACAGAATATTCTCATGCAGTCCATTGATAAAATCAATTCATATAGTTCTGTCCTTCAATTATTGGTTCGTAAATTAGATCTGATCAAAATTATCGTTTTACCCTTCTAATTACCTCTTGATCCTCAAATACTATTAATCCACTAGTGAATGGCTAATTTATAATCTTATTAGAAATTTGAGCTCAATAACCATTCAGTTTCAAAATTAACAATTAAGAGAACCAATATATGATCTGTTAGAAAAACTTGGATTCCAAATCTTATAATATCATGTTCTCAGCCATGCATATCACTGAATCTCTAAAACAAAAGTCACTAGCCTATTTTACAAATAAACTTTAACGAGTGAATCAAAAGATTCAGTTGGATATGTATAAGAGTTCATGACTACTCATGATTCAGACCGATCTACATATAAATGTCGAATTGATGTGAATTAAATCATTGTGGTAAACGGCACGTTGATAAATATATTAATTCAAATCGGTCAAATAATATATAATCTCATTATATAAAGTATCTTCACTAAGACATCTATTAACATCAATGATCTGAATCTAAATCACATGCTTGCATAATACTTAGTGAACTGTACTAACAATCATTCATTAAAGATTTCATACTTTAATATGTTATTGACAATTTTATTCATTATCTATGATCTTAATCCTCTCGTACTAATACAAGATCACAGTCTCATTAATGAATATGGAATTTTACAATATTTATATAAATTATTCAACAATAATTTAAAAGAATAATTATAAGAAAAATGTAATGCTCATTAAATTTCATATCAAAAAGTCAATACACATGCTTTGAGGGCATAACCCCCAACAATATGTAGATCAGTCTGAGTTATGAGTAGTCATGAAATTTTATATATGTCTACTAGATCTTTTGATTCACTCGTTAATATTTGTTTGTAAAATAGGCCAGTGACATTTGTTTTGGAGATTCAGTGACATGGAAGGCTGAGAACATGATCTTACAAGATTTATAATCTAAATTTTCCTAACGGATTGTATATTAGTTTTCTTAAGTGTTAATTCTAGAACTGAATGATTATTAAACGCAAATTTATAATAAGATTATAAATTTATCATTCACAAGTGGATTAATGGTATTTAAGGATTTTAGAGGTAATTAAAAGAGTAAAACAATAATTTTGATCAGTTTTAATTTACGAACCAATAATTGGAGAACGAAGTTATATGAATTGATCATATTAGTGGACTATACGAGAATACTCAGTAAATACAATCTATAATCACTAAGAGTTCAATTTCATATTTATAGTGGAGTAATAATGTAATATTAAATAAGATTAATTAATTAATTAGTTTAATTAATAATCTAGTTTATTGGAGCTTAGGATTATAGGTTCATGGTCTACAAATCACCTCTATACTACGCCTTCTAGGGTGTGAATATTTCAGGACATGAGAAAATAACTAACTTGTAAATGATTTTTTTATTCGAGGGCAAGTACATAATTATGAGATAATTATATGTGATTAATTAATTAAGAATTTATTAATTAAATTATTTATATATATAAATGTAATTTTCAGAAATAATACACACACACACACACACACACACACACACACACACACACACACACATATATATATATAATTATCGATTATTTTTTAGTTATCAAAAGTGAGACAAAATATCTAATTTATGAAATTAGATAATTAAATTATTATTAGATAATATTTTAGATCAACTAAATCTGTTATTTGTGAAATAACAGATAATTTAATTGATAGGGATAATCACATATATATTAATTTTGAATTAACTATATCTAGATATTTATCTGATTAAAATAAATATTTAATTTGCAGTAATTGGCACGTGTCGATCAATGATTGAGAATCATAGATCACCATGGACTGTCGTAGTGTCACATTGTACTATAGCAATAGGCGTGTAACATTGCAGTGCCACACGACACTGTAGTGTGGCGTGACATACAATGTCATGTGCCACTGTGTTGCTTCACGCCAACTATAGTGCGGTGTGACATTGCAATTGTGCACCATTATACAGTGGGTCACACTTTATTGGACAATTTGAAATTAAATATTATTTTTAATTTTTAATTATCCTTAAATATCTGATACGCTTTTATCTAGAATAAGATACATGTTTTATTCTAATGACATGAGTTGATCAGAGATCAATAAAAAAATCAGAGATTCAGTTCATCAATCAAGAGTTGAGAGAATGACACAATATCTCAAAAAGTGATTTTGTTTCTACGATTAAGAGATAATCAAAATCTCTAAAGGAATCATCATCATGTTCTTTTAGAGAATCGTCTGACAAAAAGTCTTTCTCAATAAATCTCTAGATCTCATGTATTGAGTATATCTAGAGATAGAAAAAGTGTCTTGTAATATTCTACGTACCCACACACGTCCTAGTATGTTGAGGATTGACTTGGAAGATTTTTGTGTGGATCTCAGAGTCTACTGATCATTGGAACTGTTTCGTGGAACGGAGGATCGATCAATTTTGCAAATACGTTCGATTAAGACTACAAGAGGTATTTGATCCCTAACCATGTATGTTGTAGATTTAATATATAAGTATATAATGGATCGTGACTGATTGAAAATAGCTTTCAATAAAAAGTTTTTTTTTCTTATCGTGGCGTTGCACATTTTTTGTTTTATTAAAAGTTTACTTTTTACAATGGT
Organism: Datisca glomerata; assembly: GCA_003255025.1. Lineage (NCBI taxonomy): Eukaryota > Viridiplantae > Streptophyta > Magnoliopsida > Cucurbitales > Datiscaceae > Datisca > Datisca glomerata. The sequence continues at coordinate 1,938,121 of QANY01009141.1, read as the reverse complement.
CACGCCCACACGCTTCCGCCGCGCATGTGCTGCGATGACCAATACACGGTAGGTACGGAGTAATCTCAAATAATCGCACGGTTATGGGGCGATGATGTATATAGTAGTTCCCACTTGTTCACCACCCCATCCCTGCCCCATTTATTTTTATATATTTTAAAAGTATTAATTGGAACTATAACCTTATGTTCCAACTCTATCCTGACACTAAATATTTTTTAATTCCCCTTACTACACTCTCTAATTTGGTCTTTAAATAAGATGACTTTTATGTTATTTTCCAAAAAGTGATTTTTTCTACGATTAAGAGTTAATCAAAATCTCTAAAAGAATCATCATCGTGTTCTTTTACAGAATCGTCTGACAAAATTCTTTCTCAATAAATCTCTAGATCAAATGTGTTGAGTATATCTAGAAACAGAAAAAGTGTTTTATAATATTCTACGTACCCACACACGTCCTAGTATGTTGAGGATTGACTTGGAAGATCTTTGTGTGGATCTCGGAGTCTACTGATCGTTGGAACTGTTTCATGGGGTGGAGGATCGATCAATTTTGCAAAGGCGCTTGATTAAGACTACAAGAGGTATTTGATTCCCAACCATGTATGTTGTAGATTTAATATATAAATATATAATGGATCCTGACTGATTGAAAATAGTTTTCAATAAAAAATTTCTGTTATCGTGGGGTTGCACATTTTTTGTTTTATTAAAAGTTTACTTTTTACAGTGGTCACGCGCCGCGACGACCAACACACGGTGGGTACGGAGTAAGCTTAAATAAACTCGCATGGGTATGGGGAGATGATGTATATAGTAGTTCCCACTTGTTCACCACCCCATCCTGCCCCATTTATTTTTATATATTTTAAAAGTATTAATTGAAACTATAACCTTACGTTCCAATTCTACCCTGACACTAAATATTTTTTAATTCCCCTTACTACACTCTCTAACTTAGTCTTTAAATAAGACATCTTCTATGTTATTTTCCTTTTAAATCATCTTAATTATTTTCATTGCTAGCATTCTCTCTTCATATCTTGACGTCATTTTCTTCTTTTCCAGCACCTTAGCCCGACCCTGAGAAATAATACAAATAATTTAAGCTTAAAGGATGTGACGGGGATCCATGGGTAACCATATTCTAATGAAGATTCTCCATCCCCACCTAATGTCACTTTAAATGTGCAATATGATACATATGAGATTAATATATGGAGGTGAGGATAGGGATGGGGGAGGTTTGCCCCGTCCTGTCCCGCTCCATTGACATCAAATCAAGAGACTTATTTTGCAATAATAGTTAGATGATATATTGAGTTAACTACATTTTGATAAAACCTATAATTTTTACTTGAATTATGCGTAAGGGTGTACAACCATCCCAAAATATCCGTCTCGTCTCGAGATGCCGTTTTGAACCGAGTGGGACAGAACAAAATTTTTGTGTCCCGTACCAATTTCTTTCTAAATAGCCCAAAAGTTTTATTTTTTTAATTTTGATCCTTAATATTTTTAATTTTAACCCTTAATGTTTTTAATTTTAACCATTAATTTTTTTAGCCTCTAATCTTTTGAACTTTAAACCAATTTTATTTTTTAACCCAAAATATTCCGAACTGTGTCCCGTCTCGCACGGTTTTTGTCCTCAACACGGGATGGGATGGAACCGAAAAAAAATTGTTCCGTCCCGACTGGGACGAGACTAAAAATCTCTAAATTATTCTCATCCCATCCCATCCCATCCCGTGCACACCCCTAATTATGGGAGAGAAATATTCTCAAGAGACTTATTTTGCAATAATAGTTAGCTGGATTGTAGGATATATTGAATTAACTAAATTTTTTAGAAAATATATGGAACTCGTAGAATATGAAAACTCAATTCTTTTCATTATCATTTTAAGTGGTTTTTATGGTTTACACCATCTTTTACACAGATCATCATATATAAAAGGTAAGATGTAATTTCTTTTTCTTTTTTCCCCCTTTCAATATTGTGGTAATAAATTGAGTACAACAGAACAGAGATTGATACAAAAATGGGTGAAAGAAGTACACGTTAGTCAAACAGAATCATCAGCCAGAGAAACCTTGCTCAGCCTACTTGGTAACAACCTGATCAAACTCCTGCTGCTCCCACCTTTTCCGCTCCCAACCCGTCGCTGATTTGCTCCATTAACTGCTCTCTGTGCCAATATTGCTTTCCCCAAATTGGAACTGCTTTTCCCTTTTGAGTTACTCACCTTCTTTTCCGACGACTGATCAATCCCTTGATTGACGCTTCTGCTAGTGCTGCCGCCGCCTTCAAGACCTCTTGTATATTTGGCTTCCTCAGAACCCATGTTACAGAGAGAATTTGAACAAAATTACAGTAACTCTGTGATAATAAAGGAAAATGTCAAATGGAATTAGAGGGAGAATCGTATATATATTGTAAAAGTTTCTTTTACACAATGGAATACTTGTTCCCTTTTGTCTTAGGTGTTAAGAAACCAAAGATGCACCAAGGCACCAAAGATGCTAAAAGTCCCTCACTTGGATTGGTAAATTAGATGTTACCAGAGATAATTAAAACCGAAAATGACAAAAAAATTCAACTTTCCAGTTCAAACCGAGCAAATGGCCAGAAATTTTTTAATTTTATAAAAATGGCCAAGGTAAATATTTAATTTACATAAATTACAGTGTAAATAAGTAGTTTACATTTAGGCCTGTGTAAATTAGGTTTTTTGTTAAACTAGACTCCTAGACTAACCATTTTATAAAAACCACCCCTACACTAATTTTTGTTTACCATGACTTCTGACCCACCTTCCACTCAAAATGTCTTTGTAAAGTTACATGTTTACCCTTCATTTTCTTCTTCGTTTTCTTCATTAGTTTTCTTCTTCATTCTTTTTGGAACATGTATAAGTTTTGTTTTCTTTTTAATTTCTGGCAAGCTTGAACTTTCATGGGTTTTTCCTGTTTATGAATTTTCTGGAAATATTTTTTTTTCCGGAACGTTGTTTAAGCTCATTTGTTTTCTTTTTGAGAAAGCTTGAATTTTGGACGAAGAATAAGAAGAAATTTGATGGGTTTTGCCCAAATTTGAGAAAGAAATCCATAGAGAGAGAGAGAATGAGTTTTGTTAATTTTGTACTACACGATGGGGTACATTGACGTCGTGTAGACTACATGATGGATACATAACGTCAGTGTACCCCCATCGTGTAGACTGCATGGTGCTTACACGACGTCAGTGTAGGCATCGTGTAGTATACACAATGGGTACGCGAGCATCTTCTGTTAAGAATACTTTTAAAATTGACGAATAAAATATAGTTTCAAGTATTTAAAAAATTCATTAAAAAATTTTAATGTTTCTGCTCTGATAAACTTTCGGAGGGGGCAACTTTTGACTCGGGTTGAACCATGTGGCCCGTAATATATCAAATTGAAGCTTATTCAGAGATCTACACATGCGATTGGGTTCATTTGTCGTAGCCCAATTTCAGGCCCAAAAAATACTATTTTAAATACTTTTGGAGATTTGGAAGTTATTTTGTTCGCAAATTTGGGTACACGTGTTACGCGATGACAACACATTGTCAGTGTATCCATCGTGTAGTCTACACGATGGCTACACGATGGCAGCATCTGATTACCTCCCAGCACTACTAAAAAAACTGAAGAAAAAACTGAAGTAAATTATACATAAATTGAAACAATTTTCTCCTATCCTCAGACTTGAAACTACTAACTTCCTCTGTCATAAAATTGCACGTTAAGAATATGAGAAATTATCGATAAAAAAACCACGTGAATGACACTTCAAAAATGGGCAAGAAATGGTTAAAAAACAGTGAAACGTTGAAGAAGAACTAGAAGAATGAATTGTTGCCCAAAAATGGGCAAAAACCCATTTTTAGATATGGTTTGTGACTAGGTCTGGTTCAAATTTGTAAAAATAGACAAAAATCTATTTTAGATCTACTTTGTGACTAGATCTGGTTCAGATCTGTAAAAATAGATAAAATCCCATTTTCAGATCTGGGTTAAATCAGGTTTGTCTTCTTCGGTTGCAGAGATTCGATCATCTTCTTCATCTTCTTTGGTAAGAACGCAGAGGTCATCTTCTTCAATTTATGCATATCTTTTTTGGGCAAAAACTCATTTTACAAAGAGAGAGAGCTTGAGCAGATTTGAAAATGAAGAAGTGGAAAAAATGAAAAATGAAAAAGTAGAAGAAATGGGATGAAGGGTAAACATGTAACTTCAAAAATTACATTTTGAATGGAAGGTGGGCCCTGGTCAGGGTAAACAAAAATTAGTGTAAGAGTTGATTTTTGCAAAATGGTTAGTTTAGGGGTCTAGTTTAGCAAAAAAAATCTTCTAAATTATGTACCCCGACCATTTTTGCCAAAAAAAAAAAAGAATTTTCTAGCCATTTTTATAGTTTAAGCTGAAAAGTTGATTACTTTTGTAACTTGAACTAGAAAGTTGATCATTTTTACAGTTCACCGTAACGAGTGTTACATACACCTTTATGAAACTTTCTATGTAAAAAGAATGCAATAATTATAACATCTTAGCTCAAAATAACCTCATTCTTTATGTTCAAATTAAGTAAAGAAACATTTTTAAGCAGTAGACAGAAGCCCGAGAGCATATATTTTGGAGTCATTTAAGAAAAGAAACGCAAGTTCCAGATCATTGAAGCACCTTCTGTTCTGTGTCAACCCCATTTTTAATTATCATAAAGTTGCATTTCAGATTGATCTATTCATTCTCACCCAAAATCTCCTTTCCAATTGGCAAACCAATTGAGCAACTTTGCTAAAACTTAATAAAGAGCTAAAAGACAGATCTTTTCACGATTGAAATTGTCTCACTGTGTGAATACTTGTCATAGAAGCCTCAAACCCAAGAATCTCTTGCCTTTAAGCAACCTTTACTCCAAGCAATTCTGCTATTCTCTGCTTGATATTCTTTTTCAATCTCCTTCGCTCTCTATCTCTTTTATAACTCTCAAGTTCAGGACGCAGAATTCTTTTTATGTTGAGACTGCATGAGTTTTAACGACAAATGCCACAAAGAATGGCAGTGACACATGATGATCTTTCGCCGAGCCTCAGGAAGAATGACTTGGGCAGCAACGCCGGTGCCTTTCTCATGATATTGACCATCCTCTGTGGCCTGTTTTGCTTCATTCTCTGCCTCATTTCAGAAGCTACTCGTTCTGAGGTACTAAACTAAAAAACTTCTCTTCTCAACTTTTAAGTTCCACAATTGGCAAAGCAAAAACTGGTATGTGAGTCAGTTTGAGTTGTGGTTAATTTGTTTTGCAGGTCAGGTGGTTGAGCAATGGTGATAAGGGAAAAGAAGAGAAATATGAATGTGTATATAGTGGGAGTGGAAAGACTCCATTGCTGTGTGCAGCTATTGCCTTTGTTGGACTAGCAGTTGCCATGTTGGTTCAACATATGTTTGTGTTAATTGCGGTTAGTAAGTCCCCACCTCCTGCTCTTATTGATTGGGATTGGGACCCCATTTCTGCTCCTCCCAAAGCTCTTGCATGGCAAGCTGCTTTTTTCTGCATTACAACCTGGTAATTAAAAACTTTCTTAATTCTTCTAAACTTACTTACATTTCTTATTTATATGCTCGAAAAGCGTGTGAAATATAGTGTAGTACAAGCGGTACAATATAGTACAAAATGAATATCGACAGACCTATATCAAAATTACCAAAATTTATGATGTTCTGTAGGATATGTTTTGCCGTGGGAGAGATATTGCTATTGATAGGACTTAGTGTGGAGTCGGGACATCTTAAGAACTGGAACAGACCAAAACAGAGTTGTCTTGTAATAAAAGAAGGCTTATTCTCAGCAGCTGGGGTGTTTGCTCTGACTACCGTCTTCCTAGCTGCTGGCTTATACGTGACAGCATTGCGTGCACAAACTATATTTCAAGAGCAAGAAAGCGTAAGGCGAGAGGTGCTTGAAACGTCTGCTCTTCATGCATCTCCACCAGCCTCTCCTCACCATCCCTTCACAGCCATTGCAAGGGAGAACCCGATAATCAGAGAGAATTATACTGAGCAGCCATTGTTTCCTATGCCCACCTTTTCAATAGGAAAAGTGTGATCATGCCTTGTGTTTGATAGTTCGAGCTACAAAAGCTCAAGTTAGATCTTTGTTTTGTGCTATATGTAGAAGAAACTCTGCATGTAAACTAATTGATTTTTGTATATAGAACTTTGTTCGGCTGGTTGTGCTAAAAAAAACTTTGCTTTTGCTCCCATAGTCACATGTTCGAGCTTGCTCGTGGCTACTGGAGAGATTGACTCGATGGTTAATTTAAGAAGCTATGAGATTAGTCAGGCACAAGCCTGGATAAACACGTTAAAAAAAAACTGTCTTTATTATTGCTATCAATATAAGTTAAAAAAAAACTAAACATAATGGGTTAATTGTTTAGTGTTAGAATAAGAAAACATTAAACACATTTTAATGGCGAAGTTAAGTAAAAGTCATTAAATTTTATTTTTTTTACAGATATGGCCGAATTTCCAGAATTTTCACATATAACCAAATTTTTACTAATTTTAAAATATAAATTCGTTTTTAGTCATTCCTGTAATTTTCTCGATGAGAAAAATGCGACCAGAAAAATGGGAGGTTGGACCTCGTTGTTGACATGAAAGGTCCAGTAGTTAACTGGATGGTGTCCATTAGCAGAAGGTCAACTTTTCAGCGCAAGGGAGCTTCATTAGTATATCGCTATTCCTCAGATATCAAATCAATACCACATCTTCGATTAGTATATTCCTATTTCAATTATAAGTAATTAACCAAATAATATATCAATTATAACTAATTTTTTACCTTCTTTAGTCAAATATTTAGTTTAAATCCTGATACCATAAATAATAATAATAATAATCTATAATCTATAATATAGTATAAGGAAGAAACAAGATACAAATGTTTTTGAACAAGTATGTCCACATATTTTTCTTCTAAATCTTAAAATACCCTTAAAGTATACTTGTCGCATTCGTATTTGTTGTTACTATTTGGTACATCTAAACAATCATAAGCCTAATTAATATAATTTTTGGTTTGAAACAATATCATTTTTTCAGGTGAAACAACATCATTTTTCAACGATAAAAAAAATACCACTTTTATAAGTAGAAAAATATATATTGTTATGATGGACACAAATAATATATAATATAAATACACAGAATTTATAAACAAAAAATTAAATTTATAATACAAAAAAAAATTAAAATTAAAATTTAAAATAAAATATGAAATAAATAATTTAATTCTAATAACATCATTTTGTCTTTTAATTTTTGAGAGTATATTTCGATTGCATATTCTTAAGTTTTTTTTCCTATAAACATATATGAAGTTGTATTAGTTGAATCAAAATATATCAATAAATATAAATAATAATAATATAACATTATAATAATGTTATTGAAATAAATTAAAAATAAATAATATGTTATTATATATATATATTTTAATTCACATAAATATAATATAATTATAAATAATAATTATAATTAAAAATATAATATATTTAAGTACATGATTATATGTATTGATTAGTAAATAATAAATGTCCTGAATCCATGGCCGATAAAATATTAAAAATTAAAAAAGGTTGCTATATAAACCCAGTTTGAAATTTACAAACCCCCCCATACGGCTTCCTTCATTAAGCAAAGCCATTTCTGCTTTAAATTCTTCAGCAAATAAAGAAAATAGAAGACTATCATCGTCCTTAGGGTTTTTCACTCTCACATATCGATCTCAATCTCTGTTCTGTTTTCTATATTGCTACACAGTTTCTTGATAGGGTTTTGAATTGAGCTCCAGAAGGACGCATTAATTTCAAGAAAATTAAATCATGTCGTTGAGACCGAATGCCAGGACCGAGGTTCGCCGGAACCGCTACAAGGTAGCTGTGGATGCCGATGAGGGTCGTCGAAGGAGGGAGGACGATATGGTTGAGATCCGCAAGAGCAAGCGCGAAGAAAGCTTGCAAAAGAAGCGCCGAGAAGGCCTCCAGGCTCAGCAGTTCCCAACTGGAACTCAAGCTTCCACAGTTGAGAAGAGGGTATTTCTCTATGCGTTTCATATATTATAACGGTGTCTGTTTGTGTATTTTTTTATTTTTGTTAGGTTTTTTGTGTTAATTAGTGTTCGATCATTGATCTGTATATTTTTGGGTTTTAGAATTTTCTTGTGTAATCGTGCTGGTGTTGTGTTATTTGAAGATTTGAAATTAATTAGGTTCTCGATTTGAGCAATGTTATGGCTGTTGACTCCTGGTTCCTTGAATCAGTCATCGTTTTATGTTTTGGCTTTTTAATGTCTTGCTGGTTTCATTGCAGTTAGAGAGTCTTCCTTCTATGGTCGCTGGGGTTTGGTCTGACAACAACAATTTGCAGCTAGAGGCAACAACACAGTTTCGGAAGTTGCTTTCTATTGGTAATTTTACAGGCCTTTAGTTGGATAAAGTCATTTGCTCTACTTCTGGCAAGTAGTGATGAACTGTTAGTGATGTTTTAATTATAGAACGAAGCCCTCCAATCGAGGAAGTTATTCAATCTGGAGTTGTTCCTCGTTTTGTTGAGTTCCTTGTCAGGGAGGACTTCCCGCAACTTCAGGTTTGGAACCCATTCTTTCTCCATTGTTTCGTGATAGTTATGTGTTAATTTTGTAGAACTGTCTTTATTTGCTTGTTTAATTTACATAGTCATTCTACGCAGTTCGAGGCCGCTTGGGCTCTAACAAATATAGCTTCTGGAACCTCCGAAAACACCAAGGTAGTAATTGATCATGGTGCAGTGCCCATCTTTGTCAAGCTACTTGGCTCTCCTAGTGATGATGTTCGAGAGCAGGTATTTGAAAACTTCTACTTGTTCCAATTCTCATAGGTTGGCCAACCACGCTTGAATAATTTAAGATTCTGAAACTGTAGGCTGTTTGGGCATTGGGAAACGTTGCTGGTGATTCTCCTCGATGCCGTGATCTTGTCCTCAGCCATGGCGCATTGATTCCATTGCTTTCTCAGTTGAATGAACATGCAAAACTTTCTATGTTGAGAAATGCCACATGGACACTCTCAAATTTCTGCAGGGGCAAGCCTCAGCCTCCATTTGATCAGGTTTACGTTTATTATAATGATTTGACGTGAAGGAAAATGTCTTTTATGGTTAATTTATGACGTTGAAATTTGGTTTTTAGGTAAAGCCAGCACTTCCTGCTCTTGAGCGTCTGGTTCACTCAAATGATGAAGAGGTCCTAACAGATGCCTGCTGGGCACTCTCATATTTGTCTGATGGTACAAATGATAAAATTCAAGCCGTAATTGATGCAGGTGTCTGCATCCGACTTGTACAGCTCCTTATGTGAGTATCATACTTTAAAGTACAAGATTATATCTGTATTCATTTGTGAGAACCTAACATATGATACTTCAGGCATCCATCACCATCCGTCCTTATACCTGCTCTTCGCACAGTTGGTAATGTTGTTACAGGAGATGATATTCAGACTCAGGTATGGAGTTATTACTGTATGGAATGTAGAATCTGCACTCAGGATAACTTGTAAATTGGCTTTTGACAAATCCAAACATGGCAACATGCTTTGATACCAGAATTCTGACTAGATGATAAAAGAAGCATCGTCATCATGATGTAGGTTCTATAACAAGAAGTCTTATACGATTAAACTAGGTGCATGACTTTTCAGAATGGATGTTGCTGATAAAATATGACTTGGATGCTGCTTTACTGAAAAAAAATGTTGATCGTTATTCCTGGAAAAATGATTGTTTCACAATAGAATCAGACATCTTGAGCAGTTGAGCTTATAAAATCTTATGGACATTACACTATAACTTTCTTCAGAGTGTAATCAACAATGGTGCTCTCCCATGTCTTCTGAGCCTGTTGACCCATAATCATAAGAAGAGCATCAAGAAAGAAGCTTGCTGGACCATTTCAAACATCACTGCTGGCAATAGGGATCAGATACAGGTAGGTGAAGCGACTGTGATTTAAGCGAAGTTAAATAGATGTTATATTTTCATCTCTTTGTGTGCGCACGTGCCGGGGGGGGGGGGGG
>QANY01009141.1:1910384-1927959 GCA_003255025.1 Datisca glomerata | reverse complement strand
GGGGGGGGGGGGGGGGGGACATGGTGATAAGAGCTGTTAAATGTTGCTAGTATTTATTTTTCATCTGCACTTAACCTTTTACTCACTGTAGAGAGTGGTAAAATTAAGTAGGTGAAGTAGGCTCTTGAAGGACTGATGCTTTATTCAGCATCTTACATAGGAATACATCTCTCAAAGTTAATTGATGAAAATAACATCTCTGATAGTAATGACAGAGCCACATAAATCTGTTGTTGATTATTTAGCTAATTCGCGCTCAATTCACATTATGCAGGCTGTCATCGAAGCTGGGTTAATAGCTCCCCTGGTCAATTTACTTCAAAATGCTGAGTTTGATATAAAGAAAGAGGCTGCATGGGCTATTTCAAATGCAACTTCTGGTGGTACTCATGAACAGATCAAGTATGTTGTGATTGAAACTTATCTTTTGCTCCCCTCGGTTTCTATTAAGCAAGCAAACCTTATTGCTAGATGTGTTATTTCGTTGGTGATAGGTATCTGGTGAATCAAGGGTGTATAAAACCATTGTGTGATCTTCTTATTTGCCCTGATCCAAGAATTGTCACCGTCTGTTTAGAAGGATTAGAGAATATTTTGAAGGTTGGGGAAGCCGAGAAGAGTTTGGGTAACACTGGAGATGTGAATATGTATGCCCAGTTGATTGATGATGCTGAAGGTTTGGAGAAGATTGAAAATCTTCAAAGTCATGATAACAATGAGATCTATGAGAAGGCAGTCAAAATACTTGAGACATATTGGTTAGAGGAGGAGGATGACGAGGCATTGCCATCTGGTGATGGTGGTTCCCAGCCCGGCTTCAGCTTTGGGGAAAACCAGAATCCTGTTCCATCTGGTGGATTCAACTTTAGCTGAAGGTATGCAAAGTATTTTGGTTTCACCTGTAGAACTTATAATACATCTAGAAAAGCGGTAAAACTTGATGTATCGATGTCTTTTTGAGTAGTGATTTTATATTATTTTTCTTTTCTTTTCATGGGTTTGCAATTAAGTTAATTTAAAATATGACAGATCTCAGTTGGATGAAGTGAAACTTCACGAAGAAGGTGAAGCGTGTTCAAGTCAATAGAGTCAGGGCATCTTGCTGTGTCGTGTTTCAGTGTGGTCCAGTTTCATGGTTGTCCAGGAGGTGTGTAGAGGTTTAGTTTATTCTATCAAGGACAATAAGCAGGTACAAGCGAGTTCAAGTTTCAGTGACAGTCTAGTGAAGTCCACACTACTATAGAATACCCTCCTTTCATTCATTACATAAGCACGTTCTTAACTTGACTGGGTCTTATTGGTGTCTCTTGAATGCAGTATTGAAACTGCTAATCTTTTCTTTTATTTTTTCAGTCATAGATGTTTTTGGTGATTGTTATAGAATCGGATTTGTTTTGCCTTATTGAGTGAATACTGTTTTCATGCATCCATTTTGTGTTGTATATCAAAAGAAAATTAGTAATATTTTGGTAAATCGTCATGCGTTTACGTTGTTTTCTTATTGTCCATCTACCTTCTCTCCGGTCCCAATGTTATTTCTAATTGATTTTTGGATACAGTGTTATTTCTAATTGATTTTTGGATACAGTGTTATTTCTAATTGATTTTTGGATGTACGTCTGAGAGTTGCTTATTTATCTAACTTTACTTTACTATACACGCTTAATAAGTGAGGGCTAGAGGTTGAATGGCCTAATGAAATGCATCTGTCCTGGACTGAAGTTTGGTTGATGTCTTAAAGAGGACCGGAAAGGTCAAACTCTGTTCGGGCCTGATATAATCTATATGACCGAAGGAAGTTTTATTTGGAAAATTGAAAGATAGGAAGGATAATCTCTACATGCTAAGATCAATACAATTGGTACAGTAATTACTTCAGAGATCTTTAACCGAAGCGAAGTTCGTTTGTCGAATAGAAAATTGCTACAGAACATTTTTGTATTTGGCGTATGTATTATCAATTGAGTAATTCTATATCGATAAGTAATTGATTTAGTTTTGAGTGACTAAGTAATTGATTTAGTTTTGAGTGACTAAGTGATGTGTTAATATTTTATAAGTTAATTTGTTAATTTATTTTAATGACTCATAAAATACTAATTTATAAATGATTGATGCATCACTTGATCATCCTATAATTATTTTTATTAGTTTATCAAACTTGTGGAATCTGTTTTTTGCATCTTTTTAGTGTTTTTTTTAATGGGAATGTTTTATTTCAAAAGCATATAACAGACACAAACATCTCTAAAATCTGAAATAAATTATTAGATCTAAATATAATTATTATTACAAGTATCAAATAAGATCAATAAACACTTATTAAAGTTTAGGGAGGGAATTGTGTATTTTATTATTTTTTAATTATTAGATAATTAGTAAATAAATAAATTAATAGACTGATAAATTTTGATGCAACACTAACATTGTGGAGATATCTTGATTTTTGAAAATTTAAATATATGAGAGTGAATTTTTAAAAATTTAAAATATATGTGTATATTTGTAAATATTAAAAATTAGATTTTATAAATATTCAATAGCAGTTTGATTGCATAGAGAGAAATAGAGATATAAATCTCATATCAGATACAGAGAAAAAGAGTTTTCTCTTCTCCCTAGTGATTGCCGCTGAATGAGAGCATTGAAAGAAAAATATTTGATTTTGTCTTTCAATTGTTTTTGAGAGACCACACTCAAATTCCAACACAAAATTCTCGTGAGATATATTTATGAAATTAACGGTTGGTTGTTGGTGGACGAAATTCACAAATCATTTTTGGAGTTCAAGTACGTGATTCGGATTTGAAGCTTGAAGAACACGGAGAACGCTCGAAAGAATTCTGTTAGTTCAGAAATTCTCCTATACAAAGCATAGGTGAAAAATTGATTCTAACATTATATTCTCGTTTAATATTGTATATGTATAATTGCACGTTGTTTGATTTTAAATTATTTAATTCGATCAAATAAGTTAATTAAATTTTTTTATATTCCGCTCATAAATCGTTCGTGGTTCAAACTTATTTTTTTAGTTAATTTGAAAATCTACCGATCCCAGCAATAGCGGCATATATTCTGAACTATGTTCCGTCAAAGACGGTGGCTAGTACACCGTATGAATGATGGAGTGGACGAAAGTCGTTCGTAAACCACCTTTGGATATCGGGATGCCCGATAAACGTACTGACACCGAAGATAGAAAAGTTGGCAAGTCGATCAGAATTATACTTATTTGTAGGATATCCCAAGGTAACGAAGGGATAAATCTTTTATAGTTCAACTGACAAAAAAAATATTCGTGAGCACAAATGTGCATTTTCTTGAAGAGGACTACATAAAAAGTGTGAATCCGAGAAACACACTTGTGCTAGAGGAATTATTGAGTGGGAGGACACAGACTCCCCCATCAGGACATGTTCTTGATTCAATAATGGAAGAATCACAATAGTAGCCGGAGCCTCGACGTAATGAGAGGATTGTGTGACAACCTGATAGAGTACAATCGATTCGTTCTATAAATTCTTCACCATACACACCTGACTCGGTCAACTAGCATTGCAAAAGTATATCAACAAGAAGAACAAGACAAGGGTACCTGTTTGGTGGGGTGCATTTTTTGGAGCTGCAATCTTCTGTCTGTCTTGCTTCCATCCTTGTGCGGCTCTGGGTGGATGGGTTTCCAGGGAAGAAGATGATTTATGTACAATGAGGCAAATTTTGACGTTGAAAATTTTCATGTTTTTATGTTTCTATTCATCGTAGAAATATATCTAAATCAATGAGGATTTTGAAAAGATCCCCTTGAGAAAAGAAATAACGAAATTAGGACCCTAAGTTTTTATAAACGAAATCAGGACTCTTAAGTTTTTCTATAAACAAAATTGACTTTTCTACAGGAAAAAAAATAAAGTTATCCATTAGATTTAAAAATTTTATATTAAATTTGTGACTACTAGAATAGGGCTTAACATAAGTATTTTGCTAGATACAAGTCTAGTTAAGTGTTAATATCAATATTTGAATGTTCCACCAGAAGATTTTGGTTAAACCAAGATTTAGTAAATGGAAGATTTTTGTTAGATCAAGATTTAGTGCAGGGTAGCCTTGTTTTTCTCTTGTAAAAAAAGTTATATTTTGTGAAAAACAACACAGAGTTATTATTTTCGTCTGCTTCTTGGGGTCTTCTCCCTATAAATCAACAAACTGATTTCCTTCATAGCCAATAGAGTAAGACAATTGAAAATTCATTGGGGGTGTGGTCCTTCTAGCCATCATCTTACCTTTGTGCTTTCGTTTTCATGCCCCATCAACATAATATCTGGCATGTTTTTGTCAATTCTCTGTGGTTATACTTCTGGTCTCCATCAAACCTTTTCTTTTCTCCATTTCTCATATAACAAGTTGAGCAAATGCATGGAGTTTGATACAATACAAGCCTCACATATATCTCTTCTTCATCCTCTGCCTGACAAATTATTTTTGCTGTTTGTCTTTACTATTAGTAAAAGGCATATGGAACCTGTGTGATTATATTTATATGAGAACATTCTCTTGGTTGTGGTTTGAAGTTTAGCTACTTGGGTCACTGATCGCCACTCATTTTCTCTCTCATTGGTTTGCGATCCATAAAATGCACTCATCAACCTTCTCCAATGCAATCTGTGATATCTCCAAAATTCAATTAAGATTTCTTTAATATTTCATATAAAATCTCGCTGAAACTAAGTCAATTTTTTAATGTAAAATCAAGAATACAATTAAAAATAAAAGTATTTACTCAACAACGATTCAAAACTAAATCCTTGTTTAGCTAACAAAATGTTAAAGGCATAAAGAAATGACGTAATTTAAAGAAGAACAAAACTTACTTCAATATTTTCATAGAAAATTTATTAATTCTTGTCTTGTGCCAGAGACTCTAAACTTTATTCGTAATGAATGTATCATCATCATTTGAAAATTTTAGATTAAAAGGGAATGAGTAGAAAAATATATTTGGTAAGCAAAACTATACATACATAACATCACAACATTCGCAATCATGTATGGCATATATTGTTCGTTCAAAATTTTCAAATCTTTCTTATAGAATTCGTTTGTCAACTTCCATTAGAACTTGTCACCACACCTAGAATAGAATAGAGATTATATGTCTGTAATTGTTAGGTTGTGAGGTATGTGTAAGTAACTTTCCTCATGAGTACCACTCCGCATCTCCAAAAAGGTGGAACCAGAAATTAGTAAAATCTTACAAGTCTAACCAAAACATATACAAAGACCCTCTCTCAAAGGATAAGACAAACAAAGATATTTTCCAAAGGATGAGACATACAGAGCATAATGGTAGTATGTGACATAGTGTTTTATTTACGTTTTCATGCAACATTCTTTCTCATCTTATAATATGTACTACATTCAAAAACCAAGGTTCACACATCACAACATAATCATATGATAGACTATATCAACATTGAAAGAGTCGTCACGAAACAATAATCATCATAGAGAAAACAAACATAGTTTCATTCTCAAATTTCTAGACATACATACACAGTTATGTATGTATAATTTCACTTACTTGATTCCCTGGTGGGAAAGTTCAAGAACAAAATCTGCTGAAATAGAATAATACTATGCTCCCTTAGAACGATTGTCGACGGACGACTATGATTCGAAAACTAACATTGGATAAAACCGTCAGAAAATATTCTATGATTTTATAAAAAAATATTAAACTTTTACTCAACAACTTTATAATACTTCTGAGTTATTTCTGTAAAATTTTTGTAGCATTTCAATGTTGTTTATAATGTCAAAGCAAAAGAAAATATTGAAGGATACGTAAAACTGTTTTTCGACCAAGACAGTAAACTTTGAAAGAATGATTCAGTATCTAAAACTCATCAAAAGGTTTTAAAATTTCTAAGTGTTAATATGAACATACTCAAAACGTTACAATAGAGTTTTTAGATTACATTGACTCAATCTTGATGTAAAAATGACATAAAACTCAAACATTATAATCCTGTTTATATTGTACTTAACCAGTGATTTTTAACAATTTTAAAAAATTACAAAGATCTCTTTCTTTTCGACATTATTTAAAGTAACAACATCAGCATGTTAACAATACCCTTTAAAATTTTTGAGATTAGAATAACAATGTTTAAATTTAGAAAAGTTATTTTGATTCGAAATTCTGAAAATTTCAAATTTGCGAATAAAACTTAAACTTCCTATTTTTAAGAAGTCACTCACTCAAAATCTTTAATATATCATGTGAACATTCATATTATTAGTTTACCAAAAACTAAATTAAGTAAAACATGTTAACAAAGCCGTTTATTTATTACCTAAAATTTCATGATCTCTTCTATAAAGTCATGATAATCTATATAGTAACCAAAAAATAAATATATGAATGAAGATTAACATCTTTAAAGAATTATAGATTTGAGCTTACCTGAATTTAGATCCGAAATAAAATAGGTATAGATTTGTCTAAGCCTTTGCCACAA
The DNA here is from genome assembly GCA_003255025.1 of Datisca glomerata. Taxonomy (NCBI): domain Eukaryota; kingdom Viridiplantae; phylum Streptophyta; class Magnoliopsida; order Cucurbitales; family Datiscaceae; genus Datisca; species Datisca glomerata. Next base: position 1,921,438 of record QANY01009141.1, on the reverse strand, counting down.
TCAAGAAAAAATAAGGAAGAAGAAAGAGTTCTTCCTTTGATGACAATAGGGAGAGAGAGGTGGCCAAATTTTAGGAGTGAGGTGAGGTGTAGCGGTGTGGTATGAGAGAGTGGGAAAAATGCATTTAATTATTTATTCCCTAAGATAAATACCAATTTTCATTTTCACAAAAAGGATTTTTATTTCGAAGTTTTACATACTTGACCCGTCTTTATTCCTTCCCTTCTAAGAGTTTTGGTCCTTATTTAAAAGGAAAAGAAATTCAAAGACTGGGTTTCCAAAACACAAATGGTCAAGTAATACTAAATAGAAACATCCATACTTGTCACGTACTACATAATGCTAAAGTTTACTAAGTTGTAAAATATAATAAGTGCAAATGTGAAGCATAAGCTCTCATTCTGTTAGGAGAAAGGTACTCACACAATAATGATCTAACAAAGTTCACACAGTGCACTCGAACTTCATTTAATCTTGGAGAAAGAATTAATCTAATGTTATTTCTAGGACTAAATAATTACTCATCTAGATGAATAGTTTGAATGAAAGTGACTTACTTAAGCATGGTGTGTCACATTATGGTAAAAATGTGCATAATTATACTTCAATTAAACACATAAAATAATGAATGTGATTACTGTAAAGCATAGATAATTCTAAAAATCATAAGAATATTAACTGAAAATAGCAGTCTTACACAAACATCCCTCTAAATAGTTAAAAGCATCATATTCAAGAAATTTGAACTTCCCGTCTAAAATATAACTAAAATCAAACTCTCGTACCTTTGGGGGAAGATTATGGATAAATTACACCAACATCCCTCTAACTTTTCTAAATTACACAAATATTTCATCTAATTTATTTCATGAACAGATAAGTTCATACAACTCTTTTTCTTAAACCACCCTCACAACTTATACCTTTTGTAACAAATTAATATTAATGAGCCATTATTATTTGTATTTTCAATTTATTTGCTTACAAGTTATAACTTGTATGAGTAGGTGCTTAAGAATACTTACAAAAATTTTAGGTTCTTATTTGTAAATAAATAAAACTAGATGTGATGTCTGTATAATCAAGAAAAATTACAAGAGGGATGGTTGATGTAATTTACCCAAATAATGTTCTCTATTCTTATAACGTGCGGTCTTTTAGGGTTTTTTGTCCAATTTACAATTCTAGGATGATTGGAGTATTCTATGTCTCATTGTGCCATATGAGTATTGAGAGTCGTATCCTTAAAGGTAACAACCACTTGTTGTTGTCCGGTTCCCTCGACAAAAAAATGAGGTTTCATTAGCTTTAGAATGTAACTATTGAACAAGTAAAAAATCTCTACTATGCCACATGAACGCAAATGATTGATCAAGAGGCAGTATGAAGATCTCCACCTCACGAGAACGGGGAGAATGAGATTTTAATCAGAAGAGAATGTCACGTGGCTGCATTGGCGGCTGAAAGACAGAAGGATGAGACAGCTGAAGGTACTAGATGAAATGAAGGGGCCCACGTCTGATAAGAAATCCGATAAGTATGGGCGAAATCCTACAGGCATGGTGAAACCCTAAAAAACATTGAGGGGAGGGGGATCATTCCCCTCTTTTTACTATTTTATTGTTAAATCGAGGCTTATATAAGGCTCGTGTAATGAATAAAGAGGGAAAAATCTTTTCAATACAGCAAAAGTAATACTCAGAGCATTTACCACTCCCTCTCTCTTTGCACAAACAAAGAAAGGAAGAAAAGGTCAGTACTAAAAAAAAGAAGAAGAAGGAAGCATAAGTAACTGGAGCTCTGGCTACTTACTGAAAGATCCCCTGGTCTTGGACACGATTCAACAGCCATCACCGCCCCGATTCCCGCCGATCAGAAGGGTCCCATCTTCCCAACCTTTGTCATTTTTGGGAGATCAGTGACCAAACCCCATTGTTTCTCGCTAGCACGGGGAGCCAGACAGTAAGACGTCCCACATATTTTAATAATATATATGACACAAGTTTCATCTATGCCTATATTGAGGTTATGCCTCCTATTTAAATCTTTTATTCCTAAAATGATCATGTACTTATGAGAGTGTATTGGGAAGGGGCAAGATAGAAGGTACCAAAAAACTGTCGAAGTATGGGGGAAAATGGAGCTTCAATTTTAAAGCTCTATACATGGAGGCTAGGGTGATTTGGTATTGGGGATGGAAAGTGAAATATTTGGGTATTCCATCCTCGAAGCCGTAAATGACATCCAGAGGAAGACATCTTTATGACGATCCATAAACCGTTTAAACTCGCCCTAGTTCCTAACTAACGGTACGATGACCTTAAACTCCTTTTCTCCCCTAATGACTAACAAAGAAAACTAAGAAAGAGAAAGAGAAAGTAACAAAAGTGAAGCAAAAATGGAAGAAGAAGAAGAGGACTTATAGCGGGCAGAGCAAATGTGAAGGAAAAAGTGAGGAAGACAAAGGCCTTATGTAGGCTACGAACGCGAAAATGAATGCATTGAAATCTACGAATCTAAAAAAGGAAGTAAAATGTAATTAATTCTGAAAAGGAGTGAAGTGCAGCAGGCGTATGGAATAGAACGCCAGTTGTCACCCTGCAATGGACAAATGATGATACGGCATTTGGAAAGAGGAGGAAGCGCATCTTGTAAACTCGCACTAACCGAGAACGGGAAGGAGAAACGACGCAAGCAATAATTGAGAGCGTGAATTGAAAACCCACATTTATCACCAAGAACCGAGAACAGGAAGGTGGAACGGCGCAGACAAGTGACGAGATATCATTCCTGAGTGACACATCAACAACGTGGGGAATGATGAAATGATGATATACATTTTTATTACTCAATAATATATCTTTATGTGCGCTATTAATATTCGGAGGACCAATAAAGTAGTAAAGAGATAAAAAAAATCGAAGCTACCAAGATACACGTGAAGTACACTCATTACGCGTCAATGAATTGGAATTCATTGAGTGTAATGGGGGGAGCAAATGAACAGGTAGAAAATCTACATTGAGCCACGTGGACGGAAAAGATCGATCAAGAGGCAGTAAAAAGATCTTCATCGCATGAGAATAGAGAGGAAGAGATTTTAATTAGAAGAGAAGGTCACATGACTGCATTGGCGGCTGAAAGAAAAATGGATGAGATAGCTGAAGGGACGCCTGACAAGAAATCCATAAGTATGAGCAAGATCCTACTGGCATGGTGAAACCCTCGAAAACATTGAGGGGAGGGGGATCATTCTCCTCCTTTTACTATTTATTGGTAAATTAAGGCCTATATAAGGCTCGTGTAATGAATAAAGAGGGGACAATCTTTTCAATACGACAAAAGCAATACTCAGAGCATTTACCACTCTCACCCTCACTCTCTAATCTTTTCATCATTTTTCATTGGTAATTACTGCGACTTTATTGGTGTGGAAAAAATTTATTTACAACTATACTCAAAAGAATAGTCATAGAACATGAGTGTTCGCCGTTACTAGTCATTGCTCGATTTTTGAAGAAGTTAATGATCTTCCATTATAGAGTATTTTTTTATGTGCTACAAGACGTTGTCAACTACTCTAACTCTTTTATGTTTAGGGAAGCACAAAAGTAGCCTGTCTCTTTGTGATTGTATTTATGTTCTTAGTTCTCTTTCTTCTCTAAAAAGAATAAGAGATGACTGGATTAAAAGTCTCAACTAAGCTATTATGTTCGCATGTCTTTCAACGAATAGTTAGTTAACTCATGATGCGGGCGTGTGAACTTAACCATCGTTTCAACTCAATTTTCATTGGTTGCCTTGTTGAATACCTTCCTTGTGTTAGTTCAGACCATGTGAACATTTGTCTATCTACTCAGTTCAGCATATTGATGCTTGGCAAACCAATGTCTCAGGTTCAAGAGCTTTTCAATTGGCCAGAAAATGCGAGATCTTCAAACACTTTGTCCGCCAATGGAATCAAAGAAAATTTGGTGATATTCATAGACTCTTGAGAAAGTGAAAAGCCCAACTGGAATCTGTCCAGTCTGTCAGAACCTCCTTTACCTCAGATCCCTTTTTAGAATCCATGGAAAAATCTCTTTTCTCTGAGCTCGACCAAATATTGGTAAGCGAGTTTGTGTTCTGTCACAAATCCCCTTTTGGGCATTTCTCTTATCTTTTGAAGAAATTTAAATAGCTTTTTCTTGGGTACGTTTGTATTCTAACAAATTCAAATTCTTACCCCCTTTTTGTTACTAATGTGGTTCCTGAATGCTGGTGGCAACAGTGGAAAGAAGTTATTGTTAGTAGAGGAACAAAATTTGCACAATGTATAAAATTTCAACGCCACCAAAGGTCAAAGAGCGGCCATGCATTGAGAATAGATGTTAACAGATAACAGTCAATGGCTAGCGGTTAGCAAACGATGACTAGCGGATGGAGTCTGTAAACATTGAAATGGTTAGTAAAAAAAAGAGTAGGTTGAAGACCAAATCAAAAGACCCATCTACCAACAAACATTTCTCTCCGTTTAGGCACCTAAAAAGGTGACACTAGCCATGTTTCTTAACTGACAATGTTATTTCATTATCTATAAATAACGAGATTATTTTTTTTTGTAATTAGGGGGGAAGTGGCCAAGATTAGCCTTGTATTGGTCTCCTTCTTCTTAATAGAGTTAGTAGCGAAGTTTTTGGCGCATTTTTTTTTCATTAACCATTTTTCACGTAAATTATTATGTCCATAACTTTCTTTTATTTACTCATTATTTTTGTATTTCTTCATAAAAATAATTTCAGTTAATTCTATATCTGTGAATTGTTGCCTTTACAATTGACTTGGACACGAGTAGTGGAATCAATGCTATCTTACTTAAAACAATTACAATTAAGCCAGATGCTAAAATTTATTAACAAAAAAATTGACCTGACTTAAGCAACAACTCATAATTAAGCCAATTGCTGAGTTAAAAAAAAACACCCATATATATATATATATATATATGTGTGTGTGTGTGTGGATAATTGTTATCCTGATCTTGTCCATTAATTGTGTTGAAGAGCATGACAGTCATTGCATTGTGCTTTTTATCATGATCTCTTAAATATCTTATTGGCATTTTGCCAATAATGAAACTATTCATCTTCATCTTCACTGAGTTCCACATCCTTAAAAGGGTCTTGAGAATCTTGGAAGGGATCATAGGTCCATTAGGAAGAGACCAAACATGAGATTTTCCCATTGGATTTTGGAGATTCATTCTTTTTATTTTTGATTGGGTGACTTGATTCTACTGAGAATTCAGAGTTAGAACTAGAATTTTCCAGAAGGAGGAGCATTTTTTGTATTAACTACTACTTTTCTTTGGATTTTATAGACTTATTTTTGCCTTTTGAAGAAGGTCTTGTGGTGGATTTTGAATTTTGGGAGGAGTCTGATGATTGCTTAATTTGTAGAGCCTGATTATCTGGTTCCTTAATTTTTAAGGAGGCCACTGGAGGCTTGGGAGATTTTGTCTGAGAGTGAGATTTTTCCAATTCTTCATGTATGGAGGCAGATATTTTGAGTGTACTGAATTTGTCCCACCATTTTACATAGTATTGTCTGGTGAGGATTTCTTCTTCAATGGCGTATTGCCATTTAAGGATCCAAGAGATTTTGAATTTATTTACAAAATAAATTATTGGAGGAAAAAAGGCCTCAACCGTTGAGGGTTTAAATAATTTTAAAAATAAAATGTAATTTTGTTGTAAATCAATTGAAAAAATCTCAAAGACAGGACCATGGATTGACCACCATCTTAAAAACCATTGGTAAATTAATTTTGAAATTTTTGTCAAAATTTAAAAACCAAGAGTGGTTGGATTCACTATTTTGATACAATAAAATTGTTTGTCATGCATCAATATAGTCAAAATAATTATATTATTTTTTATTTAAAAGTGGTTTTAACCGTGAGGGATGGATTTTCCATTCCTTCAAAGTTATTATTTTGAGGATATAGAAGGAATGATAAAGGATTTTTCCTTCTGCACTGTTTATTAGTTTGATATTTATTGATTTTGTCTCTAGGAGAATGTCTCTATAGAAACTAAGGATTTTGTCCTTGTGTTCAGGGACAAAATGGGAATCAGGAAGGAAATGAGCCTTCACTATTTCTATCAGATTTTTGAAATGGGTGAATGGGTGTTCAATATAGAAGAGATTTTTACTGGGGGTTTTCTGTAATAAGGAGAAGATGTTCTATAATTGGTGAATGGTTGGTTGATGACCAATTGTGGGTCAAATGGTTTAGAAATTGTAAATGGGTCAAATTGATTGACCAAAGCATTTTGGTAATTAGGTCTGGTGGGCCTAAGAACCGTTAACTGGGTATTTTTAGGAGTAGAAGACTCCTCTTTGATTTGGGCCTTAAGGGCCAATTGGTGAGTGGAGGTTTCTCCTTTGGTCATTTTTCCGGAAGCTTAGGGCCTAGACCCCATCCTTTTGTTGCCCCTGCAGGAATTCACGTGTTAAAAAGTCAGGGACTGAATTATCAACTCCTTTAATAAATTCGATATTGAAATCAAATAAGTATAGATTGTCATCAAGCAAAGATTTGTTTGGAGGCTATATTTTTAACATCATTTTCTAGAACATGCTTAGCAGATTTGCAATCAATTTTTAACAAGAATTTTTGGTTTAGCAAATCATCTTTGAATTTCTGTATGCATAAAACAACAGATTTTTTTCTTAATAGTACTGTAATTAATTTGTGATTGAGACCACGTTCCAGATGTAAACCTAATAATTTGTTCGGGTGCTTCTGGGGAAATTTTTTGTAACAGGATGCCTCCATATCCAATCTCAGAGGCATCAGTTTGGACAATTTTAAAAGAATTATTAGTGGGAATGCCACGACAAGGAAGTGTCTTAATATGGGTTTTAATTCTTTTGATTAAATCAGTGTGGACAGTTGTCCAAGGAGGAGAATTTTTTTTAAGCCTGTCAAAGAGAGGCTTACAATCAATTCTCATTTTATTGTAAAAATCAGATATGTAATTCAAAGATCCTAGAAACCTTTGTAATTGTGTTTTATCTAGAATTTCATTGGGAAATTTGTTAGCAAATTGTATTACCCTGTCAATTGGCTTGATTATATAATGGTGTATTTTGAATCCTAAGAATCTAATCTTAGATTGAAATAAGTTAATTATTACTTTTAATTCTTGAAATATTTCATCAATTATTTCAGTCTTAGAATCCAAACTATTATCTTGGTTAACAACCTTAATAGAGGAAGATGACTCAGTAGATTTATTTTTTAATTACTGAATCATCTCTTATTAATCAATTTTCTGTTTCTGCAGAAAAATTATATGAGTGGAATATTGATGGTTTTTCTGAACAAGAAGTCCTCAATCGATTACAACACATGACAATGGTAGCTAATTGCTACATTACCTCTCACAGTTTACTTCATGAAGAAGTAATAAATCTGCTAGTCACATGATTCACATGAATGTTTCATTCCTGGTGGGAAAAACACTCACACATGAATCTAAAATCTCCATCCTTTCAGCAGTTAAGATTGATGCTGAAGGAAACCCAATTATTGGAGAAAATCAAGAAACAATACCTAATGGTATAAATACGCTCATTTACACAATAATTGAACACTTCATTGGTACGCCAAGCAATATTACTTCGCGTATACATGATCAATTAACAAATCTTAGGTGTCCAACATTAAGTGATTTTAATTGGTATAAGAATATATTCTTATCCAGAGTAATGTCAAGGGATGATAGTAATCAACCATTTTGGAAAGAAAAATTTATTAATGGATTACCCAATCTTTTTGCCCATAAAATAAGGACAGTCCTTAGTAATGACCTAGGAAATATAGACTATGATAGTCTAACCTATGGAACCATAATTACTATAATACAAAAAGAAGGATTAAAAATGTGTGTTGATATGAAAATCAACAAACAAATTAAGAAAGAAAGTAAAACTGCTAAATATGAGTTAGGTAATTTCTGTGAACAATACGTTTTACCCTCTATTACCCCTTCTCAAAAGAATAGAAAACATTCTCATTTAAACCCTAGAAGGTCTCATAAGCCCTATAGGAAAAATTACCACAAACATAGAAATAAAAAATTTGATCAAAACTTTTCTAAAAATAAATACTTCTCTAGGAATAAAAATTATTCGAGAAAAAGGTTTAATAAAAAATTTGATAAAACTAATATTACGTGTTTCAAATGTGGTCAGAAAGGTCACCTTTCAAATACTTGTTAAGTCAAAAATAAAATTAACCAATTAAAAATTTCTGAAGAAGATAAACAAGAATTGTTTAGAATCTTAGAAACAATAGATTATTATGACAGTAATAGTGAAGATTTAGGAGAATATGAAACCTTTAATCCTCTGAAACTGAATCATCAAGTTCTGACAGTAATTCTCCTAACATCACTATGGGGTGTAGGGATAGTTGTTGTCAAAAAATCATTGTCTTAAATAAAAATGAAGAACAAGAAACCCTCTTGTTAGATTTAATTTGTAAAATTGAAAATCCTAAATTAAAACAAAAATACCTTGAAACACTTAAGAAAATAGTTCTAAAGAAAGAAAGTACGAAGTCTAGTAATAATAATACTGTAAGTCTTTCACAAACTCTTGAAAAATTCAATAAGATAGAAGGAAAAGAAAAATAAGTTACCCTACAGGAATTTCAAAAAGAAATTAAAGATATTAAGATTGAAATAAAAAATTTGAAGAATTCAAACACTGAAATAAAAGAAGAATTAAATCTTTTAAAAATCGAAAGCCTAATTAATAAATAAGAAATAGTTGAACCTAGTAAATTACTAATATCGGATAATGAGGATGAAGAACCCATAAACTATCAAGAAGAAGATGAACATTTCATCCAAATCCTCAATCAAATAAAAAAAATGGCACATAATGGTTAGAATAATTATTCAAGACTTTGATTTTACAACAATGACTCTTGTAGATTCGGGAGCAGATTTGAATTGTATGCAGGAAGAACTAGTTCCAACCAAATACTTTAAGAAGATAAAAGAATCTTTGTCCTCTGCTAATGGTACTCGTATGCATATTAATTATGAAATACTCACAGTTCATATTTGCTAAGACAATGTATGTTTTAAAACATCATTTCTCTTAGTAAAAAATATGACTGACAAAATTATCCTAGGTTTACAATTTATTGCTCTGCTATATCCATTTTCAACAGAGTATGATGGAATAATTACCAATGTTATGAATAAACCAATAAAATTTAAATTCCTCTCTTCTCCCAGTAATGAAAAATTAAAAACTCTAAAAGAAAAATCTATCTCAAATTCAATAAATCTCATATTGTAAAGAAAAATAATTATGTTTTTTACAAAATGAATTAAAATTTAACAGAATTGAAGAACAACTTCAAAGTTCTATTCTCCAAAACAAAATTAAAAAATCTGTAAAGAATTATGTTCTGATATTCCCAACGCTTTCTGGCACAAAAAGCAATATACTGTCAATCTTTCCTATATTCAAGGGATTTGATGAAAAAAATATCTCAACAAAGGCAAGACCAATTCAGATAAATTCTGAAATGCTTGAGTTCTGTAAAAAGGAAATTACGGAACTTCTCAATAAAAATATTATTAGAAAAAGCAAATCTCCTTGGTCCTGCTCGGTCTTTTATGTCTAGAAGGCCAGTGAAATCGAACGGGGAGTTCCTCGTTTAGTGATAAATTATAAGCCCCTTAATAATTTTTTAGAATGGATAAAATATCCAATATCAAACAAAAGAGATTTTATAAATAGACTCGAAGATGCAGTAGTATTCTCCAAATTTGATATGAAATCTGGATTTTGGCAAATCCAGATAAATGAAAGTGATAAATATAAAACAACATTTGTAACTCCATTTGGCTATTATGAGTGGAATGTAATGACTTTTGGCCTTAAAAATGCTCTTAGTGAATTTTAAAATATAATGAATGAAATATTTAATCAATTTACTGATTTCTCAATTGTTTACATTGATGATGTTCTTATTTTCTCAAAAACAATAGAACAACATTGGAGGCACCTTGAATCATTTGTTAAGATAATAAAATAAAATGGTCTAGTTATCTCTGCAAGCAAACCTCTTATTTATATATATATATATATATGTAAAAATCACATCTCTCTTATAAAAGAGGTTAGAAAAAAAATGATTTAAATCAAAGAAATCATACTGTCCAATACCTGACCCAAATTTAAAATTGTAAGATAAAAATCTTATTTGTCCGGAAAAGGAAGAAAACAATAGTCAACCAGAAAACAAAAATACCAAAGCTTATAAATTTGAAGTTGCCGCCAACAGGTAGAGTAACGTAGTAGTGTATATAGGAACCATAAAAGTGGGAAACTAGGTTGACTAATCAAACGGTGTAGATCTAACCTCATTCATTCAAGTATAGAAAAAATGTTTTTTTTGGCTTCATACTCCACTATTAAAAACTTATACTATTATTATAAACAATTGTACCAATTTTTATTAATTGACATAATAGTTAAATTCTCAGTTATCTTATAAAAATATAAATTTAAGTCATGGTATATATTATTCTGAAGTCGATTATATAACATTTATAAAATTCTGACACTTAACAAGTTAGTGAGCGTTTAATCAATGTTAGATATATATAGACGTTTTAGATGAAAATTCAAAGGCAAAAAATATCTGATAATCCCGTAAAATTTGTAACTTAATTAAAAGAAGGCAAAAAATTAGAAATGGTAAACGATAATAAAAAAAAGTCCAAATGCCAAAAAGCCTAAAAACGAAAAGCACAATGAATGGCGCTCTTTTTGTTAATTTCAGGGACTTTTTGGCGGGGGATTTGCTTTGCTGGATCCTAAAAGTTTTCATTCATATAACATCGGGGGTATCTCGGTCATTTAAAACATAGAATGCGCTAGGGTTTCGCTCCTCATTTATATATCTACGGTGGTTTATCAGCCATTATAAGGTTCTTGCATTTGTGTCGGTTCGATTCCTCTCTACCGTCCCCCCCCCCCCC
>QANY01009141.1:516573-550717 GCA_003255025.1 Datisca glomerata | reverse complement strand
CCCCCCCCCCCCAATAAAAAAAATATAAATAGAACTAACAAACAAGTTATATATGCTTATATGCATTCAGAAAATACCATATTAACCCACAGTTATCATTAAAAAAACATCATATTAACAAGCAGAACTAACAAACAAGTTATCAACCCTCCAACAATATAAATAGAACTAACAAACAAGTTATATATGCTTATATGCATTCAGAAAATACCCTATTAACCTACAGTTATCATATCTGCTATAGCACCATATTTAGGTTAGTTCTCTTCTCTCCCTCTCGCCTCCATTCCTATCGACTCGAGTCTCGACTCTCCCTCTCCAGCCTCCCTCAGATCAGACCCTCATCATCTCCCTCAGCCTAGTTCTTCTCCCTCAAATCAGACCATCTGCCTCTCCCTCAGCTCAGATTGCCTCTCGCTTCTCCCTCTCCCTCAGGTCATACCCTCGCCCTCCCCCTTAGCTCAGAGTGCCTCTCACCTATCCCTCTCCCTCATCCTAGTCCCTCTCTCTCAGATCAGACCCTATCCCTATCCCTCAGCTCAGACTGTCTCTCACCTCTTCCTCTCCCTCAGCCTAGTCCCTCTCCCTCATATCAAATCCTCTCCCTTTCCAACAGCTTAGACTGCGTCTCACCTTTCCCTCTCCCTCTCCCTCAGTAGTCAGTCCCTCTCGCCTCTACCTCTCCTCATCTCAGTCCCTCTCCCTCTCCATTAGCTCAGTCCATCTCCCTCTCCCTTAGTTTGCACATAAACTTTTAAAAGGTTCATATTTTACATAGAACCATAGCATATGAAAGCAATAAGCACACACACACACACACACACATATCATCACGGTAAAAATAAACCATATTCATCAAATCGAGCTACATCTTCTATAATATAGCAACATCTTCAACCAACTTATAGCAATTTGATATGAAACAAATATATACAGAATCTTCCTAGAGCTCCAGCACCTAAAAGAGAAACTTCTTCTGACTGTCAATACGAATTTATTGCTCAATACTCAAGATCGAGTTTATTCATCTGGAATGAAAAAATCAAACCTCACATCGATAGAACCAGAGCTCTCTCCTCTATCTTTTTCATTGTGGACAGTTTTACTCCTTTTTGAAAGCCACCCAATCGTAGCCCTAGATCTATTGGAAATAAATTCTGATTTCAGAAGTTAACTAGGTCTAAATAGAAAAAAGTAGAGAGGAGAAGAAGAACGCTTCTCACGAAGCTCTGTAAAAACTCGCTTTGATTCTATGGCCTGTACAAAAAATGGAGAAGAGGGAGAAGGGCAGAACGTAGAAGGGCGGAATGTAGAAGGGCAGAATGCAGAAGGGCACAGAGAGAGAGAGAGAAGGGGGAGAGAAGGAGAGAGAGAAAGAGAGAGAGAGAGAGAGAGAGAGAGAGAGAGAGCTTACCATGGGTCACTGCTCGTGAGTGAGAGGGAAAGGGACAAGGAGAAGGCAGACGCGAACAGAACAAGAAGCCATAGTGAGAGAGCTTACATGGGTCACTGCTCGTGAGTGAGAGGGAGAGGGAGAAGGCAGACGCGAACAGAACACCTGGAATAGATATACCCCTCGATTTAGAGGGGTATCGAGATACCCTCAATGGAGGGTATCTTTACATTCTAGGAATATTGAAGCACCTAAAAAATTTGAACCAAACAAAGCAATCTCATACTTGTCATCACTTTCCAAGCATATTGCCTGATATCACCCTATACCAAACGGCCCCTGAGTTATATAAAATATTCACAACTCCATGCTTTTAAATATGAATTAAATTTTTGGGTAAAATATACATTTCCCCTTCACTTTAGAGTCAATTTCAAAATAGACATTACACTTTAAAAATATACCATTTTTCTCAAATATAAGAAAACTATATCCATGTCCCACCAATTCAACTCAAAGATATTGCTCACTTGTCTTCCCAATACAACTATCACATCACTAAATCAACTCAAATAAAGGTTTGTTTGTTCATTTGCTTAATTTTTTTTGCTTCCTCTTTATCTTTATTCTCGCTTATTCTTCTTCTTTAACGAACTTGCTTCTTCTTCAGTGGAAAATCTTACATCTTCTTCGGCGACACTCCCTCCCATTCTTCTTCTTATTCTTCAGAAACACACTCAGGAAAATTCTGTTTCTTCTCCAGCATGAGACCCAGTGACCCCTTCTCCTTCATCATCTTCAAAGACGCATTATTCTTCTTCAGTGAGACCCATTATTATTCTTCAGTGAGACTCATTCTTCTTCTGCTTCAACGAGACGCACTTGGGTACCCATTCTTAATTTTTGGACGTAAAAAATATCTCAAGTATTTACCCGGTTGCCTACTAGTAGGATAAAAATAACTATTTGAAGGGTTCAAGTAGTCATAAACAATTACCTGAACCTTTCAACTATTCATATGATATCTGATTTGCTGACTGATAAAATAAAAATAACTACTTGAAGGGTTTACGTAGTCATCAAAAACTACTTGAAGGGTTCACGTAGTCATCAAAAACTACTTGAAGGGTTCAAGTAGTTAGTCATCAAAAACTACTTGAAGGGTTCAAGTAGTCATCAAAAACTACTTGAAGGGTTCAAGTAGTCATCCATAACTACTTGAAGGGTTCAAGTAGTCATCAATAACTACTTGAAGGGTTCAAGTAGTCACCTGGTCTTTTAACATCTTAAAACATGATCATCGTCAACCAACAAGCTTAATGGTTGGTCATTGGTGTCGTTAGTTCGAGGTTCACCAAAAAGTTCTCGACTCATATATAAGTTCTTATTGTAGGTAGATTTGTGAGAGTTGAGTAGTTGTAAGAGTTATCAAACTTTTGTATATGGCTTATTGTGCTTCCTTATTTCTCTTATGTACATTTTTCTACATGGTTTAAAACAATCCAGTTAACAATATTTCTCAATTATGTCAATTATTTTAACTGAGCAACATGTCTTGTCCACCATATAGTGCAATAAAAAAATTTAATTTAGTACAATTACAATCTCCACAAGTTCACACATACAGATTTCCATCACTACATTTCGATTAATACTACAACTGATCCTACTTGCCACTAACAATAGTCACAATTATAAAAGGCAAAACATAGAATATAAGCATGGAAATAAATTTCATCTTGTCCGTCCAACCATCTAATGCTTGAATCCTTATATCCATGCGTCGTAGCTCGTCCTTAAGTTCTTTTAAATCACTATTATTACTACTAGCTTCACTCACCTCACCAAGAGGGTTACACCATCCAAAATACCAACATTTATTCTCCAATGAACAATAATATTGTGCCTACACATGTTTAGAATACAAAACGTAGTCTCAAACTAAGAACTGACTCATCCAACTCTTGAAGAGTCATTTTATCAAACACTTGCTGGGCATGATGCCCTCACAAATAACCTAAAGAGTCAGTGGAATTTTTCCTTATTTGATTTTGCCAGTAAACAAACTAATATGAGAGTTTTTAATTTTTCCAGCATGTAAATTGTATGTATTTTTACGACAACTCGAACCATTCAAGTCGCTATTAATGACTATTTAAACCATTCAATTAGTTATTTTTATTATGTCAGTAAGTAACCCGGAAACTAAATGACTACTTGAAGGATTCATTATTAAATAACTATTTGAACACATTCAAGTAGTTGTATATGACTATTTGAACTCCTTCAAGTAGTCAATTGTTCACTAGATTACTGACTATTAGAACAAAATGACTACTTAAGAAATTCAAGTAGTCATAAACAACTACTTGAACCCTTCAAGTAGTCACTTATTCACTGGATTACTTACCACCAGAATCAAAATGACTACTTGAGGGGCAAACTAAATGTATCTAAACTCTCAAAACTCACAACCATATGAATAATAACTATCTTCTTGCAAGAACTTCAAGCTAAAACCCATAACCTACAACCATCTAAATTAATATGTACAAAATTAAAACCCACTTTGTTTTGTATATAGCAAAGAAATACTTTTCAAACCCAAATGATTTTCCCCAACCCTAGTACAGGAAAAAGTTCTAATTTTTAAACCCTAGACGATATTCCCCAACCTCCAATAGAGAATATTTTTTTTATTATAAGGTACAAGGAAAAAGGATGAAAGAAGAATAATAAGAATGGTACATGAAGTCCTTTTCTGCGTTAAAAAAAGAGAAGAATGAGAACCTAAGTGCGTTCCTGATGAAGATGAAGGAGAATGGGTCTGTGGATCTTGCACTGAAGAAGAAACACGGTTTTCTCAGTGCGTCTTTGAAGAATAAGAAGAAAAATGGGAGGGAATGTCTTGCTGAAAAAGATGAAGATTATCCACTGAAGAAGAAGAAGAAGAGAGAGAGAATAAAGATGAAGAGGAAGCAAATGAACAGACAAACATTTTATTTGAGTTGATTTGGTGATTTGATAGTTATATTGGGAAGACAAATATGCAGTACCTTTAAGTTAAATTGGTGGACCAAAAATATAATATTCTTATATTTGAGAAATGATATATTTTTCTAAGTGAAAGTTGAAAATGATATATTTTTATAAATAACCCTTAGTAATAGAGGCAGAAATGCTAAATGAAAAAAAAACATGAATAGAATACATGAATTGAAATGAAATATAATGAAAGTAAAAAAGAGAGAGCAGAGGCAAGAGAGGCGTATAGAAGTTACAGAGTTGCTTCTCTTTACAATTTTCTTTTTTTAAGTGAGAGAGAAAGTGGAAAAATTGATGACGTCTCCATTTTTAACTGGAGATATAATCGGCTTCAATACTTCATGCCGGCTGTGCATGATGTTTCGTCATAATTTGTCACTGAAATAGTGACAGAAGGTCTGAAATAATGATCATACGTCCCACGTGAAACAATAATTTAACTATAAATTCTTATTTAAAATTTTTAAAGTGCATATTTTATTTTGAAATTAATTTGTAATATGTATTTTATCCTAATTTTTATTAATTTATCTTTTGATTGTTAACGATTCGTCATAATATTTCATTGAAATAGTGATGAGACATTTAACGTGAAATGATAATTTAATTATAATGTCTTGTTTGATTTTTTTTTAAAGTGGAGATTCTATTTTGACATTAACACCAAAGTACATGGGACAAATATATACTTTATCCTACATTTTATTAATTTGTCCTTTTTTGATATATAAAAGCCCAAAACATGAACCTGACCATATATACATATAAAACAAAACAAGGCAGCCCACGGACATAATAGTAGATGCACAAAACATGCGTGGACAAACTTCTGTAAAGCACATGGCAGCAGTACACACTATTTCTTCCAAGTATATACAGATGTGTGCATGGCACATAATTCTCTATTACAAATTTACATTACCAAACAGTTCGGCTTCACGTATAACTCAGCCAATGGAAAATGGTTTCACGTGAAATTCAGCCCATATATATTCAAAGAAACACATCCACATGAATCTGTTTCAAAAATGCCCAGTTCGACGTCTTCGCATTCAAGATTCATTTACAGAATATTCATCGATTCTTATTGCAGATAATTTCACGTCATTAACACCCATTTGAAAGTTATAAAATTTTCATGCGAAAATTTCAGAATAGGTTTTTTTGTAATTTTCCAATCATAATTTAAGATTTGAAATTAAAAGAAGAGAGACAACACTTTAATGGATAAAACTATGAGTTCCTAAATCTAATTGCTCTGGTACCACATGTGAAATTTAATTGATTATTGCAATCTATTGATTATGTTGAGTAGACTTATAAGTTCTATAATTGATGAATTCATATGTTAATCTAAGCCTAGAATTAATTATTATGTTTATATTTATATTGAGTATATTTAAATAGTCTTTTTGCACTTTAATTCCTATTTTAGTTCTTCAACTGAATTACTATTCTTCAATCGTTTATAGATTTATTACTTTTAATGTCTATCTTTTGTATAAACTTGGAGTCTATTGATTGCGATGTGCTAATGTTTATTTTTGCTATGTGTTAAACCTACATATGAAAGGATATACATTGACAACAAGTGAACAAATGATTAACTATAATATTTTACCACAATTAACTTTTTTTTAGTTAAATGGAAAATATATTAATCAAAGGGAAAATACACAGATACAAGGGGCATACTCAAGGATCAAACCAAAACACAAAGTCACACGACCTACAACCAATTATCTACGAAGCTAGAGCCAATCATAATAGATCGAGTTTGGCTTAAGAAAATAAGTCTATCACTTATCATCCTAGAAATATCCTTAGAGATAAGGGAAGAATCAAGAACTTTACTAACGAAGATTCTCCTATTTCTCTCACACCAAATACTATGGATAAAACAAGTAATGAGCAATTTGGCACTCAATCTAGAAATATCAGCACTACAATCATTATTTAAAAAATCAACTAATTGGTGACCAAGAACATGCTCATATCTGCTGCCACATTTCACCAAGATAGGAGATAAAATAGCCTGAGACATGAATCAATTGAAGAACAGGTGTTGAGTTGATTCTGAACCAGACACACAAAGAACATAATCTAAGTTAACATGAGGCTTCCATTTCTACATGTGATCCTTAGTTGAGAGCTTGTCTTGAATAGCTAACCACGTGATGAAAGCACATTTGGGAATAACTCTTGAAAATCAGACAATCTTAGACCACAGAACAACATTTTGATGAGGATAGAGAGCTCTATAAGTATTTTTTATAGTAAACCTGCTAGAATGAGAAGTTGTCCACCTCCACAAATCTTCCCTGCCAGAAGAAGCCTGAGTATCCAGATCAAAACTCCACTGATTTAGAGTAGAATGCACAACAACATCAAGGAAAAACCAATCTTGATCATTAATCAAGACTGAAGGGGGAGTGTCACAATTAACTTTTCAAACTCATTTGAAATAGATTTGTACTTGATAAATAATTATTTGCATAAACTCACTTTTCAACCAATATACAATATTATATCTATGCAATAATCAGATATAATGTTTGTCCATTCTCGATAGGCCTAATCTTTTCGTTGCTTCCTTCAAAATTGCTTGTATATGATCATATTTTCGAAGCCTACAAAAATAGAGATACAAATTAAAAGAAATGAAGTAAAATAAAAATATGTAGAACCAAGTAGACATGTTAGAGTTTCAAGCACCCATGTGACAAAATCTACAGAGTGTAGAATTACAGAAGGTTCTAAACTATTTCCAAAGGTTCTGAACTATTCGAAACTATCTGAAATAGAAATCACAATAAGAAAGAAAAATTAATTTATAAGTGGTCGATTTCAATATTTGCTTCTATTTTTTGCTTGTTTAGGTGAACATAAAAGTAATTCGCATATTACAAATTTAGAACTACCTGTAGAATAAAAAACATACAAGTCATAATAGTACATTGCAAATCGAGAAAAACAAATGATAACCATGATTTGTGAGTCAAAATACATGTAAAAGACATTTAATTGCAAATGTATATATCTCGATGGACGAAATGGCTAAAGTAGAAAGGTTTCCTCTTCACTTCATCAGGAGTGAAGTTGAAGATTTTCTAATTTTCTAAATAAGAAATTCCAATTTGAAGAAAAATGGCTTTTTGCATATCCACGTCTAGGCCAGGGAAATAAAGGACAATATTTTTTTTTTGAAATTAGAAACTAGGGACAAGTTGGTTCTGAAATAAATAACCCAAAATTGGAAGACTCAATTGTTGGGCATAGTGCTCTCAAAGCATGTGTTTATATATTTTTAATATGAAATAAAATTATATTTTTTTATAATTTATCTTTTGAATTGTGGTTAAATAATTTATATAGATATCTGAAAATTTCATATTCATTAATGGGATTATGATCTTGTATAAGTATGAGAGGATTAAGATCATTAATAATGAATAAAATAGTCTGCAACACATTAAAGTATGAAATCTTTAATGAATGGTTGCTAGTATGGTTCACTAAGTATTTTAAATGCATGTGATCTCATTATAACATAAAAAACCCTATGATAGCGGCTAAAAAATGCTATCATAGGGTTTTCATAGCGTTTTTCGTAACGCTATGGTTGCCAACGATATTAACTCTGGCCCTGCAATAGCGTTTAAAAAATGCTATCATAACTACTTTTAATAGCGTTTAAAAAATGATATTGTAAACTTTCAATAGCATTTTTTAAATGCTATAGAAAGCGTCCCATTGCGTTTGGTGACTTTCTATAGTGTTTATAAAATGCTATCGAAAGGTTACGATAGCGTTTTTTAAACGCTATTAAAAGTAGTTATAATAGCATTTTTTAAACGTTATCGTAGGGTTGAAGTTTTAGTAATGTTGGCAAACGTAGGGTTACGAAAAATGCTATGAAAACCCTATGATAGCGTTTTATAAACGCTATTATAAGCATAGCAACAATGTGAGACTTTCAGCGTTTAAAAAACGCTATTGTAACTTTTCTATAGCATTTTTTAAACGTTATAGAAGGGTTACCAAGCGCAAAGAGATGCTTTCTATAGCTTTTAGGAAACGCTATTATATGTCTACCATATCATAACTGCATTTGCCTATTGTGCTTCTTTAGGCTATTATATTCTCTTATTGGGTTTAAATGCTGTAAATAATTTACGCTAATGTATCAAATAAATAATATAAAGATCATCCATTAAATCACTAATTTAAAATATTTAATTAAAAAATTTACTAATAAAGATCCATATCAAATACGATATCAAATGTCCGAAAAAAGCCTACAAAAAGCATTCTGAGGTGTTCATATCATATATTACAAATATTTTAAGTTGTACCAAATATGACAAATACAAGCCAAAGTTTTCATCAAAGAACTTTCATGTCTTCTTGTTGGAATCACATTCCCCATCATTATGTGGAACCATGCACCTCCTGAATTACTATGTGTTTGTTGTATTTTCGGTAGACCTATATTAAAAAAATAATTGTTATAGTTCAATATCCACTAATAAACATATATATTATCTCTATAAAAGGTTTTCCAATATTCAGACATGTTGATCTATAAGATTGTAATCGAGATTGCAAAACCTTATTTCTTGAAATACATATCATAAGCAAATTCAACACAAATGCAAGTACAAAAATACAAATCCAACATTTCAATCCACATTTTTAGCACCCCTCCCTTAACATTTCAATTATGCCACAAATTATGTCAACCCGCATTTCTAGCGCTCACAATACTAATTGTTCATGGATGAGCTTGCAAACAAGTTTCTGCGTAAAGTGCACAGAGTTATTCGCACTTAGTAGATCTTTACACTACCCTAATTAAAATTACAAATCTAGAAATTTCCATATATTTTTCCATGTTTCCTTCCTTATGAGCTACCCGTCTCTACCCAAGAAGGAAACACAACTTAGAAGGCATCAACTTTGGATCCTTCTAGAGCATGACCAATATGCCATTGAGTTTCTTATTTCAAAAATAAGAAGAATTAAAACAGAAGCATGACAAACAATATACTAATTTGCAAGACTTAAAATTATCTTCAACTCATGATGTAACTTCCAAGCAAACTTCTCAAACAGAATAGCCAATGAATTTGCCACACATACAGTAGCTAGCTGCAAATACTTATATGCTGGAAATTTTTGTTTAACATCATAACTCCCTTCCAACATCTTTTATTCTTCTCATTTGTTCAAATTATACTTAAAATATTTACTGTATGTAATTAAGATAACAATGAAGGACAGAGGAATGAATCCCCCACTTAATGTCTTCAGACAACCCAATAAAGAATCATCATAAACATATGGCCAAGGAAATGTTGTTTATGAAAAAAATAGAGAGAGAGAAGGGAGCATTAAAGCAAAGCCTAGAACAAAGTAACACAAGTCTATATCATCATAAGCCATATCACATGAAGAACAGAACAACCCAACTTATTCCACTCCTACAGCTTAAATGGTTAAGCAGATGTTCAAAACCAAAAAGGAAAGAAAAATTATCAAAGACAAAAAGATAGATACTCGTTATAATTATTGTCCAGCATTTATGTCAGCTCATATTTCTAACTCCCACAGTACTAGTCATCATATCAGAAAAGTTTAACATAACATTCAGAATCCAAACTCACCAACATAAACAAATCCAACACAAATGCAAACATGCCCAGCACCCCCCCCCCGGCATTTCAATCTCCAACACCATTTTTCATCATCATACATACCTATAATCACCACCACCATTTTTCTCCCAATCTCAATTAACACCACTAATGCAGCCAATAATCAAAATCAAATTAACCTAATTTCAATCATGTCCAACAGAATATCAACCAATAGTAGTTGAAAAAGAAGCACTTACAATGGGACAATTCTATTAGTGGGTCATGCAACTGTGTTACCTACTGCATCTTCAATACATTTCATTGAAGACGTAGACAATTCTAGGCCTAGATCCGGATCACTGATATTGATATACATATCAGTGAATGTACTTTATATAATTAGATTATATAGGACATGACCGATGTGAAATAATATCTTTATTAACTTACCGTGTATCATAAAGATCTAATACATATAAAAACTGATAATCATATGTAGATAAGTCTAAATCTTGAGTAGTCATGGGTTTCTATACATGTCTAAAGATTTGTTTATAAAAAAGACTAGTGAATTTTGTTTGGGGGATTCAGTGATATGGATGGCTAGGATCGTGATCTTACAAGATTTGAAATCCAAACTTTCTTACTGGATCGTATATTGGGGTGATCAGATAAGTTAATTTTGAATTAACTAACATCTATTTATTTATCTGATTAAAATAAATAATAAATTTGACAAAATTGCCACATGGCCCACTGTAGTGACTCGCGGCATTATAGTGATGGCGTGACTCTGTAGTGCCGTGAGGCACTACCGTTCTACACCGCACACTGCAGTGAGTCCCACTGTAATGACACATTTTTGTAATTAATTTATTAGTTTATAGATCATTAAAATCTAATAAGCCTTGACCGAGAAGATATATAAATATTATTCTATTGGTCTCAGTGTGTGCAACTGTGTGATTAAAAGTTAATAAAAAGCTATGCGAGCTTTTCAAATTTTCTCTCAGAGTTTTGTCTCACAATAGTACTTCTCTAAAAATCTAGATCTCATGTGTTGAGTATATCTAGATATAGAAATGTGTTTTTGATTTATTCTACGTGCCCATACACATCCTAGTGTGTTTGATGATTGGTTTGAAAGATCTTGATATGGATCTCACAGTCTGTTGTTTGTGAGATTACAAGTTTATTATTTGCAAAGATGCCTGATAAGACTACAAGAGGTATAACTCTTATCATTGTACGTCTTAGATTTAATGTATAGATATATAATGGATCTGATGAGAAAAAAGTGTATTTCGTTTAAAAGTTTTTTTAGAATCCGTGTCGTCGCAATGGTTTTTGTTTTCAATCGATAAAGTTTTAATTTTTTTTAAAGCCACGCCTCCGCCACGAGATGCCATCTATTCCAATAATTGATATTAGAGCAGTCTTTTTATACGTACACATTAAATACTGTGTGGGTGTTCTTGCATTATTCATTATATATTTTGATATGTATGAATGAATGGATGATTATATTTTTTGAATGTATGGTTTAATGATGAATCGTTAATTTTATGGTGACTTTTGGGTTTAGGCTTTATTCTTATTTTGTCTAGATCTTGTGTAAGTCATTTTGGAGATAAGAATTCGTCTAATTTTTATTTTGATTATTATGTTGTAAAAGTTTCGTACGCGAGAAGACAAAGAACGCATGAGCCGTTGGCTTTCCAATGGTGGAATTACCGCCGGAAAATTTGACGGATGTGGTGCCGCCGTGAGGCATGCTGGCGGTTTGACCACCAGCGGTGGATGGGTGGCCGACAAAGGTGGTGGAAGTGTCCCAGTACCACCGCCGGCGTCAATTGTTGTAATTGTCAGGGTATGTTTTGCGGAAACCCTGATACCATGTTGCCTTAGCCCTATGATGTTTCGTGAAAACTCTAACTCTATCTTTTATTTTTTAATTTTAAAATTAATGTAATTTTAAAATTAGTTATTAATTTTATTTGTTTGAAAATTAAAATTAATTAATTGATTGGGTTTGACCTAAGTTTGATAAGTCATTAAATTATTTTTTGACTAATCAAATTCAATAAATTTTAATAGAGAAATAATGGGATTATTTAATTAGTAAAAATAGTTTATCATAATTAAAAAGGTTTTGATCAAAACTTGAAGATTATGAAGATGGACCTCTGGTGAAGAATTAACTATTTTAAAAATATTTATTCTTCAAGTCCAGTTTGTAATTATTTCTATTTTTAAAGGTTGTAATTTAAAAATACTCAATAGTCACTCGCTTCATCATTTATTTATCTATTTGATTGATAACATGACCATGCATTAGTCGATTATATGACATACATGAAACCCCACACAGTTTTATTTAATTATGCATTTCATTAATAAAAACATGATTGATAAGGACTCTCCTAATTTATTTACATAAATTATTTTAGGAAATCAATTGCATGCAAACGGTGAAGTTTTAATTAGTTAAATTTGGTAATCACACCAGTCTAAAAGCCTTAATAACCTTTAAGATAACTGACTTTATTAAAAGAAAGTTTTATTAGAGTTTGATGAATGTAATTAATTAGTTATTCTAAGTTCACCTAATTTTTATTTAGGCTTTTTAGAAGGTTAAATCAACTTAGATCAATTAGATTGGATTAATAATTAATTTTACATTCATAGAATTATTTTAACTAGTAATTAATTTAAAATTACTTGATTAGTTAAATAAAAACATATTAAATATAAAATATTGAGTGAGAGAATGTTGATATGTCACTGTAACCTATGATCTCCATTATTAGTACAACACTGTGAGATACAGAGAGGGCCTCGAGATGACTTTGTTTTCACCCCCTTAAGGAAGGTTTCGAACTGTATCAATATCAAGGTTGAACTTCTTAAGAAGATAAGATTAGGTGACGTAGTTTAGACTTGATCGACCCTAAGACGATATATTCTAAATCAAGTCATGAAATTTGAAATAATAGGTTACACTCACAAAGTCACAAGTAAGCTTTGAGTGAATAATTGTGAGTTGACCAAATAAACGATACCTTATTGTTAAAAGAGAAAATATAAGATATTTTGAGTTTTAATTCATAAGGATGTGAATGTCTCATAGACAGTTTAAAATTAATCTGATCGACTCTATGGCGGTACATTAACTGTTAGGTTGTCTTATCATAGATTACTAATTGTTAAGTTTATGTGTTTGATATGTTGCATTTATGCATCACTTTTACTTTCCAAATCTCTTGATATTTATTACAATTATATTAAATTATGTATGTTTTATTTTTCAATTATTAATATGTTTACCATGAGCAACCGTATTACTGTTTTCCTTGCACTTGAAAAACTTAATGGTGATATTCATAAGATGGAAGTCAAGTTTGAATTTGATGTTAATTTGTGAGAACCACAAACTTATTCTTACTGAGGAATGTTCTGAGGGGTCTGCTGCCAATGCCCCTAAGAATGTTAGGGACAAGTTTGATACTTGGATTCAGTCCAACAATAAAGCTACGTGATACATGCTTGTGAGCATGAATGATGTTATGAGAACAAAGCATAAATGATGTTCTGAGAACAAAGCATGAAAGTATGGAAACTGTATATGAGATTATAGAATATTTACAGACGATGTTTGGGCAGCAGTCTGATCAAAGTCATCATGAGGCTACTAAGAGCTACATAACTACTAAGATTAAGAAAGGTGCTTCTCTGTGTGAACAAGATCAACATAATGCATGAGGCAGAAGTACATGGGGATACCATTGATGAAGAAACTCAAGTCAGCATTATACTTGAGTCGTTCACACCAGCATTTTCTTTGTTCACTACCAACTATGTTATGAACAAGTTGCAATTCAACATGACCCAATCGTTGAATGAACTGTAAACTTTTGAGTCACTCAACATAAGTATGACCAAAGAGGGTAAGACAAATGTTGCTGAGCAAAATCCTTCTTCCGCTGTTGTTAATGGTAACAAAAGGAAGAAGAGCAGTGGTAGGGGCAAGAGTAAAAACAAGAAAGGGAAGAAAGCCAAGACATCATCTAAATCCAAAAACAACTAGAACGACACCAAGCCCAAGGGAATATGTTTTCATTGTGGAGTTGAAGGTCATTGTAAGAAAACTGTAACAAGTATCTCTCCGAGCTAAAAAAGAAAGGTAAATATGATTTACTTGTACTTGAAACTTATTTAGTGGAATATGATTTGTCATCCTGGATATTGGATTTATGAGACACTAACTATGTATGTTCTTCTTTGTAGATGATTGATTCATCAAGGGAGTTGGATGATGGCGAGATGATAATGAGAGTTGACAATGGTACATTCGTGTCAGCAAGACATTGGGGACAGTCTGTTTAAGCTTTGAAAATAATTTTCTTGTTTTGAACAATGTTTATTTTTTTATGATTTTTCAAAAATTTGAGTTCTTTATCGTCGTTGCATGAAAAATCTTTTGTTTTTATATTTCTTTTATTTCTAAGAATGGATTCAATATTTGTCATGCAAAATTTTCGAACGGACTGTATATGCATAAACTGAGTGAACGTGCGTTAAATAATTAAGAATTTTTTAAAGTAGCAAATTCTAAAAGTAACAACGACAAAGAGTTTCTTATGATGATGACACTTATCTATGGCATCTTAGGTTGGGACATATTAATCTAGATAGATTAAACTAGTAAACAAAGCATGATGATTTGAGAAAACTAAAAGTTGGGACTCTTGTAGTTTGTGAATCTTGTCTAGAGGGTAAAATGATCAAGATACCTTTCTCTGGAAAGGGCCAAGAAACCACTTGAGCTAGTACATAGTGATGTCTGTGGACCGATCAATGTACAAGCTAGAGATGGGTATGAGTATTTTGTCACTTTTATTGATGATAACTCTAGATATGGTTATATTTACCTAATACGAAGAAAGTCTGAAACTTTTAGAAAGTTTAAAGATTCAAAACTGAAGCTAAAAAGTAATTAGGTAAATCTTTGAAAACACTTCGATCAGATCGAGCTGATGAATACTTAGATTTAGAATTCAAGGATTACCTGCTAGAGTATGACATTCTATCCCAACTCACAGCACTTGAAACGCCACAATAAAATGGTGTTTCAGAAAGGAGAAAACCAGACCCTATTGGATATGGTTAGATCGATATTAAACTACTCATCACTACCACTCACATTCTGGAGATATGCACTTAAAACAACAACCTACATTTTGAATGTAGTGCCTTCTAAGTCTGTAAGCAATGCACTTTTAGAATTATGAAATGACTCCAACCCTAGTTTGCATCATTTCCGTATATGTGGGTGTTTAGCTCACGTTCTTAGACTCAAGACTGAAAAATTAGAGTCAATGTCTGAAGTGTGTATATTTGTTGGTTATGCTCCAAAAATAAGAGGTGGGTGCTTTTATAGTCACAAGGATAAATAAATGTTTGTATCGACAAATACCACTTTCCTTGAACACGACTATATGAAAAACTACAAACCTCAGAGCAAAGTAGTTCGCGAAGAATTAGCACCTGATGAGATCATACCACATTCATCATTAACAAATGACAAACCACAAAAACCATCATTCCTGTTCAGGAAACCCCGGTGCAACATCGTAGTGGGAGGGTTGTAAGACAACATATTCGCTCTGAACTATATGCACATGACCTAGTGTCTGACACTAATAAGGACAATTCATTAACCTTTAAAGACGCGATGGAAGATCCTAAAAAGGAGAAATGACAAGATGACATGAATCAAGAAATGGAATCGATGTATTCCAATTCTATTTGGAAACTTGTAAATCCACCTGAAAATGTCAGGACCATTGGATGTAAATGGATCTTCAAAAAAACTAAGGTACATATGGGAAAGTATAGACTTTCAAGGCATGGCTGGTAGCCAAAGGCTATACACAAAGGGAATGAGTCGATTATGAAGAGACATTCTCTCCCGTTGCCATGATAAAATCCATTCGCATCCTTTTATCTATAGCCGCTAGTTTAGACTATGAAATATGGAAAATGGATGTTAAGACAACTTTTCTGAATAGCTCTCTTGAAGAAAACATATATATGATACAACCAGAAGTTCGTGAAAATGGGACAAGATCAGAAAGTATGCAAGTTGCTTAAATCCATTTATGGATTAAAGCAAGCATCAAGATCTTAGAATCTTACTTTTGATGAGATTATTAAATCATATAGCTTTAAACAAAATGTTGACGAAGCTTGTGTTTATAAATATATCAAAGATAAGATAGTGATTTTCTTAGTAATTTAATTAGACGATATTCTACTCATTGGGATTGATGTAGAAACTTTGTTGAAAGTAAAGAAATGATTAGCTGAGAAATTCCAAATGAAAGATTTAGGAGAGACGAGTTATGTTCTAGGCATCCAAATCCTAATGGATAAAAAAATAAGCTATTGACACTCTCTCAGACATCTTATATTGATAGGGTGCTGGAGAGATTCTCTATAAAAAATTTCAAGAAATGTCAACTATCTTCAGACATAGAATTGTCTTTTTCAAGGAGCAATGTACTAAGACACATCAAGAGGAAGAAGATATGAGAAATGTTCCTTATGCTTCAGCTGTTGGTAGTCTCATGTATGCAATGTTGTGTACGAGACTAAATATCTATTATGCAGTAGGAATCGTCAGTCGTTATCAATCAAATCTTAGTTTAGAACATTGGATTACAGTAAAGCAAGTTATCAATCAAATGATGATCATATGTAAATCAGTCTAAATCCTGAGTAGACATGAACTTCTATATATATCTACTGGATCTTTTGATTCACTCGTTAATGTTTGTTTGTAAAATAGACTAATGACTTTTATTTTGAGGATTCAGTGATATCAATGGTTAGGAACATGATCTTACAAGATTTAGAATCTAAGCATTCCTAGTGGTTCCTATATTGATTTCCTCAAGTGTTAATTAATGAACTAAATGGTTATTAAGCTAAAATTTGTAATACGATTATAAATTGGTTGTTTACTAGTAAATTAATGGTACTTAATGATCAAGAGCTAATTAGAAGAGTAAAATATAATTTTGACCAGCTCTAATTTATGAACCAATAATTAGAGTACATAACTACATTAAGTGATTATATCAATGGACTACACGAGAATACTCTATAAATAAAAACTTTAATTTTTAAGAGTGAGATTTCATATTTATAGTGAAGTAATAATGAAATTAATAAATGAGATTATTTAATTAATAATCATGTTTATTAGAGCTTAGAATTATGGGTTTATGGTCCCCTAACCACCTCTGTACTATACAGTTTAAGGTGTGAATACTTCAGGATATGAGAAATTTACTAACTTGCGAAAGAAATTAAATTTCTAGGACAATTATATCATTATGTGTAATTAATTAATTAAATTATTTAATGTAACTTTCAGAAATTATAATTAAATAATTATATCGATTAATCTTGTGTTAATCGATAAATGAGACAACATATCTGATTTATGAAATTAAATAATACTAAATTATTATGAGATAATAATTTAAAATTTGAATCAACTAAATCTGTTATTTATGAATAAATAGATAAATTAGTTGATTGAGGTGATAAGATAAATTAATTTTGAATTAACTTATATCTAGATATTTATCCGATTAAAATAAATAATAAATTTAGAAAAATTGTCATGTGACATGTTGGACTACCACATGTCAATTATTGATTTTGAATCAGAGATTGACATGAGTTACTGTAGTGCCACACGACACTACAATGACACGTGAGGCAACGACACTACAGTGGTGGCATGACTCTATAGTGTCGTGAGGCACTACAGTTTTACATGGTACACTGCAATGTGACACAATGCACATTTTTGTAATTAATTTATTATTTTGTAAATCCCTAAAATCTGATGAGTCTTGATCTAGAAGATATAAATATATTTTTCTACTGGCCTCAGTGTGTGCAACTGTATGATTAAAAGCTAATCAAAAAGCTATGTGAGTTTTTTAATTTTCTCTCAGAGTTTTGTTTCACAATAATCATTCTCCAAATCTTTAGATTTCATGTGTTGAGTACATCTAGAGACAGAAAAGTGTCTTTGATTTATTCTACATCCCTACACACGTCCTAGTATGTTTGAGGATTGACTTGGAAGATTTTAGTGTGAATCTCGTAGTCCGTTATTCGTGGGATTACAAACTAATTTTTGCAAGGACGCTTGATAAGACTATAAGCGATATAATTCTTAGATTTATTGTATAGATATATAATGGATCCAATAAGAAAGAAGTCTTTTTAGTTTAAAAGTTTTTTTGAAAACTGTGACGCAATTGTTTCTATTTTCAATCGATAAAGTTTTATATTTTTTTAAATCACGCTTCCGCCGCACGCCGCTATCGATTTCAACATCAATAAGTGTCATGAAAAAGAAAGTTAATTTTTTTAAAATTAAATTCATTAAACATGATTCAAATGAGTTAAAAAAAGTAGTTTTTCCATCAAAGTGGGTAAAATTCACACTACAATAGGAAAATCGTACCTATATGGTTATATGCGGTAACAGAAATAAGGCATCACTCAAAAGAAGAATGGAAGCAACTCTAAATTTTAATTTCCAAATGGTCTCGAAGTTATTCGCAACTAACAGTGTCTCAAGTACTTCCATGCATATCTCACAACCTTATTTTAAAAAACTACTCACATGTATATCCACACAGCTTGAATAAAATGATATAGCAATCAATATACCTTGAATATAAATTTAGAACTAAAACAAAGTGATCAATCTCAAGAGAAAGACGTATTGATTATACTAAAGAAAGATTGAAAATCCATGAAATAAAATATCATAAAGTATAATTCTACGCTGACTAAATAATTGACCAAGTGAATTGATATTTATTTATATATTTTATCAAATCATTTTAATGAATTACTAAACAATAATGTATAAATAATTATCACATCATCTAATCACTTAAAACTTAATCAATCTAAAATTATTTTTAGATAAAAATTGATGGTTCTTCCCCTTTCGCGTACTTGTTCTTTAACAGAGGCAAACCAATGACCAAAGCAGAGAGGAAGACTTTCCAAACTCAGAAATTTAAATATCATGTCATAAATTGGAGAAACCTGTATGATAAATCAATCGAACATGGTCTGAAAATTGCCTAAACTAGAAATAAAATGAAAAATATATTTGAAGCCCAAAGTTTATCCCAAAAGTGTTTAAAACCCCAAAATCTGTCAGAATGGCCCAAACAACAAAATTACAAGGAAAAATTAAGAGATAAAGTCACCTTTTTATTGATTTTGTTAAATGCCAATATTTTTCTATTTATAAAAATAGCTGAATTTAACAAACCGTTATCTTTTTTCTCTCTGTGATCTCTCCATTCTTATTCTCTGTCTCTTTCTTCTATCTATGTCGTACGTCCCTCTCTGTCTCTTTCCTCTTTCTCGCTTTCTTTATTCTTCTTTGTCGCGTGCAGTGATGCAGAGAATCAATGTTTGAGTCCGAAAGTCACTATTAAAAATAATTTCAGATCTCGTTGATGAAAAAAAATGACGAAACCTATTATAGTATATAAATATACTAAATATATACTATGATATATTAATAATATATTAAAATATATTATATTACATAAATATACCATAATATACCATAGAAGATATAGAGAAATATATTATAGTATATTGATTGTATATCAAAATATATTATGATATATAAATAATATATTTTTATATACTGGAGTATACCTATGCATAAATTTTTTTTAATTTTATAAAAAAATTAAAGTTACAAAAAAATCGTTTATTCTTGAAAATACAATTTTTTTTAATAAAAAAATGAACTGAATGAGCCAAAACACAATTCCATTCTTTGTTTCAGTCGAAGCAACTAGAAACCAAAATACCCTAAAGTTTCTTCAATGCAACCGCTTAAAAAACTCTAACCCTCTCTCAGAGCCATCAGATTCAATCTCTCTCTTTGTGAACAAAGCTTCTTCAACGCAGGATTTCCACATTTCATCCAGCCATAGCACCGCATCTCAACATAGAGCATCTTCTCTTCTTTTCTGTCTTTTTCCTTCGTTTTTGCCATGTTAGTGGCCGCGGCGGCTTGTCGCAGCAAATATCGGCCCTGTCACGGCCCTTCGCGACCGTTACGCATGGGCTTGGCCAGGACAAGACGTTACTAACTTCATGGAGTAGAGAGGCTTCTCTCTTTCCTCCGTTGGCAGAAACGGACGATATATGGTTTCGGACACCTGCAACAAATGAAAAATTCTCAGTTGGTAGCACCTACAAAGAACTGTTTCTTACCAGGCGGACTTTGTCATTGTGGAGGTTAGTGTGGTTCAACTCATCTACTATCTAATCCAGTTTTGTAACCTGGCTGGCAATACCATAATAGATTGACAACCATGGACAACATTGCTAAGTATAAGCAGGGTGAGAGTCAAAGTTGTGTGATTTATGCACAAAGGGAGGATCAATCGATCATATTTTCTGCTGCTGTGATGTCACTAGACCATTCTCAATAGCTTAATTCAGAGTGCAGTTTGATCTTTAGAGGAGCATGGAACCATCAAATAGAGTGACTGCTGCAGAATATAGTGAGGAAATCCTTGCTTTCAATCATTTTTAACATGCTCTGTGTTTCTTTTGTGTATTGTATAATGGATTGGACGAAATAAGAAATTTCAGGGAAAGATTAAAGATACTATAATGGTTCTTGATTTCATTACAAGAACAGTCAGAAAAATGGCTATGGTATCTTACTAAAGTCCCTGCGAATGACCTTCATACTAGACTTAAGGATTGTTGGGGGTTGCGTGATTCTATCTTTGACAATAGTCTGGTTATACTAACATGCTTTGAGAAAGGTTAGCCAATATGTTCTTTCTCATTTTGTATACATGGGTTATATACTAACATGTGTTTTATTTGGTTGAATATATTTTTACCTTTTAACCAAAAAAACACAAAGCAACATTATATCATGGGGCCTTTGCATCCATATATGTATAAATTCATTTCTTTCAATGAAATTAACAATATTGGAAGGTAGGAAAAATCACGGCTCTCACAACTCTGATCATTGTTAAACTTAGTTATAATATTAACTGTTGAGTTTTGCTCAATTTAACCATAACTACAAACTAAAATCACAATTGAGAGGAATCTCCAAGTAACCTTAACAAACTAGATTTGATAAATCAGCAAAAGAAACAAGAAAATAAGAACAATGAAGAAGAAGAAGACATGAAGAGTTTTATATAGGTTCAGCTGTAAACAAGCTTACATCCAGTGTTGAGCTCCAATCAAGAACTCCAATGCACTATAATCAAAACCACGATTACACAGAGATCATACATACACAGCAAAACACTCTTCCATCTCACACCGTGCACACTTTCACATAAAACAGAGTACACACACGAAGAAAGAAAGAAAGCACTCTCCTTCTCACGCCCACTCAAAAAATTTACGAGCTTCAGTTCTTGAAAGCATACAAGAATCAGTTGTGAGAAAAGCCTTGCAAAACGTATGTGAATTGATCGAGCAAGAAGCCTCTAACAAATTTCCTCTTCATGCTGAATCATCACGGTCCACGCGTGACAGAGTTAATTTCTGTTTTATTTTTGTCTTGCCTCAATACGACGCCGTTAGACTTTAACCTCATAACAATTATATTTAATTTTCTTTCTACCCAACTTGCACTGCATAGTTAAAATAAATTCTTTTATCTTTAACAATTTTAGTAAAGTTCTTCAACTCTCAAACACTACATGTACTACCATTAAATTAACCAACGCAGTACCCTTGTTGAGTAAGACGCAACATTCAGCTAACTCCAGCCTTTTCTACTTGCTGAAGGCAGGCTCCCATTTATGGCAATCGACTCTGCATGATTGACATCAATAAGCATAAATTTTTTCCTAAGAATCGAAGAAGCTCATTTAGTGAATCCCTAGCAACCGCACCAATTGCACAACTCATTGGTTAGACACTAAACCTTAAGCATCGAAACCCTATTTAGACACTATAGATTTGGTTACCTTGTTTCAGACTTACATTAGAAGGGGAACTTGTGCCTATTTATAGGTATGGATGGATAGTGATGGATAGTTCCACTAGTTCTAGAGCATTCTAAATAAATTCTAGTTCTAGGCCTAGATATTTCTAGAAATACCTAGATATGTCTAGTACATTCTAGAAAGTTCTAGTCAACCTAGAACCAACCATATTTCTTTACATCTCAAAACTTCTAGAAGACTTTAGTAAAATCTAGAATATTTGAGAATAGTCTAGAAGCTTGTAGAATGTGAATCATATTTCAAAACTCCTCTTTGATATGCACATTTGGTATACTCCACACTTATGTGTAAATAGATTGAGCTTCACTTCTTGAGAGTCATTTGGTAGAATGCCTTGTAAGCTTCTTTCGTCAAACCTTGATGTTTGGAGGATGCTTCAAGATCTCTTGGTTCTAAGTATTGCATCATGACATGCTTCATATCTTTTAGTCATCATCCCCATCTCCTTTGTTGATTGATCTTGGAGTAAGGCTTTCATTTTTTTGAAGATGTTGGCGACCTCCTTATAGTTGTGGCCCATTTTGAAGTTTTTTCTTGTCGTAGTCGTGGGGAGACCTTGAATATTTTCATCTCCTACTTTCTTGCAACTACCTGTCACATTCTTTTCTTTGGTTGGCAAGTTAGTTTTCTTCACATGTGCTGATTAGCTTGATCTCTAGCATATCTCAACTAAATATGAAAGCTTCTTCCTTTGTTCATCTTTATTTTGGCGATCTCCAACATTTTATCTTTCTTCTCGCAGATAGTGCATTGATCTCCTTTAAAGTATTGAATGTAATATTTTTCCATCATTTAGTTCATGCTAATAAAGTTTTAATCAATGAGAGAAACTAATAGGACATCCGCGATCACGAGCGTAGCCAGAACTCGACTTCAATCGAGTCACTAATTTTCTTCCTCTTGTTTTTGTTTACGGATATTTTATATTATTCTAATATATATGGGTATACACGACTTTGTATCTTCTCTATTACCTTCTTGTCAGGTAGATTCTCTACATAGGCTCTCAACGGACTTACTTTATCTCATTAATTCTAGAATAAAAGTATTTTGTATTCCAGAATCTTTCAAAATCCAAACATTTTTAAATTCTCTTCTTAGAATTTGAAGTTTGATGGCACGTAGCTTTCGCAGCCTTGAAACTCATCATGTATTATATCTTACGCTTCTTTGCCTGTTTCGGCTCCCATGATTCTTGGAAAAAATTCAATGCTTGTTGTAGAGCGAACATGACACTTGCATCTATTAGTTGATTTTGTTTTCGCTCTTTCTTTTGAGCAATAGTAAGAGTAGAAATATCATCATGTAGGATAAGTCCGTTAATGATTATTCCACTAAGTTCTAGACATGTTTATTACTAATTAAGTTGTGTTGCACAAGCACTATAAGATAATTCTTCACTTCTAGATATTCGATTTGAAGTATAGTCTTCTTGCAAGAATACAATGTTTATACTTACAAACACTTCTCTATTCTTGATACAATAAAATAAATAACCAACATTTCTTTTTCTATATAGCCTAGCACTACAAGAAAAAGAGTATAACCCGGTTGACGTAAAAAAAAAGCAGTAAAACATATGGCAGAGGATTTTAAAAACCACCGTTATATGTTAAATATATGTTGGCAGTTAGTTAACGGCTGCTATACGTTCGAGCATAAAACTAAACATCAAAAGAAAACAAAACAAGTAAAAAATAGATATGACGACGATTTTATAGGAACCGCACCATATGGCCTTTTTAACGGTAGATATAAAATTGTCAACGTTATTCAGAGAAACATATAAAAAAAATGTAAGTCGGCAGTTAAGCAAACCGCTTCCATACATCATATATGCCGGTGGTTTTTCACCGCCAATAATACCGAGAACAAATAGAAAATTAAAAAATTAAAAATTAAAAATTAAAAGTATAATAAATGAAATACTACGGGCGGTTTTTAGTGGCTGTTCGGCGGTTGAAAACCACAACCCCTAATTTATCTCCAACCCGCAATCTACCTCTTCTCTCCCAAAAATTTCAGCGATTCGAGCTCCTCCACCGTCGTTTGTCGATTTCCTCCACCACTGTTCGTCGACCTCCTTTCTCTCTAGCAGGTGAGTTTCTCTCACTCTCTGTCTCTCTCTCTATCAAACGTTTTTGCGGTTTCGAATCTACAGAGCAGAGGCCCTACATAAGCCGTCTTCAGCGTAGCCTCTCTCTAGTTGGTGAGTTTTGCCCCTGTTTATCCTAATTTCTGTTACGATGATTGGTTCTGTTCCGAGTGTTAGGTAAATAATTCCATCTTTTTAGCTTCTGGGTTCTCTTAAATTTTTGAAATATGAGCTGGGGTTTGCTTAGATTGCTTTCACATTTACTCTTTCTCTTCTCCCAAATGCATGGATCTGCGCAGCTATGTAGCATTCCTTTAAGTTCAATCAGTTTGTCTTGGAGCTTCTAAATTAAAGTTTTAGTTTTCATTTTAAATAAAACTGAGCTCTTAAGTTTTAATGTGAGCTATTGTGCTACAGCAATTGTGTCCATTGACAATCTGAAAGTAATGAAGTAGAAACCTTAATTTAAAAGAAGATACTTATTTGAGAATTTGAAACCCAGCACAAGATAATTGTCTCATTAAAGGGATTTGATGTGTTGGTTTTTTCTTCGAATCCTTTGTCCTCAGATACCACTTACTATGTATAGAAACTTCCAAACAATTTACAATATTTCTCGTTGACTTTTCTTTGGAGAGAGAGATTTAAAATTTGATTTTACATTGAAGTGACTGCGCATGACTTGATACAGAAATGCTAAAACAGAATCTATTTTTGCATTCTAGATTTGTGTTAATTTTTTATTTGAAAGAAACCACTCTGTTAAAAATATTCTAACTAGGCACTCTCACAATCTTTCCAAACCATCGTCCGAAATCAAGCTCAATAATAGATTTGTATGTAAAATGAAAAATTAAATTTATCATGAAATTCATACAATCTATCACATCTAATGAAATATTTACCATTTTGTTTTATTATTAAATGAAGTTCAATACTATTGTTTTTGAACATGAACACATGTACATAAGTTATGATAAACATAAGTTAGATTTTCATTGTATTGAATTATTTATCATAATGTATTCAGATTGATTTTATCATGGATAAAAGTTGGATTGAAAAATCTCGAGTTAGTCAAGAGTACATTAATGGAGTTATGGAGTTTCTTGATTTTTCTTTTGAAAGAGTTTCCCTAGAGGGTAGGATTTTGTGTCCATGTAAACGCGGTGTAAATATGCTGAAGATGAA
This sequence comes from Datisca glomerata, assembly GCA_003255025.1. Classification (NCBI taxonomy): domain Eukaryota; kingdom Viridiplantae; phylum Streptophyta; class Magnoliopsida; order Cucurbitales; family Datiscaceae; genus Datisca; species Datisca glomerata. The sequence goes on along the minus strand of QANY01009141.1, from coordinate 525,232 downwards.
TATGGAGAGTGTGTATGAACACTTAGTTTGTATGTTGAAATTATGTCCATAAAATATGATGTAATAACTATTAATGATTATTTAGTTATTTCTCTAACATTTTGTATTAATGAATTTAATGATTGAATGAAAGTTTTTTTATTAATTAATGGGTATCTATAATTTACTCAAGTCTTGAAACTATTGTCAACGTAAGAAGAGTAATGATAGAGGGGTCTTCCACAAACTCTTCTGAAATAGTTCAGAATGTTATTCGCAGTTTTAGAATCGACTGGACAATTGAGTCCGATTACGACTGTTAGGTTGAACAAAAGATGTTGGTATTGGGGCATGAGAGTGGAGATTTTGACGGTTGTCCTAGACATGTTATAGAAAATGTTGAATAGACAAGTAACAAATCAGTTTAAAGCAAAACCGTTTACTCTAGCTCTAAATCTAATTGTTACACCTTAAGAGTATTTTCGTAAATACCTTAATCATGAAATGAATATGAAATTTGTCATAATTAGTTACGATCTTTGATATGCCAAAGGAGTGAGTTTGAATTGTCGGACAATATCTTGATTGTTGTGATCGTGATTCAACTATGTTGGAATCACGCGATTTACATATATGGAAATTCATGGTGAGATTGCAAATGCAACAATATCACATTATGCTTTATTGATGAGTGTGTGAATAAATTTACTTGGCCAAGTATTTAATGAAATGAATCATTGAATAAGATATGGTGAACTGTACGAGACAATTCACTGTTATATTTTTTTTATTCGCAGTCATAAAAGAGTTAAAAAACAATAATTAGAGGGGTAAAATGATAATTTTACACCTTGCTCTTGGTACTGATATTAACGAAGGGTAATATGTTAAAATATTTCGTGGACCGTGAAATAAAAGCATTTATTTACACCAACATAAAATGAAGCACGCATGAATCGAGAGTTGATTCGGCATTGGACCTATAGTGGAGTCGTACGATATCAAGATTAAATAGGTTGAGAATTTATGGAGATGAATTTGTCGAGTATTTGAATCCTATATTTTATTCATGTGAGTTTATTCAGTCTCAAGAGTGGCTTGTAAGGACATGAATGATAAACAACATCAGTTGGATCAAAAATGTGTTTTAGACCAATGTACACTTCCCGAACTCATATGTGATGGGTGTCATCAAATTAATGAATCAAATTAATTACTTTGATAATTAATTTTGTCATCAAATTAATTAATTGATTATATTTTTAATTATTATATAATTAATATATAATAGAAATTAATTGATAATGATCAATTTAATTTATCAATTTGGATTGATGAATTTAAACACAGTATTGGCTCTAAGGAAAATGTAAAAATCACATAGGGTAGTGTAGAGGAGATTTTTGGCAATTTACAATATAAGTGTATTATTTGTAAATTTTGTAATCATTATATAAAAGATGACATTATGGTTGTCTCCTTAGGTATGTTGACATAACGCTAATCACAATGTGTGATTACATAGAGCAAGAAAAATATTTTCTCTCTCCCCTCTAGAATTTGCCGTCGATTTCTACAGAGGAAGAATAAGATTTTATTTTTCTTCCTTTATTGTTTTGAGAGTGTATACTCAATTCCTGATAATATCATTGTGAGATATATTTTTTAATACTATGAGTGGTTGTTGATGTGGAGATTATTTGAAGTCATCTGAAGAACGAAGAACGCAAAATGAATAATTGGATTTCACCAAATTAGGATTTCTCTAATACAAGAAATGTATAAAATTGTTTCTACCCATTCTAAATACGTCAATTTAAGTATGCATAATCAGAAAAGTTTTGTCCCAAAATTTTAAAACTCGATCCAACAGTGTAATGGGTTTTGCATTGGCTATATGTGTTAGTTTTTTAATGGTGAATCCATATTGTAAAATTCAAAATGGAGAAAAGCTTAATAAAATACTTGTGAACTATACATCTGGACATGAAGCTTTATGATGACAATATGCATGACTTGTTGCGTGATGTATTCAGAATTATGGATAATGAGAGAGGAACAGATGATTTGCAAACAGAACCAACCGCTAATAATATGAATGAGAAACTAAATGAAGATGCTTAAAACACAGAGGTAAATGATTTCTCTAACTTAATTAGAGATGATGATGAACCTTTGTATCTAGGATGTAATTTTTTTTTCAAAACTCTAATTTATTATGCATCTTTACAACCTCAAGTATCTTCATGGATTGAGTAATGAAGTACTATTGGGTTGCTTGAGTTATTGCGTAATGTTGGAAATTGTGTTGCCAAAAACATTTTACGAAGCTGCGAAGATTATAAAAAAGTTGGGTCTTGGGTGTGAAAAGATACATGTTTGTCCAAGTGACTGCATATTATATTGGAAAGACAAAGAACAAGAACAATCATGAACCATTTTTGGTACTTCAAAGTGGATAACCAATGGGGGTGATAGTACATCACAGTCTCAAGGAAAAATGAAGAAGTCAAAAGCTGCTAAAGTGATGCGTTACTTTCCTTTAAAAGTCAGGTTACAAAAATTATGTATGTCGTCAAAAACTGCTGACAATATGATATGGTATCATGTAGTGCGCACTGAAGATGGTATTTTAAGACATCTTACTGATTTTGTTGCTTGAAAAGCATTTGGCTCTAGACATACTGAATTCTCATCTGAACCACGTAATGTCAAACTTGGTTTTGCTAGTGCTAGTTTCAACCCATTTGGAGCAATGATGTTCAGTTATAGCATGTGGTCTGTTCTTTTGATTCCATATAATTTACCTCATTAGATGTGCATGAAACATGCATAATTAATTCTCTCTACTCTTATCCCTGGGCCTAAACTTGCTGGAAATAATATTGACGTGTATTTGCAACATTTGATTGAAGAATTGAAAGAATTACGGGAAACGGATGTTGATAATATGATGCATCAATGAATGAAGTTTTTAAAATGCACAGCATTTTTGTAGACCATTAGTGACTTTTCAGGATTAGATAATTTGTTTGGGTGGAGTATTTTCATCTACTATCTAGCTTGGCATCATCTTTCCTTAGTTGTATGCTTTGCATCCACACATGTGAGATGTAACAAGGTTTAGAATCTTCAATATTGTGGTGTTTCAGGCACTGTCCTAAATGATGTTAGATTCAAAATACATCATTTATAAGGCTAATCCACCAAAAATGTAGTTATGTTAACTAAGCATAGATCTCATTATGTTCAAAAATAAAATTGTTTCTCCTTCCTGTTACACCTTACTTTATGTGATGCACATGTAAGCAGGTGAGTTAGAATCTTGTTATTTACCAAGTAATCCGTGAATGTACTTAAGAGGTATTCAAAAGTGAGGTGGTATACAATTTCCTCTCCACGTTGGAGTTCTCTCGGACGAGAACCTGCACAACACAGACAAAGAACTCTAAGGCACAGAGAACCGGGGATGGTTTCCGCGTCGAAGCCTCTGATGCCTAAGTCAATATTTGGTCGATATTTTGGCATAATTTCCTTAATGGAGAGAAGGCGTACCTCTTCTGTTAGTGGATGGGCATATTTGTAACTCGATCTTTGGGTGAAAGAAAGCGTGTCGAAGAAGCCTCAAAGGCATGTTTGGGAAGTTTTGCAAGACACAATGTCTATCTTGATTATTCATGATTGGATGGAGGGGAGGCGATCTTGACATAAAACATTAGGCATTAAATGTTGACATGCCTTCGAAATGATCAGACAGGGAGCTATCCTGACATCCTACCATGGCGATTAGACTCTTGGGTGCCAAGGCCTGTGAGAAAGTTGTTACTTTCGACTAGTAATGATGACCATTCGTTTAATACTATCCGAGCTCTCCCCATGAACTTTAATCTCTTATACGTGCAAGGGTCTGTTCAACCCGAGCATTCTTGAGGCTGACTAGTCGAGGTCGGTCCTTCTCCATAGAAGTTTTCATTCGTCATAAGCTTCCCGATGTGGTATGACACGTGTCGTCCCGTTATTGGAGATCGAGAAAACACCCATAACAAAACATATTGTATATGAGTTTGAAAAAGCTATAAAAAACAACGGTGTAGCGTACTATGAAAAACTTGGAATTTCCACAAGATTGACTAACAAGAACGACGCTAAAACGCTGTGGATTACTTTCTACAATGTTCTTTGCCTCCTATAAAATCTCACATTTTTTGTAGTGGAGCTTGCTCTTAGAAAGAGGTTAGACTCTTGAAGTATTTTATTTAGCAAGAAGAAAAACAACATAAATTTGCACTTGATAGCTTCATACTTATAACCTGTGGGCAACTCTGGGCAACTCTTATACTCGAAATTAGTGAAGTTTTCTAAGTGTTCATCCAAGCTAACCTCATCCGATATGACTGGAATCCCCTCATCTAGAGTGGCCTAAATTGACCTCACATGGGAGGAGCCTCGAGGACCAAAGTGGTCAACTTGGCCGATGACAAAAGCACCGAGGACAAAGTAATCTAGGGAAAAATGTCGAGGATAGGCTCATCAAGGGTAGGATTGTCGAGGGTGGGCCCTTCCATAATAAGACTATCGTCTATAAAATGATGACCTTAACCTCATCTAAGGAAAGCCACCAACGATGAGGATAGGGAGCACCAAATAACGAGCTATGTCTCGTCCAAGGTGAACTCACAGAGAATGAGGCTGAGGAGCATCAAGTGACGTGTCTGGTGTAGGGAGAAACCACCAAGGATGAGGCCAGAGAATACCAATTGTCGAGCACTACTCTCATCCTGGGAAAGACCGCTAAGAACGAGGACGAGGAGCACTGAGTGACAAGTACTGCCTCGTCTAGGGAGAAAACACAAAGGACGGGCTGAGGAAGACCAAGTGACGAGCATTTTGCTGTCAAAGGCGAACAAACTGATGACGAGATTGAGGAATGCCAAGTTGACATTGAGTACCCTTAGTTTCATTTAGGTAAGGATCAAGGGCTAGCGAACTCCATAATTACCTAAGTCTAAGAAGGAGGGAGATTGTGCAAGCTGGAGAAAAATCCTTAGGGGAAAAGTCCCCACCTCCCTCAAACTCAATTCCCAGGGTGAGGTGTGAACCATGGCGAGAATGATAAAGTGTCATCACACCATCAAATGCACCTTAACCAATCAAAAGCAAAGGTAAGGGTGATTGTACAATAAATGACATCTGAGGAGCCAAACATCCGAACCAATAAGGGTTAAGAAGGTACATAGCCTAGTATGAGGATAGATTGTCACGACACCATACGTGATCACCTATCAGGCTAACAGGGATAGCCAACATCGAAGATTAGTCCAAGGTGACTCATTCGTGGAGGACATTGGTCCTTACTTGTGACAACTCTGCGCCGACTACCCTAACTGCTTGAATGAACACCATAAAAATGAAGGTAATGACATTCATTCAAATAAGCAACAAACCTCCAACTTACTCTTGTCTATGGCCTCCTCTACCTCGATATAGACTTAAGCTTCGGAGGGGTAAAAAGAAGACAATCTCCTCACCTTGGTATCCTATTTTAACAATTTTCTCTACAAGTGTTGAGACCAAAGGTTGAAGACATTAGTGAAAAAATCTCACCTTCTAAATTTGACCGTCACAGGTGGAGATTGATTCTAAACAAATGGTTGACTAGCTGGAATTTAAACAAATGGTTGACTAGCTGTGTAAGATTTGACCGTCATAGGTGGAGACTGATTCTAAACAAATGGTTGACTAGCTGGAATTTAAACAAATGGTTGACTAGCTGTGTAAAATTTTACCGTCATAGGTGGAGACTGATTCTAATCAAATGGTTGACTAGCTGTGTAAGTGTTCTGAAGCAAGTTGCAATTTAAGGAACCTTGTTGTTGTTCAATAAACATTAAATGTTATTTTTTAGTGGGTTTTTCAATTAGAAGTTACAATTTAGAAGTTACAATTTAGAAGTTAATGGAAACATAAAATGTCAAGAGTCTTTGTAGATGAAAGGTTTGTAGATGAAATTCCAATGGGTGATAGATTTAATTATTTTTCAGTTTTTTTGGCAAGAGTAGAGTCTATATAAAGGCCCTGTTGATTTCATTTGAAAACATAACTTAGAGGAATACAAAAGTTAAATATTTCAAGCGAGTTTTTAGTTTACAAATTGGTATCAAAGCCAATGGCGAATGTGACGGGTCAAATGCCGCTACCACGAATAACGAAGGTGAACTACGAGAACTGAAGCATTCAAATGAAAGCTCTTCTCGGCTCTCAAAATGCATGGGAGGTGGTCGAAGAAGGTTTCGAAGAACCAACAAATACCACGGGATATACGACGGCTCAAAACAAGGCGTTGAAAGAGGCGCGAGCGAAGGATAAGACGGCATTATACATGTTGTTCCGAGCCGTTGATGAGTCGGGCTTTGAGAAGATTGCCGGTGCAACTACTTCAAAAGAAGCGTGGGACATTTTAGTAAAAGTGTTCAAAGGAGCCGACCGAGTCAAGCAAGTGCGTCTCCAAACTCTTCGTGGCGAGTTGGAGATCATGAAGATGAAGGAGTCGGAAAGTGTATCTGACTACATCACGCGTGTACAAGGTGAACCAACTCATTCGTAATGGCGAAGCGTTAACCGATGTGCGAGTTGTGGAAAAGATTTTGAGATAATTAACTGACAATTTTGAGAATGTTGTGTGCGCAATAGAAGAATCAAAGGACCTTGCGACGCTCACAGTCGACGAGCTTGCCGGTTCTCTCGAGGCACACGAACAACGTAAGAAGAAAAAAAAGGAGGAGACACTCGAGCAAGCACTTCAAACCAAGGCGTCAATCAAAGACGAAAGGTATTCTATTCTCAAAATTTTTGAGGTAGAGGGCGTGGCCGTGGAAGTCATGAAAATGGTCGCGGTGGTCAAGGCAGCAGTCATGAGAGGTACTATAAGGAGAAGGGACAGTCGAGCCAACCAAATTGGCGTGGAAGAGGACGCGGTCGAGGAAGAGACGGCCGGTCGAACTATTCCAACATCGAGTGCTACAAGTGTTACAAGTATGGTCACTATGCGAAGGATTGTAACTCCGACAAATGTTATAATTGTGGTAACGTGGGGCATTTTACAAAAGATTGTCGAGCCGATAAAAAGGTGGAAGAAACAACCAACCTAGTCTTGGAAGACGAAAATGAAGGCCTTCTCTTGATGGCTCAAAATGAAGTCAACGTCAATAATGACACTCTGTGGTACCTCGACTCGGGGGAAAGCAACCATATGTGCAGTCACGAGTACCTATTCAAAGAGATGCAAAAGATTGAAGATGGTCATGTGTCATTTGGAGATGCATCAAAGGTGGAGGTCAAAGGCCGAGGTACGGTTTCTTACTTACAAAACGATGGCTTAATAGGGTCAATCCAAGATGTTTATTATGTACCAGACCTCAAGACCAACATTTTGAGTATGGAGCAACTCACGGAGAAAGATTACTCGATACTTTTAAAAGACCGAGTACTACACTTGAAGGACAAGCAAGGGCGTCTGGTTGCTCTAGTCGAGATGGGAAGAAATCGGATGTACAAACTGAAAAGCGTGCGAGAAAAATGTTTGCGAGTCAACGTAGAAGACAAGGCGTCACTGTGGCATCTCCGCTTTGGTCACCTACATCAAGGTGGTGTAAAAGAGTTAGCAAAAAAGAACATGGTGCACGGGCTACGGGACATGGACTATGAGGGTAAATTTTGTGAAGAATGTGTGCTTGGCAAGCAAGCGAGAACCTCGTTTCAAAAGAAGGCAGAATATCGAGCTAAACATATTCTCGAGTTGATTCATACCGACATATGTGGACCAATCGCCCCTGAATCTTTCAGTGGTAAAAGGTACTTCATTACCTTTACCGATGATTTCTCACGGAAAACTTGGGTTTATTTTCTGAAAGAAAAATCTGAGGCATTCGAGGTGTTCAAAAAGTTCAAAGTGATGGTGGAGAAGGCAGCTGGTAGACACATCAAAGCCGTACAATCCGATAGAGGTGGCAAGTATACTTCGACGACTTTCATGGAGTATTGCGAGGAGCAAGGCATAAGGAGATTTCTAACCGCACCATACTCTCCTCAACAAAACGGTGTGGCCGAGAGGAAGAACCGGACTATTCTCAACATGGTGATCAATGCTCAAGAGCAAGAAGATGCCGAAGGAATTCTGGGCAGAAGCCGTGCAATGTTCCATCTATGTACAAAATCGATGTCCACATACGAAGTTAGATGATCAAACACCACAAAAGGCATGGAGCGGACAAAAGCCAACAGTTTCTCATCTCAAAGTATTCGGTAGTGTGGCTTATGCACACGTACCGGATCAACGATGAATGAAGCTCGAAGATAAAAGCAAAAGGTATATTTTTATTGGGTATAATGAGAAGACACTTCGTCGTAGTCGATTCCTATCTTTTGTTTGTATCCCTTCGCAACAAGTCTCGCCTTGTACCGTTCTATCTCACCTTGAGCATTGATCTTTTTCTTGAACACCCACTTCACACCAATAGGCTGACTGCCTTTCGGCAATTCTGCTAGCTCCCATGTGTTGTTGCGGTCAATCGCCTTAATCTCCTCGTTCATGGTAGTTTGCCACTTCTTGTCTCGCACCGCCTCTTCAAAGCTGATATTTTCAGCATCTGCCAAAAGACATACAAGGTGTACCTCATTTGTC
>QANY01009141.1:505391-516000 GCA_003255025.1 Datisca glomerata | reverse complement strand
GGAAAAGTACATCGGGATATGTGTTCTTTATGGGAGATACTGCATTTACTTGGCTTTCAAAGAAGCAACCGATCGTGACGCTCTCGACGTGTGAAGCTGAATATGTGGCAGCATCTTGGTGTGTATGTCATGTGATATGGCTTAGAAATTTGTTGAGTAAGATGGAGCTAAAGCAACTAGCTGCAACCGTGATTCAAGTTGACAACAAATCAGCATTTGATTTGGCAAAGAATCCAGTGAATCATGGAAGAAGCAAACACATTGACGTTCGTTTTCACTTTATCCGAGATCATGTGAAGGAAGGAAGTGTGTAATTGGTGCATGTAACAAGTCAGGATCAAGTTGCGGATATCTTCACAAAACCGCTACCGAAAGGACTTCTCGACAAATGCAAGAAAATGATTGGCATGACGGATGGTAGAAGCATTTAAGTTTATGGGGGAGTTTTGTTGAATAAACATTAGATGTTATTTTTTTAGTGGGTTTTTTCAATTAGAAGTTACAATTTAGAAGTTACAATTTGGAAGTTAGTGGAAAAATAAAAGGTCAAGAGTCTTTGTAGATAAAAAGTTTGTAGATGAAAGGCCAATGGATGATAGATTTAATTATTTTTCAGTTTTTTTTGCAAGAGTAGAGTCTATGTAAAGGCCTTGTTGATTTCATTTGAAAACATAACTTAGAGGAATACAAAAATTAAAAATTTCAAGTGAATTTTTAGTTTACTGTTGTTTTGATGAATAATTTTCCCTCTTATAGGAATGTTCAGAATTATGATATTGTTGATTTTCTTTCACTACCCTCAAGCATTGTTTCTATTACGGAAAGGAAAAAGCTCGACATAAGATGCAGGCTTAGGTCACCTTAGATTGTGATTTTTCTAATAATGATTCTCTGGATAAAAAAAATCCCAAAGCGGTTGTTAAACATGAATCAGCCAATAGCCGCCAAGTCAACGGTTAAAGTAAAGGGTAAAAACAATATAAGCAGAACTCAGAAGCTAAGCAGAAGCCAAAGAGTTAAGGAAACAAAATAATTGATAAGCACCACTTCGTTTGGCTAAGCAGAAGGGAGCTGGAAAGCTTCTAGTTGAAATGGAGTTTAAATGGAAGGACCAAAATATCCTCAGGACAATGATGATAATTCTAGCCTTTCTCCATCATGTTCATGCTCACCCAGAAGATGATTCTCATCTCAAAGTTGCTGAGGAAGTTCATGCTGGTGTTATTCTTGATATGCGATCCTGGGAAGGTAAGATTGTGAACGCCTCCATATCCATGGCTGTTTCCGATTTCTATAGTGTGCATAGTCACTATAGAACAAGATTGGTTTTACACACTAGGGATTCTAAAGGAGAACCTTTGCTTGCTTTGTCTTCTGGTAAGTAATTTTTTCCCAAACTGCTTCCATTCTCTGTTTTTTCCTGTTATTACTCTCGGTCTTGCTTTCTTTCTTGTTCTTTTAATGGTGAACAATCCTTCTTCCAAACTCCCTCAAGCTGTTACCATATGAGTCGAAGTGTTAAATTCTAGTATTCCCAAAAGTTACTTTGAGCCATTTGAACTTTTCTTAAGTAACATGATTAAATATTTCTCTCATGTTTAAGCCTAAGACTTGGGCGTTTAACTTTATGGCTATTATTAGCGTGTCTGCACACTATTTACACCTACAGCTCGTTCCATATCTTCCAATAAATTCTTCATTTATCAAAATTGAAGTTTCATGTCTGATATCATGTTATGTTTCAGTTCTACCTAGTATAACTGATCACATCACATTTTTTAGAATGAAATCATTCATTCAAATTTTCTTTCGAAGAATCTTGTTTTAAATGCTTTCTGGAAGGGAGTTAAATGTTACTTTAAGGTTGAGAGGCTTCCAATAAATTCCTCATGGGTATGCATTTTAGCCGAAGGTTGGTGATACATAAGTTTAGACGCCAACTTCCTTTAATACCATTCTAAATTATCAATGACTCAAAAACTTAAGTTTATGTGTTAAGACGAATTTAATTCATTTGAGTTTTTTTTTAATATTAGAAGATTGACTGCCTGCAGTGATTTGAACCCTAATAAATAAGGAATTACTCTCACCTTGAGCTATCAACTAATCTTTAGGAGTAGGATTATCTGTCGAGCTTTGGAATGATAGAGGCATAGTTGGAACTGGTCTCTCCAATCATATCCGCACAAACCAATTCAGGAAAAAATAAAAAAAAATTACACATTAATAGTTGATCACATCTAACTCGCTCAAATTTAAATAAACTGTCAAATCTAATTTAACTGTAGCTTCTACGGTTGCTTGGTCGGGTCCTCATCCCTAATTTTAATATTAAAGAAAAGAAGAGTCATCAATATTTGGATTAAACAATCAACTAGTCAACACGTTTTATCATTTTAATCGTAAATGACAAGTGGGATCATGCCCTTGATAGAAAAATAAAAAATTGCACAAGGTTTTTAAAATCATAAGAATTAACCAACTGAAACAAATAAAAAACAAACAAATAATAGTCTTCATCCCTAATTTTAATATTAAAGAAAATATGCAATATTGGATTAAACAATCAAGTGGTCAACAGGTTTTGTCATATATTTAGTCGTAAATGACAAAGCGGAACCATGCCCTTAATAGAAAAATAAAAAATTGCATAAGGTTTTTAAAATCATAAAAATAATCAACTTAAATAAATAAATAGAAACAAACAAACAGAAATAGCCATTATCCCCTTACAGAGAGTCCCCTGAAAGAGTTACTGAGTTGGAGAAGAAAGAAATAAACCAAGAAGAGAGCACAGAATATAAGAATCAGTTTGACAGAAAATGATCTCAACTCAATTACTGAGATACTCGATGCCTTCTGTATTTATATTACTTAGATTTACATAGGTTACATGATAAGCAATATCATTACATAATAACTCCTTCAAGTAACTGAACATAAGTGATTAAGAGTTAGTTAACTTTTAACAGCTGCTGACATGGTAGTAAGTGATCCTCGAGATATGGTTTCAGCTGCTGCCAACCACTAGGAGATCTTTGATTCTCTCTTTATGTTATCATCTCCCCTCAAGCTAAAAGGGGAGATCTTCACTTGAAACTTGCCTTTTAAGTAATTGAATCGAGGTGTAGAGAGAACTTTGGTAAGAAGATCAACTAGTTGTTCAGTAGATGGAATGTACTTGATATCAAGTTGTCTATGTTGTACTTTTCACGAATGAAGTGAACATCTAAATCAATATGATTGGTTCTGCTATGGTAAACTGGATTAGAGGCCAATGCTAGTGCACTAATGTTATCACACCAAAGGATAGGTGGGTGGGACATGTGCAAAGCTAATTCAAGCATGAGATCTCTGAACCATTGAATTTCTGAGCTGCATTGGCCAAACCCTTGTATTCAGCTTCAGTGCTGGACCTTGAAATAATGTGTTTTTTCTTAGATGACCAAGACAGTAAATTATTACACGAGTAAATCAAATAGGCTCATGTGGATCTCTCGTCTCCCACATCTCCTGCCCAATCAGCATATGAGAAGGCTTGGATGCTGAGTGTGGAAGATGGTGTAATAGCTAGTCCTTCATAAATGGTGCCTTTTAAGTATCTTAACAATCTCTAACATGTTGTTCAGTGTGTCTCAGTAGGAGCATGAATGAACTAACTAAGCTTATTAATAAGAAAACTAATATATGGCCATGTAAGTGACACATATTGTAGGGCACCTACGGTGCTTCTGTATAGAGTAACATCCTTCATAGGTTCTCCCTGTGTTAAAGACAACTGAACAGAAGAACTTGCAAGTGAAGGAGCAGGCTTGGCCTCTTCCATTTTAGTTTTCTTGAGTGGGTCAGTGATATATTTGGTTTGAGTAAAGTATATACCAATTTTATCTGTATGAATCTCAACACCTAGAAAGAAATGTATTGGCCCTAGATTCTTTAAGGCAAACAACTTGTTCATATCAGAAGTTACTTTATATATGAGAATGGAGCTATTACCTGTGACTAATATATCATCTACATACACCAGTAGATAAAGAACCTATTGTCCAAACTGATATATGAAGAGGGAAGTGTCTATATTGGCATTCCTGAAACTCCATTGCAAGAAAGCACCTCTAAGTCTGCCATATTAGTCCCTTGGTACCTGTTTAAGGCCATAAAGGGATTTTTTATCCTGCATACATGATTAGGTCTGAGAGAGTCTCCGAATCTCTCTAGTTGAGGCATGAAAACTATTTCCTTCAAGAATTCATTTAAAAATGCATTATGCACATCAAGCTGTTTGACCTCCCAACCAAACAGGACTATAAGATGAAGGATGACTCACACTGTAGTAGCTTTAATAACTAGACTAAAGGTCTCAGTAAAGTCAATCCTTGGGGTTTGGTCAAACCCCTTTGCAACTAGCCTGGCTTTGGGCTCATGATGCTGCCATCTGGATTTAATTTGAGTTTAAAAACCCATTTGTTTCCTACTAAGGTCATATCAGGTGAAAAGGTAACAAGATCCGAGGGATCATTTCTCAGAAGAGCAGTGTACCCTTCAAGCATTGCTTGCTTCCAAATAGACTCTTAAGGCCTGGTTAGTTAAGGTTGGTTTAGTGGGCAGTTAATTTGAAAAGGATATGATATTTGGTGGTTGTGTAGGCTTTAGATTTAGTGATACGACTTTTGGACGTGGTTTGCATATGGTGGTTAGAGATAAGATTTTGGATTGAGGAAGAGTTTGTACATTAATTTTAGAAATAGGTTTAGAGGCAGATACAGGTAGGTCAATGACCAAATTCTTTGAGATAAAGGGGAACTCTGGAACATTATTATCAATAATAATTGATTGTGTATATGTAAGTGTAGGAGAATTACCTGATGCTAATTGATCAGAAGTTGAGGTACTAAGGCTGGGAGCTCTATTTTACAAGTAATTCTATGATGTACTGTCACTGATATGGGTGTTTTGTGCACCAGAATTTGTAAGGTTTGAATTATTTGAGAGAATGATATGAGAATGTAAGATTGGGGTAAAACCAGGCATATTAGAAGCTAAATGAGAAATATTGTCAGGTTTGGATTCAGACTTAGTAAAATGAGTAGGAAATGGAAAACAGAACTCATTGAAAGTAACATTTATGGCTATATAAATTCTGCTAGATGGATGTAAGCATTTATACTTTATATGCTCAAATGCATATCCAATAAAAAGATATAAGTCTGAATGGAAATCTACTGTATGCGAATTATATGGCCTAAGCTGAGGGAAACATGCACATCTAAAGGTTCTAAAAGCCTTATAATCAAGTACTTTGTGATAAAGTTTCTAAAATGGTTATAAATTGTTTAAGGCATGTTAGTAATATGTTTATAATGAAGGTAGCAGTAAAGATAGCTTCCCACAAAAAATTAAGTGGCATTGCAGCCTGAACAAGAAGGGTTAATCCTATTTCAACTAAATGCATCTGCTTCCTTTCTACCTTACCATTTTGCTGGTGGGAAATGAGAACAAGGATGCCTAAAAAGAATTTCATGTTTTTTGAGGAAATGAGCAAAAGGCCTATATTCTCCCCCTAGTCAGATTGTAAGATTTTGATGGCTTTATCAATTGTCTCTCAACAAGAGTTATAAAAAAAGTGAAGGTATGTAAGGCTTCAGACTTGAATTTTAAAGGAAACACCCAGGAGTATCTGGTGTAATCATCTAGGAAACAGATATAATACATGTATCCTTCTTTGGACAGGGTAGGTGAAAGCCCTCAAAGGTCTGTATAGATCAATTCTAAAGGTTGGTTTGTTTTGGTAGTGGATTTGGTTGAACATGACTTTTACCTTTTTGACAGGCAATGCAAAGATCAGGTACACGGTTAAGAGTTCTCAATTGACCTAACTTAAGAGCTTTGATAAATGCATTGTGTGTAAGATGCCTAAACTTTGATGCCATTTATTTTTTTTTCATTTTGATAATTTATTATGCATACAATACAGTTACGTTCAGACTTAGATATATGAGGTCCATCAGTATGAGTAATAGAAGATAACATATAAGGAACATTATATTTATTATTGATATGGGTCTTGCCAAAATTTGGCTTACAATTGTAATCAAAAGTAGAATTACAGTTGTGGAGACTACCTAAGGAAGAACAAGAGTTGTAATCAACAGAAAGAGGAGTGTTGTTACAATTTTTAGTATCTAAGACAGGAAAAGGCATGACAGTTTGTACACAACAATCAAGTGTAGCAGCGTTCTTAGCATTTGGATAGGTTAGATGGTACATACCATCTTGGAGAATCCCTTACAAAAGTAGTGCTCCCGAGACATTGTCCTTTACAAATAACAATTAGCATGGAATTCAACAAACACATTATTGTCATTAGTCCATTTAGATATGCTAACTAGGTTCTTTTTAATATCTATCACTCTTAACATATTTCAATTTTAAAGGAAAAAATCTTTAGGGAAGTAAAGCAGATTCAATGTGATATATTTAGGCAATTACCACTTTCTACTGCAAGCTTCTTCATGCCACAATAGTCTTGAGCTAGGCTTAGGTTGTTGAGATCAGCTGTGACGTGATTAGTAGCAGCACTGTCTACATATCAAGCTTGGTCACTGACAACATCTGGTGAAGCAATGAAAGCTGATGGTGAAGTAATGTAGGCAGATGGACTTGAAGAAAAGTTTTGTTGGTTTGCAAAGAAAGCATATGGACTAGTGGAACTTCCTTGTTGGTTCCAAGAACCTTGATTTTGAGAGTTGTTATGGTTATTCCTTTCATATATGAAGTAGGACAGATTGGCTATATGCCTTGGTTTGCCTCATTCTTAACAAAAAACTACGCCACCTCTCCATTTTTACCACCCTTTTCTTCCTTGAAAAGCACCTCTGTACTAATGAGATGGCGTGTAATTCGAATTCTGTTGAAACATTCATATGTTCTTATTTAAAGAACTATGTCCTCCATTAAACGTATTGCCTTCATTTGAAACAATATTTGCATTCAATTTTATTGTGTTTTAATTCATTGCTAGTTGCCTCTCTAACTTACTCTTATAGCACATCAAAAGGGTTTACATTCCTCTATAGAGATCTCATTTGACCTAGAGGTAATGTTGACTACTACATTATCAAATTTTGGTCCTAGACCATTCATTATTTGCATCATCATATCTTCACCATTCATAGGTTATCTAGCTACTCCTAATCTGTCAGCATTTCTTCTCATTTTTTTCACAGTACTCATAAATTGAAAGATTACCTTTAGGGGTGTTTTGCAGTGAATTCTTTAACTACTTCAATACTGAACCATTATTCCAAGGACTCCCTTTGTCATGGATGATCTTAACCAACTCAAGAAAAGTTGGTCCTTTCTAATCTTGGTTGTGTACTCTGAATTGATACTACCATTAGCTTTCTTCTTCTGAGGCTTTGTTGTTCCTTCAAGAACAATGTCCTCGAGTCCATGCCCAATTATTGCAGGTATTACTTGTGATTTCCATATCACATAGTTGTTCTTTCAAGTTTGATAGATAGTGAGCTATTCAGAGTATTGCTAAATACATTGCTCACACTCGAGCTTGAAGAAGTATTTAAGTTTGTTATGTTTCTAGAACCAGTTGAATTTTTTATTGCCATTTAGACTTGAGTCACGAGTAGCTATAATACCATGAAAGAGTTACTGAATTGGAGAAGAAAGAAATAAACCAAGAAGAGGGAAGAAGAAGATGACAGAAGATAAGAATCAGTTTGGCAAAAAATGATCTCAGCTCAATTACTGAGATACTTGATGCCTTCTGTTTTTATATTAGATTTACATAGGTTACATGATAAGCAATATCATTGCATAATAACTCTTTTAGAGTAACTAAATATAAGTGGTTAAGAGTTAGTTAACTCTTAACTGCTGCTGAGATGACAGTGAGTGATTCTCGAGATAAGGTTTCAGCTGCTGCAATCACTAGGAGATCTTTGATTCTCTCTTAATGTTATCATCCCCTACCTTCCCATCAACACGATTTGCATATTTTAGTTAACTAGAAAATCCTCACTTCGTGTGGTCTGTGCAGCTACTATTAAATGAAAAAGATCATCATCATATATAGTATGATAAAAATCATTTTACGCAAAAAATCATTACAATAAAAAAAAAAATAATCTAAATTGGCATACGGTTATGCCTTAGTTATATTTTCTTTTAATAAATAAAGTGCATCATATAGAATCTATTGATTATCTATGTATTATTAATTTTTTCATGCAGATTTAATATTAGATTCATTATCTATTTTCAAATAGTCTTGGCAACTTTTATGTTACATTAAATAATTAGCTAAATAAATAATGAGTAATTTGACATTTATCATTTACTTCTAATATGTCTTTTGATATTTTACATAGTAACAGTATGGAGAGAAAAATCTTTCAATATGACAATTTAAACAAAATGGTTAAGAAAGTACTTTTCATATGATTTTTATGTTTAATTTTGAGCTTAAGGATAATGTAAGAAATTTCAAAAAATGATTAGGGTAGTATTTTCTAAAAGTATTTCTACCATCCACCTCATTTCTATATAGTATTGATTAATTAATAATTTAACAATTAATCTTTTTAATTAATGAATTAATCTTTTAGTTAATCTCAAACCTCATTTTTCAATAATCATGATTGTTTGCATCTCTCACGCGCATTATACCTTTTACTTGAAAGATCTCAAGATCTCCTATGGTAACAATCCATTGCTTCACATTCTGGATTTCAATAATTACTTTGTTAAAATGATTGACAAAGAAGTGGAAGCCTAACCATAGTTATTTTTGTATGAAACAATGTAAATATGTTTTACGTGTTCATAGAACTTAGGGGGTCCAAAAATACGGTCATAAAGATGTACTGTAAATATACTAAATACACAATACAATATTTTGAAGACAACGTAAACTTTTTAAAACACATGATGTAAGTTTTCTACCGAAAATATTATATCTACCTTAATAGGTGTATTCTCTGGGAATTTATATACAAAATATACATACCTTCAATACATGCATATTTCATATTTAGATTGTCATTGATTTGTACTCCGCCTTATTTGTCTGAAGTAAATTTCAGACATTTAAAAAGGTACTAAAATTGTTTTCTTATGTCTAATGCCATTTTTTATGTATTTTAATACCTGTGTGATTCTTGATGATTTAATAAAAATTATGATTAATTACTGTCTTACTAAAAACTAGAAATAAGAGGTGAAGGGCTTATTTCTTTATGGTATAATTTTCCTTTGCAGCTCTTGATGCGTTGGATGGGAGCAAAGTGAAAGCAATAATTGGTGCACAAACACAATGGGAAACCAAGGTTTTGGCAGAGTTGGGAGAGAGATCTAAAGTCCCAATAATTTCCTTTTTTGAGCTAAGTACTTCTCAAACCTCTAAACATTATCCCTTTTTTGTGCAATTCACTCAAGATGAAACCATTCAAGTAAAAGGAATTGTTACCATGATTGAAACTTTTAAGTGGAAGGATGTTATTCTTATTCATGACGACTCGGATTATCAGACAGAAATAATACCACGATTGGTCGATATGTTACGGGACCATAACAACATCCACATTGCGTATAAAAGTACATTGATGAACTCATTCACTGATGACAGAGTTTTTGAAGAGCTTTGTAAGTTGAAGGAAATGCATACCAAAATATTCATTGTGCATCTGTCCAAGTTTCTCATGTCTTCCTTCTTCTTAAATGCTGAAAAAGCAGGAATGATGAGTAAAGGACATGTTTGGATTATGACTACAATGAGTACAAATCTATTGCATTCCATGGATTCATCTGTGATTAAATCAATGCAAGGTGTTTTGGGTTTTAAGACTTCAATTCCAGATTCAAGGAGATTAAACAATTTTACAGCAAGAGTAAGGAGGAAATTTTACATGGAAGAAGAAGATCCTAATATGGACGTGATCAAAACGGAGTTGAGCCCACTTAGTCTATGGGCTTATGATGGAATTTGGAGCCTGGCAAAAGCAATTGAGAAGGCAAGTGAGGAGATAAAACCAGGATTTAAGTTGGCGAAACTAGATGGTCAAATCTTAATGAATGAGATAACAAAGATAAGATTTGAGGGATTGAGTGGTGAAATTGAGATAAGAAATGGGAAGCTAAAGTCGAATGAATTTGAAATAGTGAATGTGATAGGAAAAGGAGAAAGAAGAGTAGGGATTTGGGGTTTTCCAGATAAAAAAATTAGGAGACAGTTGTCTTCAGAAAATGATTTGTTCGAAGGTATTATATGGCCAGGAGGAACGACTAGCTTTCCGAAAGCATTTTCTCTGTCGAGCACCAGAAGTAAAAAGCTATTAGTTGGTGTTCCAGTAAATAAAGGATTCGAAGAACTTGTGGACGTGGCAATTGGTCAAGGGGGAGAAGCAAGGATTACAGGGTTCTGCATAGATGTATTTGAAGCAGCAATCAAGTTATTAGACTACGAAGCAAATTATGAGTTCATTCCATTCCAAAATTACCCCAATTGGACTTATAACGACCTTCTTGATCAGGTTTATATTCAGGTACTCTCTCTCTCTCTCTCTCTCTCTCTCTCCCTCCCTCCCTCCCTCCC
>QANY01009141.1:392476-505375 GCA_003255025.1 Datisca glomerata | reverse complement strand
CCCTCCCTCCCTCCCTCCCTCAACAATGCCATGTCACCTAATCCACCTTACCAACTAACCAAGTCAACCATCATTCTGTGAATGAGCCACATCATTCTAAACACTTTATCTATGCAAATCTGACCAGCTAAATTCTGTCTTCGAGATCCGATAATATAAGAATTTCATGGAGTGCATAAACCCCCTTAGAGATAGGGGCGACTTCTTGTGGTAGTCATTTTGAATGAGAAATTAAGGGGCGGCAACTAAAAAGGTAGCGAGACTGATCGCAATTGCAGGAATCAGTGGACTTTCATTCATTTTGGTTATGAAAAGTGAAAGTCGTTTCGTTTAGTTCTTCGGCATTCATTCGTCTCAAAAGAATCTTGGGCTACGCTTCTTGCACTTGCGGGTGAGAGAAGCAATCCTCCTTCTAGGTCATCTAAGGCACTAAGATCTCTTTCTTTCATACCACGACAATTTCGCTTCACACCTCGTGGTGCTTACACCTCTAGCATATCAAAGTTCTATTCAAAAACCTCGTTCGAGAACTTGTATAAAGAAGGATATCTCGCGGCGCAGCGGTTCTTCCATACCAACTCAAGGGCTTCCACCAAGCCCCTGGGATAGATTTCTAAGAGACATTTAGTCATGTAGTCAAACATAATTAACTAAATGTAGTCTAACCTGATAGGTTCAAATACCTCAATTCCAAGCTTCACGTGAGTTCCTCCCCTTTCACCTTGAGGGGGATATTAGAACCAACAATGCCAAGTCACCTAATCCACCTCAGTAACTTACCAAGTCAACCATTATTATGTGAATGAGCCACATCATTCTAAACATTTTACCTATGCAAATCTAGCCAGCTGCGCAAAGTGACAAAATCTGTTAACTAAGTGAATATTTTTCTGTTATTGTGGTTGAGCTGTAGGAGAGAGAATAGCTCTATCTTCTTCCTCATATTCGCGTGTTTATATATAGGAGAGGTAACCTGCAAGCATAAGATAGAGATTGTAATTACAAAATAAAAAATACAGCAAAATATTAGTAAGCTTAGTCTACTAATATTGTACTGATATCACATTGATATTAGTAAGAATTCATTCTGTTTTTACTGGTTATATAAGCTTTAAGCCTCTCCCTTTCTGATGAGGATGGTGTAGTTTTTAAAATTTCTAGAACAAATGGATCGTGGCACGCGCATGTCAATTTTCAGAGGGCATAACTTTTGATTCGGGTGGAACCACGTGACCCGTAAGATATCAAATCACATTTTATCAGACATCTACATGTGCGACGAGCCCCATTGTAGCCCAGTTTCAGGTCCAAAAAATACTATTTTAAGCACTTTCGGAGGTCCGAAAGTTGCTTCAATAGTAATTTTGGAATTTTTCATAATTTCTATCTCTTTTAATTTTTAGGGTTTTTAGAGCGGTATAAATTCATCTTATTCGGTTATTTAGAAAGTCTTGACACTTTAATGAGAAAGTCACTCTCCTTTATTTCTATTTTTTGGTATTCTTACGAATAAACAAAATTGTTGCCTAAATCCTAGTAATCTTTGGATTCAACAAGTTTTAGAAGATTGATGGCTGAAAAGTGCACGATTCAACAACTTTTGATATCATTAAGATTTTGTCGAGACTTCCGCTACATCAGTTGGTATCATAGCCAAAACTAATGCATATTTTTCATGGCACCGCGTCGAAATCAACAGCGACAACAGTGAGTCGAGGAGGCTTATGAGTGTGATGATGATGTTCAGTTAGAACATCAAATTGGACAGATTGTGGACCAACGAATGGAATGTATGTTAGAGCAGTTAACCGAGAGGATGACTAATATGATGAGAAATCATAATAGGAGGAATACGTCTGAACCGCGAAATCTGAACAGGCATGGAGATTAGGTAGAGGATATAGATGGGGAAGAAGGAGAAGAATACTAAGAGGAAATTACATAGATTCTTTGTAGCGGAAGAGGATCCCAGCAGAAGAGCATAACAGGCAGTGGAGGCTCATATGAGGATCGAAATATCAGAATTCCATGGCAGTCTTCAGGTTGAAGAATTCTTTGATTGGTTGGTGACTGTTGAGAAAATTTTTGAGTTCAAAGAGGTGCCAGAAAACAAACGAGTACATTTAGTGGCGACTAGATTACGTGGGAGGGCTATGGCTTGGTGGAAGCAGTTGGAGTTATCTTGTAGTAGGTTGGGTAAATAAAAAATTTCTTCCTAGAAAAAGATGAAGAAACATCTGCGAGCTGCGTTTTTTCCTTATAATGATCAATGGATTTTGCATGAAAGGTTGCAGAATTTGAAGCAGGGTATTAGATCGGTGGATTATTATACTACTGGCTTTTATCAATTGATGGCCAGAAATGAAATCTAGGAAACATAGGAGCAGTTAGTGGCGCGATACGTTGGGGGGTTGAGGGTTCAGATTCAGGATACCCTTAACATGTTCGATCTTATCTCTGTGTCAGAGGCAAATCAGAGAGCCTTGATGGTGGAGAAACAATCTCGTCGTGCTAATGATGGTAGTGGATTTAGTGGCATCAGTAACGCTAATATGGGTGGCATGGGTAGTAAGGCTGTTGGGAGTCAGTTTAACAAATATGTGGGTAGTAGTACCATGGAGTGTTTCATTTATGGTGAACTTGGGCATAGGCAATTTGATTATAAAAAGGCTGCAAGAGGGCACTGTTTGCTAAAACGGATGAAGGTGACAATGAGGACATACAAATTGTGGGACATCCAAGTTTTGATGAGGAACAACCAGATGACGAGGAGGTTGTTACAGGTGACGTGGGATTGCACTGGTTTTCAGGAGATCGTACTTGACGCCTAAAATAGTGCCAAAGGACGACTGGTTGAGGAGTAATATTTTTTATGTACTTGTACCATCCTGGGCAAGGTGTGCTGTTTTGTGATTGACCCTGGTAGTTGTGAAAATATAGTTTCGGAAGAGGCTGTACATAAGCTAAATATTAAGACCGAGGAACATCCCAAGCCTTACAAACTAGCCTAGCTTAAGAAAGGTGGTGAGATAACAATTTCTAAACGTGCTCTTGTTACATTTTCTATTGGAGTAAAATATAGAGATGATGTTTGGTGTGATGTGGTGATCATGGATGTTTGTCATTTGTTACTAGGTCGACCTTGGGAGTATGATCAAAATGTGGCCCATGATGGACAAGCTAATACATACAAATTCATGTTTGAAGGGGTTAAAATTGTGTTGGTACCCAATAAACCATAGGATAAATCCATAGCTGCGGGGGCTAGCACAAATTTATTTCTTTGGCTCAATTTCATGACGAGTTGTAGGATTTAGAGATAGTATTTATGTTGTTTGGAAAGGAGGTTGTTGAGTCTGTAACAGTTCCAGATGTGGTGGCTCCTTTATTGGTAGAATTTTCCAGTGTGTTTCCAGATGAATTACTAGATGGATTACCACCACTACGTGGTATACAAACATCACATAGATTTGGTTCCCAGTGCAGCTTTGCCTAACAGGCCACACTACAAGTTGAGTCTCAGTCAGCTTGCGCAAACAGGTCGAGGAGTTGTTGGCCAAGGGGCATATTAGAGAGAGTATGAGCCCATGTGCTGTATCAGCCTTATTGACGCCCAAGAAAGATGGCTCTTGGAAAGTGTGTATAGATAGTAGGGCCATCAACAAAATTACTGTCAGGTATCAGTTTCTTATTCCCCGCTTAGATGATTTATTAGACCAGATTAGTGAAGCTACTGTGGTCACTAAACTTGATTTAAATAGTGATTTTTACCAGATTCGGTTTAGGCCTGGGATGAGTGGAAAATAGCTTTTAAAACTCATGAGGGGTTGTATGAGTGGTACGTGATGCCCTTTGGGTTGTCCAATGCGCCTAGCACATTTATGCGCGTAATGAATCAATTGTTGAGGCCTTTTATTGGCAGATTCGTGGTAGTATATTTTAATGATATTCTCGTTCATAGCACTAACTCTGAAGAACATCTGCAGCATGTGAGAAAGGTTTTAGTTGTGCTCCGTAGGGAACAGTTTTATGCAGCAAAGAAGAAATGTGTGTTTATGACCCCACGGGTGCTGTTTTCAGGGTATGTAGTTTCTGGAGATGGATTCTAGGTAGATGAGGCTAAGGTTGAGGTAGTGAAACAGTGGCCAAGATAAAAAATAATTACTGAAGTCAGGAGTTTTCATGGCCTTACATCTTTTTATAGGTGTTTTATCTCTCATTCCAACAATATTATGGCACCAATTATTGATTGCATGAAGGGGAGTAAGTTTACATGGATTGATAAGTCAGAATCAGCATTTCATTCGATTAAGGAACGCCTTACCACTTCACCGATTTTAGTGCTGCAACATTTTACACAACCATTTGAGTTACACATCGATGATTCTAAGGTTGAGATTAGAGCAATATTGAGTCAGAATTGTAGACCGGTGGCCTATTTCATTGAGAAGGTTTTCGGTGCAAAAATCAGATACAGTACATATGACATTGAGTTTTATGCAGTAGTACAGGCGATAAAGCATTGGCGACATTATCTTTCTCATAGGGAATTCATATTGTATACTGACATGACTCTTTGAGGCACTTGCATAGACATGATAATGTGTCTCCTAGACATGCAAGATGGGTGCTTACTAAAAGNATACAATGGTAGGTATATAAGTGGATTTCAACTTAAAAATAAAATTATACTCTCTGATAAATAGGAATTTAGTTTATATTTATATCTTTTGAAAAGAAAATTCATTATTTTATGCTTGGCAAGATGGGTGCTTACTAAAAGAAATTCACTTTTGTGGTCAAACACAAGGTCGGGATAACCAACCGAGTCGCAAATACATTGAGTCATAGGAGTAGCGTACTAGTCACTGGTTTTGACTCTTTTTGTGATTTACTTGACACTTATCCTTATTTCTCTATGGTTCTCCAAGATGTGCAGACTGGAAAGAAAACAGATTTCTTATTACATGATGGATTTCTGTTTAAGGGGAATCAACTTTGTATCCCAAATTGTAGCTTGAGATTGCAGATTATCAGAGAACTTCAGGGTGAGGGTCACATTGGCAGGGATAGAACGTTACAACTGGTGCAGTCATCGTATTTTTTGCTCGGCATGCGCAAAGAGATAGAGAAATATGTGCAAAGGTGTAGTATATGCCATGTGTCGAAGGGTTCTGCCACTAATGTAGGGTTATACATGCCTTTGTCAGTCCCTTCTCAGTCTTGGGTAGTTGTTAGTATGGATTTTGTGTTGGGGTGCCTCTGTACGCAGAGAAGTAATGACTCCATCTATGTTTTTGTAGATCTCTTCTAAGATGGTTCATTTTATTCCCTGCAAGAAAACTACTGTCGTTGTTAATGTGGCACAATTATTTTTTTGTGAGATATTTCTTCTATACGGGTTTCCTACTTCTATTGTTTCTGATAGAGATACCAGGATTCTTAGCCATTTCTGGCGCAAGTTGTGAAAGATGATCAATACAAAGCTCAATTTTAGTAGTGCATATCATCCTCAAACGGATGGACAAACTAAGGTTATCAATAGGTCTCTGGGCAACCTTCTACGTTGTTCGGTTGGTGAACATGTCAAGAGTTTGGATAAAAAATTGTGTCAGGCAGAGTTTGCTCATAACCACGCAGTCAATCGTAGTACAGGGTTCAGTCATTTTCCGATGGTTTATTCGATCGAGCAGAGGGGACCACTCGATTTGGCTTTACCAAGTAAGTTGAAGGTCCATGGAAAAGCGTAGGATTTCGTAACTGGATTGAAAGATGTTCACAGGGCAGTTGATGACAATTTGCATTATAAAGAGGATGCTGATCAGAAATGCAGACATGTTGAGTTTAAGGTTGGAGATTTTGTGTGGACAGTCCTGACTGAGGATCGATTTTTAGTTGGTGAATACAACAAGTTGTCGGCTAAGAAGATTGGACCGGTCGAGGTTGTATAGAAGATCGTTCCAAATGCCTACAGGTTGAAGTTGCCTAGCCACATTCGTATTGCTGATGTGTTCATTGTTAAACATATGATTCCTTTCCACGATGACTCTTCTGATGATGATGCTACTACAAATTCGAGGTCGAATTTTCTCTACCCTAGAGAGTGATGCGGACGGTACAACTTTAGAATTTTAGAACAAATAGATCGTGGCGCGCGCAGGTCAACTTCTGGAGAGCTTAACTTTTGACTCAGGTGGAACTAAGTGGCTAGTAAGATATCAAATTGAAACTTATCAGAGATCTACGTGGAAAGGAATCAAGTCGAAACTTACCCATCGTGCCCAGTTATAGGTCTAAAAACACTGTTTTAAGACTTTCGGAGTAATTTTAGGCTTTTTCATAATTTCCATCTCTTTTAATTTTCAAAGTCTTTAAAGCGGTAAAATTTATCGTATTCGGTTTTTTAGACAGTTTTGACATTTTAATGAGAAAATCATTCTCCTTTATTTCTAATTTTCAGTATTCTTACGAATCAGCGAAATTGTTACCCAAATCTTGATAATGTTAGAATTCAACGGGTTTTGGAAGATCGATTGCTAGAAATCATGCGCGATTCAACAATTTTTGGTATTGTTAGAGTTTTGTCGAGGCTTCTGCTCCATCACTCTCCCTCTCTCTATCACACACACACACACACACCATCCCCCTCTCTCATCCTCCCTCCCCCTCTCTCTCCATCTCTCCCCCTCCCTCCCTCTTTCTCTCCCCAGCTTTCTCTCCCCCCTCGCCCTCCCCCTCCTCTCTCTCTTCCACCCCCTCTCTATCCTCTCTCTTTCCATCTCCCTCTCTCTCTCCCCAGCCTTTCCCTCTCCCATCTCTCTCTCTCTCTCTGTGTGTATATATATATATATATATTAAATCTAAAAATGACAACACCGCATTAATAGTTTTATCCTGATTTTGGTCTGAGAGTTAAGTTCCAATCATATATGCATGTGAGATCATAATTCTTAATTAGAAGTTTTTTCAATGAGTAGTTTGTAGACGGATTAAAATTTTATTTCACCAGGCGAAGTCACTCATTCATAATTTTAATACATAATTCTAGAGTGACCAAGTTTTAAGTGACCAAGTGATGTGACAGTCATTTATAGATTGGTGTCTGATGACTCATTAAAATGATTTTACAAAGTAAACTATAAATGATTGTCACGTCATTTGATCACTTAAGACTTGATCTATTATTTAACCTATGCAGAATTACTCTAAAATTATATTTGTAAGTGGTAAACTATTTAGTCAACTAAAATATAGTATAAAATCTTGGTCAATTCTGAACAACTCTTACTCATTTAAAAGAAATATATTTAAAAGTGAATAACAAGTCATTTGCTGTGAAACTTTTGTTTGGGCACAATTTGCTCTAAAATTCATTGTTATTGTTGTTCGGAATTAATGTATGTCACAATATATATTTAATCCATATATGATATTTTTTTGGATAATACCTGGCAAACAAATGGATTTATAAATTGCAAATTCATTTTATATTTTTTCCTTGTGTTTTCTTCCTGTTGAACTATAGTGCTATTGAATATATTGAATGATTGGTTTTTATTTATTTGATGTGACATTATTGGGGGAAAACTAGCGATTGGATGCAGCAGCTGGGGATTTGTCAATCCTGGCAAACAGATCTAAGTATGTTGATTTTACTATACCATTCACTGATGTGGGCGTTGGGATACTAGCAAAGGATGAAAAGAGGAACAAGTGGATTTTCTTGAAACCTCTGTCGACAAATCTATGGATAGCAAGTGGTGGTTTCTTTGTTATGACGGGTATTGTGGTTTGGCTACTTGAACGTGGGATGAACGAGGAATTCCAAGGCTCTCCTTCTCAACAAATTGGAACTTTGTTATGGTACTCCTTCTCCACCCTCGTTTTCGCTCATAGTAAGTCATTTTTCCTTCACTTACAATTCTTCTTTTAAGAAGTCCATGTGATTGTCAAAGAACCGACTCCATTGTTGCTGCCTTGCTGGGTGTGAAATTCCCGGCACCGTACTGGTCGTCTCCTCCCCTAGTCCTCCCCAAGGCACGTAAGAGCCTGTGAGAATAAGATACAAGCTGCATACGTGCCTTTGTAAGGAAGGAGACCATATTGTTTAATAATTTTTTTTTCTTTTTGCTTCTTAATAAAACCATTTACATCTAATTCTATTGATTACTCAATCTCAAAGTATGATTTGTAGTGGCCCTTCTCCATACGTAGTCCTCTTCGATTTCTAACGTGCTGGAATAAAATTCTAAAACACTATTTAATTTAATTTAAAATATATACGTATAACTAGTTATACTCATCTTGTACGTGATAAATTAAACAACAAAACTTAATTAATATATTATATCAAATAATGAAAAGCTAAAAAATATCCAATAGTTAAAGATATGTGCAAAAAGAAATGGTATAAAGCATTTTGTGCTTGTACAAGTCTTGCACGTGATAAATTAAACAATAAAACTTAATTAGTATTATATCAAATAATGAGAAGTTAAAAAATGTACAATAGTTAAAGATATGTACAAAAAGAAATGGTATAGAGCATTTTGTGCTTATAAAATTCATAAAAACATGTTAGATTATATATATATATATATATATATTTCAACTGGAAGACTGTTAGATCTTTAATCCAACGTTAGGTTTATGTGTGAATAATTATATGTTATCGGCCAACAAATAAAGTTAAGTCCAATTAAAAGTGATATGCTAAACTTTAGTAATTGGACTTTAATGTATCTGATAGGGTATGGGCTTTTTGTTGTGTAGAGATTTAAGAATAATTTTTATTTTTATGATAGGTTAAAATAGAAGTGTCAAAAGATAACATAGATTTTATCTATATATAGTGGTTATGGTTCTCAGATCACACGATTGAGGAAAACATTATATTATCTATAATATCTCACTGTTAGAAAGAAAACATAAAGACTTAAATAAAATTGACTATATCTTAAAGAATCGTGTAGATCGAGAAGAATAACCATTCGACTATATAAAGTGATCCATCGCCATGGATTCATGTATGCTTTCACTAATTCATTATTAATTCTTGTGATCCAACATGTATGTTATTGGGATTTTAAAAAATGGATTATACCGGTAAAGAAACTTTCTCCGGCAGCTCAATCTTAATTAAGAATCCTCAACGTTGAGCCTTCTCGCTCGGACTGAGATTTTTTCCTATGCAACCCCAAACGATTTGTTCTACAAGAGAAACCATATGGACTAACATATAGGAATAACCAAAGAAAATTGAAAAGTTGAGCCAATTTAAAGCGTATGTGAAAATTCAAAATGGCCCTTGGTACCCATTGGGTGTTAATCCATCCCCTATCCATATGTATTGAAAAAAATTTACCCACTCAATTAATACCCATACCCATTTATAAAAACTTAAACCCACCCATAATGTCACCAAGCAACATCTTGAACTTCCCTCGGACGTCCCTGCCTTCAATAGTTTTGTGTCAAAATAATGCAACTTGATCCTCTAATCTACAGAACTCTAACTCATTCCCTATCCTTTCATTTCATCCTCCATGAACCTTTGTTACAAGCTGTTGTCATGTATATATTTTCTGTTGGATGCCACAAATATAATCTTTTGCCACAACTTGCATGCAGGGGAGAGGTTGTTAAACAACTTGTCAAGATTCGTAGTAATTGTTTGGGTGTTCTTGGTGCTCACATTAACATCTAGTTACACTGCAACATTAAGTTCAATGATGACCGTGAAACAACTTCAGTTGAATCAAGACAGCTTCATTGGGTATCAAAAAGGTTCATTACTTGCCAAAGGAGCAACAATCAACTTGAACTTCAAAGATTTTAGGTTGAAGCCTTATAATTCACGTGAAGATTACGCTGAAGCTTTATCACGTGGGAGTAAGCATGGAGGTGTTTCTGCTATTATCGATGAAATTCCTTACATCAAATCCTTCCTTTCTCAATACCCTGACGATTATTACATTGCTGGAACCATGTCTATTACCAATGGCTTTGGCTTTGTAAGTAACGTTTTCCAAAGTTTTCTCTAGTTTTTATTATCGGCTGACTTACTACTTTGCTCATATACCCTCTATATATATATATTAAAAAATTATGCTTACCTCTCTTAGGTTTTACTCTAACCATATACTACGAAATTCACGTAGTTGATAGAAAAGTTACACCTGTTAATTGCAATAATATCCCAATCGCACCAAGTATGGCATTTTGGGTTTTGCACTTGGTTTTCTGGCACTTACGGGTTTTACACTCTTTTATGTTGTGTAATAAAATGGCTGAACATACATAATATAACGTATGTAAAGAGGTAACTAGAGAATGTTCCATAAAAATTATATGGATGGGTAAGGTAAAAACAATTATATTTGGGGTAATAAGGAGAGTTCTGTCTATCACATGAACTAATGGATAGGGTTACAGTGAACCTTAAGGGAGGTAAGCATGATTTTTATCTAGGAGGGGTAACCGGAATGAACAATATATCTCTTTTTTAATAGGCCTTTTAAACTTTTTCTATGTGGTATTACTCTAATCTCTTTTGCTTCTAACTTTCTTTTCATAATAGGAGATTAAATATTGTGCCTCTAAATGTATAATCTAGTATCTGAACTTATACTTTTTAAACCCCTTCTTAATTATCACCTCCTCTGGCTTCTATTTAATTAGGGAAAAATAAAACTATAGCTAGACATTTACTTAACTAATACCAAATTCAATTTACATGTGTTTCAATTTTTCTCAATTCCGTTTTGTGCCAATTAGAAACAGGGTTTAACCATGAGGACCAAAAAAAGTAATTTACTCCTTTATTAATTTAAACAATAAAAAGAAGTTACTGAGCTTTTTACTTCTGTGTAATTTGGAGTAAATAATTAAGTATAGTTAATTCCTTTGTCCTTGTTTTTTTTTTTCAAATAAAAAGGCATTCCCGAAAGGCTCTCAAATGGCAGCAGACATGTCAAGGGCAATTGAGACACTAAGAGAAGAAGGAACACTAGCTGAGATAGAAAAGAAATGGTATCATCAACCAACTTTCATGGATGACAAATCTTCCACCAATAATAACCCTAATGCTCTTACCTTCACTAACTTTCAAGGTTTATTCATTGTAAGTGGGTTATCTTCCTCTTCAGCTCTCCTCATTTTCTTGCTCTTTCGCATCCATGAAAATTGGAATGCTTTTAAAGAATTTATTCTGAGTCAGTCTAGAAAAATTAGAGAATATGTTAAGACTTGTTACGTCTAGCTAAGTACTTGAGATCTACCTTTAAATATCAGATGCTACTTTTGCTCATATAAAGTCCATATAACCGTACCATTTTCTTGTTACAACATTTATATGTGATTTTCTTTTTGGCCAAATGGTTATTATATTCTTGAATAATCTATTTCTTCCTCGACTTCAGATCATTTTATACGGACATAATTTTTTCCATTTCAACAAGTTGAGCAGAAAGACTTGAACTTTATAATTCTAAATTATTTTTTTAATTTTTTAATAAAAATAACCAGCATTTAGGTTGTTGCAAATCTTCAGATCATTTGATTTCTTTTCTTTTTCTTTTAAGAACCCAATTTGAATTGGAGAAATTGCATGAGAAAGACTCATTGGAGTAAAAAAACCGATATTAGGACACTTTAACTTTTTTTAACGAACTACAGTATTTTTGCAAAGGGAGACTAAAATACCCCCATGCTGGACCCTGGTGTAGCGAAAAAATCATTGTAGACCCTGGTCTAGTAAAAAAGTTATTGTAGACCTTAGTCTAGCATTCCTCTGTCCAAATTTATACTCATTAGACCCCACTGTAGTAGTCACTAATTTTAACAAAAAAAAAATTTAAACTAAAGGGGCAACTTAGTATTTTATCCTATAAAAAGGCTGAATTCCGTTAAAAAATAGAGAGGGTCTTAAAATCGTTATTTTCTTTCACAAATGATTGTTTATAAAAATTTCTCTTTAAATTGTTTGGTTTTGATAATTTGCTCAAGTAAACCGAACCGAACCCTTAAATGAAAACTAGAGAAAATAAACTCTCATGCAAAACGTAAGACTTCACCCGTCCAACCCAACTAATTGCTAGTTTCTTTCTTAATTTTTTGTTAATTTATCATTAATTAAGCTGTTAAATTAATTAGTTTTTAGGGATGATAGGGAAGTAAACTTAGCTCATAGGCCAAGTAAGCCAACTACCATGCAGACTACAAATCAAGCTCACATAGCTCAGCTTGTTGAATGGCAAGTTATGTAATATTATGTTAATAGTCGTTAGAATCTGTTAGGTAGTTAGTAAGGTAGTTATGTATTGAACTATGCATAAATATACCTATATGTAATCGTTATTGAAGTTATTTTGAAAATCAGCTTAGAGAGAGGTTCAATTACTCTCCTCTATTTTCCCATGTCTTGGCGTTCATATTGTTTCTTGACTTGGTATCAGACTGCGTTAGGTTTCTTTAAAGCAATGTCAATAGATTTAAGCACTAACAGTGAAGGTAATTCCGCTGATGAAAATCTCTTCTCAAAATTTTTGAACAATACGCTTAGTTTGTCTTAATTAATCAAGTTAGATAGAGATAACTATATGTTATGAGAATCACAAATAGTTCATGATGTTATTAAATGGTCTTGATGAATTTCTATTTGGAAGTGAGGAAGAACCTCAACAAAAGCTTGCTAATGACAATATTAATCCAACATATGCTACTTGGATTAGGAAGGACCAGCTCTTACTTAGCTGGTTAAGGCCGTCGATGACTGAGAGAGTCTTGGAAACTGTTCTTCAATATAGTCACTCGAAGGACCTCTGGAAGGCTTTAGAGAGAAGCTTCTCAAATCAATCGCGTGCAAGAATGTTGCAAATGAAAAACAAGTTTCAAACTCTCAAGAAATGGAGTAGTTCAATCGTAGACTTTTGCGATAAAATGAGGAATATTGGTGATGCCCTGGCAGCAGTAGGCAATCCAATAAGTAAATAGGATTTACTTCTGCATATTTTGAATGACCTTTGAAGTGAGTATGATTCGGTTGTTGTAAGTATTACCTCAAGAAATGAAGACTTGATGGTTGAAGAGGTTCAGGCTCTTCTTATGAGCCATGAGTGTAGAATCAAACGGATGAATGCTGAATCTGAATTGAACATCAAAATGACCATGAGTGCAAATTTTATTAGGAGCAATTTTGGCAATGGAAAATCTCATAATAGTATTGGTTCTTTCAGATATAGATGAACAAATAACAGCAAACAATAAGGGAAATTCCAATGGAGGAAGGAGAGGAAGAGGTGGAAGAACTGGAAACAGGTTAATCTGCCGAGTTTGTGGCAGAATTGGACATGGTGCATTGACCCGTTACTACAGGCTTGACAAAGATTTTCAAAATCAGTACAACAATCACAATGGTCTTCAATTTTAGAATCAACAAAATTTAAATTTCTCTCCAACAGTAATGGTTGCTGCCTCAGATTGTGCAAACGATCCACTGTGGTATGTTGATAGCGCTCCCACTAATCATGTTACAGCTGAACTGAATAATTTTCACTTTGCTCAGGGGTATAGTGGAAAGGAGAAGATGCTTGCAGGTGATGGTAAGGCTTTACATATTACGCATATAGGTTCCATTTTTCTCCCTCTTCCTCATGCTCCAGGCATTTTAAAATTGAAATTTGCTGAGGGTTCCTCACATTTAAAAGAACTTAATTAGTGTTTCATAGCTAACTACAGATAATTCTCTCTTTATTGAATTTCATTCTTCTTGCTGTCTTGTGAAGGACGAGACAACCAGTAGGATCTTTCTTAGATGGAGACTTAAAAAGGGCCTTTATGAGTTGATGATACCTGGAGGAAGAAGAGTTGTAGCACTGACTTACAAACTCATTGATTCTAAATTTCTTGCATATTATCCAACTGTTTTACCTGATTTTTCTTTGCCTAAATCATGTGTTACTACTGACAATGAGTCTAGTTCCAATAAGTTAGTATTGTCTCAATCATTACATGTTCCTTCTTCTTTTGTAAAGTTTGTTTTAGGTTGTAATTCAGTTGAGTTGAGTCTTGTAACAACTGTCATTACTTTAAAAATAGTGAATTCTCTGTTTATAATAAAAATTTGAATCACTTGCAATGCATTATACTTACTCACTCAATTTTTGATTGCATCCTTCACTATTTTTATATTTGGCATAAGAAAGTGAGTCATCTTAGTGTGAAAACTATTTCACAAGTATTAAAGCAGTGTAATATCAATACTTCATCCTCCAATGCTTCCTTCTGTACAGGTTATCCTTTGGGGAAAGTCATATTTTACATCACCTTACCTCAATCTCCCATGCATCTAAACCTTCACAACTTGTTTATACAGATTTATGGGGCCCTGCTCTTGTTCTTTCTCAAGATAGGTTTAGGTTTTATGTATTGTTTCTTGATGATTTCCACAGGTATTCCTGGTTATATCCCTTAAAACAGAAATCTGATGCTTTCAAGACCTTTGTTTAGTTTAAGAACCTTGATAAGAATCAATTTTCCTCCAAAATCAAAACCTTACAATCTGATCTGGGTGGTGAGTTTAGAGCCTTTGAGAGTCTTCTTGCTTCACAGGGTGTTGAATTTAAACATTCTCGTCCCCATTCTCATAGTCAAAATGGGAGAGTAGAGAGGAAACACAGACACTTAGTAAAGACAGGTCTCACACTCCTTGCTTGTTCTTCTATGCCAACTTCCTTCTGGTTACATGCCTTTCAAACCTATGTTCATTTGACTAACAGGCTGCCAACTGATATTCTTTTAGGTTTTTCCTTCTACTAAATGTTGTATAACAAAGTCCCATATTACAACTTCCTTAAACCATTTGGATGTGAGTTTTATCCTCATATTCGACCCTATAATAGAAACAAACTCCAATTCAAATCCCAACAGTGTATATTCATTGGTTATTCTCCTTCTCATAAGAGGTACTTATGTCTTCACTCTTCTGACAGAATATATGTGGCTATTAATGCTACTTTCAATGAATTTTATTTCCCTTTTTATGAAGGTTTTTTGTGGCTTAAATCCAAACACACTCACCTACACAACATAATAATGGTGCAACCTTTCACTTCATTACTTCTGAAATGCCTTAGCCTTTTATCCCTGTTTCAAGTCAAGGTGCTAGCTCTTTCAATTTAGCTGCTCAACTCATGGATACTCCTTCAAGTCTTTCTCCACAGGGGGTCTCTTCAGGTAATACTTGTATCCATTCTCAAGCTTACCTTTACCTACTCTTACTACTTCTTTTAATAACCTGCAACATGTTGATAACGTTCCTTTAATAAAGGTTCCATTTATTACTAGTATTGAGTCTAGTGATCTACTAATCCAGTTCAAAATCATTCAATGATCACTAGATCTAGGAATGTTTCACTTAAGCCAAAGTTTTTCTCACTTCTAAACATTATATGCACACTGATCGAGCCTTAATTGAACCTACAATAGTGAAACAAGCTTTACAATAAACTTCTTGGAGACAGGATATGGACTTAGAGTCTAAAGTACCTCAGTAAAACAAGACATGGGATTTAGTTCCCTATAGTCCTTATATAACTCTTGTAGGCAACCGTTGGATCTTTAAATTGAAATTTAATACACATGGGAGTGTTCAAAGATACAAGACACGTTTGGTTGCAAAAGTTTTTCACCAAAGATCGGGTATTGATTACAAGGAGGCCTTTTCTCCGGTTTTCACACCAACTACTATAAGAATTGTGTTGACATTGGCTGCTTCTTTCAATTGGACAGTTCATCAATTGAATATTAACAACGTGTTTCATAACGGTACTTTGGAAGATCCTGTCTTCATGGTTCAACCTGAGGGATACATTGATAGTCAGTTTCCTGAATATGTATGTAGGTTGAAGAAGGCCCTATACGGTTTAAAATAAGAACCTCGTGCTTGGCATGAGAAGCTAAGAGACACCTTATTTTAGTGGAGTTATATTAACACAGTTTCAGACACCTATTTGTTCTTATACAAATCAGGAAGCATAACTATCATCCTACTTGTTTATGTAGATGATATTTTAGTTACTGGCAATCATGAAGATAGAATTCAGCTACTGATTAAGGAGTTAAATCACAAATTTTCCTTGAAGAATTTGGGCAATATACATCACTTTCTAGGAATGGAAGTTGTGAGAAATTCTGTTGGTTTTCATTTATCCAAGATGGTTACATTACCGATCTTCTTACCAAGACAAATATGATTCATGTCAAGCCTTATCCAACTCCAACAAATATCTCCATCAAGCTCCATCACGACACTTCTGAAGCTTTAAGTGATGCTACTCTATATAGGAGTGTTCTTGGTGCCTTGCAATATATTCTTCTCACTCATCCAGATATTAGCTATATAGTCAATAAATTGAGCCAGTTTATCCAAAAACCTACAGTTCCTCATTGGACTGGTTGCAAACGTTTGCTCAGGTACCTTAAAGGAATTCTCTATGATGGTATTCTTCTTAAACCATCTTCCAGTTTGCACATTGAGGCTTATTCTGATTCTGACTAGGCTTCTAATCTTGATGATCGTAATTCTACTGGTGGTTGTGCTATTTTTCTGGGATCCTCTATGATTTTATGGGCATCTAAGAAGCAGCAAGCTGTGGCTCGCTCAAGCACCGAGAGTGAGTATCAAGCTCTTTCGAACATCATTGCTGAAATTACCTGGATTGTTTCTTTACTCACTGAATTGCAACTTTCTTTGATATCATCACCTATTGTTTGTTGTGATAACATGAATGCTCTTTCTCTAGCAGCCAATCTAGTATTTCACACACGCTCTAAACATCTTGAAGTTGATTTTCATTTTATACGAGATAAGGTGCTTAATAAATCCATTGATGTTCGCTTCGTTCCTTCCCATGATCAGACAGTAGATGTTCTCATTAAATCTATGTCTTAACTACGATTTTTGTTCATGAAGTCCAAGCTTCAAGTGGTTAACACCTCATTTCGCTTGAGGAGGGATGATGGAGAAGCCAACTCAGCTCATACGCCAAGTAAGCCAACTATCATGGATATTACAAATCAAGCTCACGTTGCTCAGCTTGTTGAAGGGCAAGTTACTTAATATTGTGTAAATAGTTGTTAGAATCTGTTAGGTAGTTAGTAAGGTAGTTATATATTGAACGATGTATAAATATACATGTATGTAATCGTTATAGAAGTTAATGTGAAAATCAGCTCAGAGAGAGATGTTCAATTACTCTCCCCTATTTGCCCCTGTTTTGATGTTCATACTGTTTCTTGACTAGGGAGAACCAGAAAATGAATCAACTTTTATAAACTAACATCAAAGACAGCCCATAACAAAAATAAGTAATGGTAATGTCACGATTAAAATAGTCATGAAAATTAGTCACAGGTATCAAAAACACTAAAAATGGTTCATTATAAATTGGGCTTCTTATAAAAAATCAGCTGAAAAACATAAGCTAGGCGAAAAAATTCGGCAAATGAAATTCAGGCAGATTTCTAAATATGTATGATATATATAGTATATATTTTAAATATACGTATATATTATATGTACAATACATATTACATATTCATTATGTTAATTTATAAAATTTACTGTTTTAAAAGATTCATTTTGTATATTTAACATATTCGTGGCATGTTTTTAATTAGTATATTTACATTATTTAGATTTTGTTAAAATAAGAATGTTATAAGTTGGTATATTTTTCACTCTAGTTAATATCCTAAAATCTCCATGCATTTTGACCTAAAATCACTTTACCTTTCTAAATTTTAACATCATCTTTATCGGAACCTAAAGTTTTTATATCCATCACAAAACTTCATTGACCATCAAATGTCTGTTGATTTGGTACATGCATGACACATTTTTTTACCCCTGTTTTCAACCGTATAAGCATACTCATTTTTCTTTTCTTTTTTTCTTTTTTCACCTCTCTCATTGAAGTCAATCACATCGCATTCCTCATGGCTAATGTCATCAGCATTCGTACCCGATGTTGAGAACCACATCCTCCCCTCACAACTCTTCCTCAAAATTCCCATCACTTGCTCCTACGTCGACAGATTCAATAAATATGTGTTCCACCCAGTACAAGACACCCCCCTCGATATTCCATTTTCAATATTTCCCATTTATTCAAGGTTCGCCTATTTGAGAAAGGAGCAAATTTCACTTTAAAAATGGGTAGTGAATGAGAGAGTGAAAAACAAAAAAGGAAAGAAAAATTGATTACAAGGTTGAAGACAAAGGATAAATTGGAAAAAAATAAGCATGCGTCGTGCATGTGTAGAACTAAATGGCATTTGACGGTCATCGAGGTTTGGTGATGGATGTAGAAACTTTAGGGATCAGTACGGAAGAGGTTAAAATTTAATAGGATAGAATGATTTTAGATCAAAGTGCATGAGAGTTTTAAGAAGTTAATCATAATATATATATATATATATTATGTAACTAGTGTATTTAGATATCGTTTTCTTGAAAACTCACAGTTCTATGAATAAATCACTCACGCATATCTTTTAATCCACTATTGTTTTGAAGTTTATATGAGATAGTCATAGAGGGTGGGTGGGAGATTGACTCTCTAATCAACTAAAAGACTTATCGGTTAATTAATGAATTAATTACTTTAATTAATTAAAATATTTTTATGGAATTATTTATTCTATTAGTGGGGAAGGGGGTGAAAAAAAATAGTAGGGCTTGGGTAGGGAGTGGGTGGGCTGGGTTAGGGTGATAGGGAAGGTGGGTGGGCGTGGGGTGGTGGTGCCTAGATGTGGAGATGGGCCTAGGTAGGGCTGGGTGGGGTGAGGGAGGCGCGGGCCTGGGTTTAGGAGGGGGCATGGTCCTAAGTTGAGAGGGGGCATGGCCCTAGGTTGAGAGGGGCCTGAATGGCTATTTTAGATTTACTAGTATAAAGCACTTGCAATGCATTTTTCGTTGAATTTAAAAAACATAAGAATCGGACACTAAAGAATCAAGATATTAGAATTTAAATTGTCCTTTGCACTTGATGTATCACTATGTTGTGTTTCAAGACTACACAACTCCAACAAAATAATTTAGCATTGTAAGAGAGCTTCTCTCTATTTTTTATCATTGCTCTTCAATGGTCCATTCGGCATAGTTCACTATACAATGGTAGGTATATAAGTGGATTTCAACTTAAAAATAAAATTATACTCTCTGATAAATAGGAATTTAGTTTATATTTATATCTTTTGAAAAGAAAATTCATTATTTTATGCTTGGTAGAATTTCTATTGGTGTTAAACTTTTATATAAAACTAAAAATTGTACCTAATATTTAGTCGGTTCATTTTAATAATTTTTGTAAAGAATTAAAAATAACATATTTCACTTTTAAAAAAATTAAGAATATTTAAATGATAATTGAAATTGATGTCACAGGCATCACTCTCATTTTATTTCCTAATTGGTCTAATTTCATGGAGTTCAACTAACGCTGCAATCAAGTTAGTGAATTAACATACATATATATATATACATATATTGCGGGCAATAACGAGAGAAAAAATAAAACTCCAGCCGTCCAAAAATGAAAGCGTACATATTTTCTTTTAATCACCTAGTTCCTTAGTTTGTTGAACCTCGAGCCTACTTATGATGCTTAAATGACGTGACGTCCTCTATTCATTTCTCCCATGTTGCAACAAAACTAATGAAGGCACAAAAAATCAGTACCACGCACATTCTCGGTACGTGAAAGTGTTGCCATAGCCGTTTAAATGGCCATTCTCACGCGCTTGCTAAGTTCTTGGCTTTGACAATTCCCAAAGCTAGAAATTCAACAGTAGGAAATAATCATTCATCTGATGGCTGATAACAACAGTTCGGAACCACGAGCCTCACAATGGAAGCTTTTTTTCTTCTGATTTTTTTTATTAAACTAGTTGCCTATTACATCTTATAAAAATCAATTTTTATATTAATTTTTATTTATCCTGATTCTGATCTAACTTCTACTCTAAATATTTTTATGAAATTACATATTTATTCTTCATCTTATTTTTTTTTCTTCATTTTTCATTTTTCTCACTTCTTCGTTTTCAAATCTACTCAATCTTTCTCTTTGTAAAATGAGTGTTCACCCGAAAAAGACATGCATGAAGCGAAGAAGACGACTTCTGCGTTCTTGCCAAAGAAGACGAAGAAGTATGACCGAATCTCTGTAACCAAAGAAGTCAAACTAGATCTGAAAATAGGTTTTTGTCTATTTTTACAGATCTGAAGCAGATTTAACCACAAACTAGACCTGAAATGAGTTTTTGTCTATTTTTACATATGTGAAACCAGAACTAGCAACAAACCGGACTGAAATGGGGTTTTGCCCATTTTTGGGCAACAATTCATTCTTCTAGTTCTTTTTCGACGTTTCACTTTTTTTAACCCTTCTCGCTCATTTTTAGAGCGTCAATATCATGCTTTTCTTTTTTTTATAAGTAATTTCTCATATTCTTAACATGCAATTTTTATGGAAGATGAACTTAGTAGTTTCTAGCCTGAGAATAGGGGAAAATTGTTTCAATTTATGTATAATTTACTTCAGATTTCTAGGATTTTTCAGTAGTGCTAGGAGGTAACAAGATGGATATCGTGTAAACTACACGATGAGTACATTGTCATCGTATAGTCGTCGTGTAGACTACACGATGGGTATACCCGCATCGTGTAGTCTACACGATAGGTACACTAACACCGTGTAATCTACATGATGGCTACACTCGCATCGTGTAATATACACGATGGGTACACTAGTATCATGTAGTTTACACGATGGGTGCACTGACATCGTGTAGCCCATGTACCCAAATTTGAGATCAAAATAACTTTCAGACCTTCAAAAGTGCTTAAAACAGTATTTTTTGGGCCTGATAACTCGTGTATCCATCGTGTAGTCTACACAATGCCAATGTACTCATCATGTAGTCTATATTGACGTCGTGTAGCCATCGTGTAAACTACACGATGGCTACACCGGTGTCATGTAACCATCGTGTAGACTACATCATGGTTACACTTACGTCGTGTAGCCATCCTGCAGTCTACATGATGGGGGCACATTGACGTCGTGTATCCATCATGTAGTCTACGTGATGGCTACACGACGTCAGCGTACCCCATCGTGTAGTACAAAATTAACAAAACTCATTCTCTCTCTGGGTTTCTCTCTCTAAAATTTGGACAAAAACCCATCAAATTTATTCTTCTTCTTCGTCTAAAATTCAAGTTTTCCTGAAAAAAGAAAATAAATGAATTTCAAACAACGTTTCAGAAAAAATAAAATAAGTAACTATCCCGAAAAATTCATAGACATGAAAAACCCTCAGAAATTCAAACTTTACAGAAATTAAGAAGAAAACAAAACTTATGCATGTTTCAAAAAGAAGGAAGAAGAAAATGAAGATGAAAACGAAAGATAAATATGTAACTTCACAAAGACATTTTGAATGAAAAGTAGTTAGGGGTAAAGATGAGCCAGAAATCAGAATAAACAAAAATTAATGTAAAGATTAATTTTTATAAAATAATTAGTTTATTAGTCTAATTAGTAAGAAAGCCTTTTGCGTGTTGAGCATTTTGAATTGCGGTGGTGTTTAATATTAACCTTTTACCATCTTCTCCTCCAACATCTTTCTTCCAAAAAAAACTAAACTCAGCGTTATCTCTTTCTTATAGAATTGCTTTAAATTCTGGTCAGTTCAATGAAATGGTTGGGCAAGATAACAAAGTTGGATGTACTCTACTTTATACGGGTAAGTCTATGTTCCACCATCAAGTTCACCAAGTATTCTCTCTCTGAACAAATAATGACTGCAATATGATAATGACTCCAATATATATATAATACCACCACAAAAAGAATATTAAAGCATTAAGAAAGTTTATGTAAAACATTGAAGCAATTTAAGAATGTTTATGAAATTTCTATTTTTTTAGAAATTTCTCTTTAGCTGTGTGTGCCACTGTAGTAATTTGTAATTTTTTAGCGATAAGCCATCATCAATAAAAGATTAACCATCTGCATCGTCAGTGAAATGATACTTAATCGTATCAATGGTAACCACATCATCAATATTTTTTTATCTCTGTGGATGTAGTGCACGCTTAGCTCCATCTTTTCGTTAACATTGAATGCCTTGTTGTTGATAGTTTTGATATCACTGTTAAACTCATAAGTTTTGTTTTTGATTAGGTAGCATCCCAAACGCTTGATTTCTTCACTGAACAGATCTACCTGAAGTTTAGTACGCTGCACATAAACCCAATTACATTAATTAATAATTAATAAATAAAGAAATAGATATAAAATGAATTTATTGTTGCAAATATTTTCACCTTTTGTCCTGCAAAATTAACTTCATTATCTTCATTTCTCCATCTTTTTTAGAAGTCTGCATATTACTTCTTCTGATAATTGGGGAAGTGATACACCAATCACTCTAAAAAACTTCTTGATCATTAATTATACATTTTGACTCAAAAAGAAAGACTGCTCTGCCTTCCATTACAAGTGGATCTTTGCAGTGGTTGGTGGAACCCTTCGTATGAGTTATTTATAGCAACAGGACCCCTCAATGTCTATCTACATTTATTTTAAAATCTTTATTTGGAAGAGAATGAATGTTCATTTTAAATGCTTCACTACAATAACACCGTATGTTCATTGAATAACATTAAGTTTCCAGTTTTTGGACTCCTCACACTCTAGTATCAATTATTAAACTATTTATAACTTATCAGATTCAGCCATTTCAAAATCAAAATTAATGATTTGCAATGTAGTCAAAAGTCAGCCTATCCAAAGCAAAACAAAGATGGGTATTTTTTGTTTTTAAAAGTTTATCTAAATAAGACACTTTTAAAGATATTAGAGATGTTTTATCTTGCAAGAATTACAAAAAGGGAAAATTAGGGACCTATATAACTTTTTAAATAATTTTAGTTAAAACTCCAGAATTTTTTCATTTTACACAAATAATCAGTTTTAAGTAGAGTTAGTTACTTTTTTACTGTTGTTTTACTATTACATTCTTATTATAATAGATTATGTTTAGGTATTTTTGTCAAATAATTATGAAGTTGTTGATTTTGTTATTTGGCAAGTTTCTAATTGAGTCATATTTGCAAATATCTAAGGTTTTTTTTGCTGTTGTTTCTTTTATTTTTAAAAGAGTTTTTTTGTTAAGGTAGACTCTACACTAACCATTTTGCAGAAATGAACTCTTACACTATTTTAGCTTACCTTAACCCATGATCCACTTTTCCTTCACTTTTTCACTTTTTTCTTCATTGCCCTTCTTACAAGTTGTCCAATAAAATGTAATGGTCTATTCACTTAACACTCAAAACCTCCTTACCCATCTCATTTCTCCTTCTTCATTTTTAATTTTTCAACTTCTTTGTTTTCCTCTTCG
Source organism: Datisca glomerata (assembly GCA_003255025.1). Taxonomy (NCBI): domain Eukaryota; kingdom Viridiplantae; phylum Streptophyta; class Magnoliopsida; order Cucurbitales; family Datiscaceae; genus Datisca; species Datisca glomerata. The sequence goes on along the minus strand of QANY01009141.1, from coordinate 481,900 downwards.
TTTTCTTCTTCATCTTCTTCCTTCTTCCCGCAACAGCAAAGGATTGCTAGTTCTTCTCTCTGAAACACGTATAAGTTTTGTTTTCTTCTTTTTGAAAATATTTACTTGTCTTCTTTATTCTTTCATGGGTTTTTCATTTTCATGAGTTTTCTAAGAATATTTATTTATTTTCTTCTTTCTGAAACGTTGTTTAGAGTTCATTTATTGTACATGATCACTACAAGATGATGTAGTGTAAAATGAGGTCTACACAAGCCTCATGTAGTCATCGTGTAGACTACAAACAGGGTACATGAGCCCCGTGTAAACCTCGTGTACACTACACCATCGTCGTGTAATGCATCAAGAATTTTTTCAGCAATTCACGAGCACCCTGTAGTATTTATTACACTAATCAAGGACTACACGATCATTGTGTAGTGTCATCATGTAGTGTACAGGATTATGAGTGTACTCCTCATATACACTACACGGTGGAACTACACGATCATTGTGTAGTCCTCGTGTAGTCTACATGGTGGAACTACACGATCATCGTGTAGTCCTCGTGTATATTACAGGATTACACTACACGATCATCGTGTAGTACACTCGTGTACACTACATGATTACACTATACGATCATTGTGCAGTCTTCGTGTAGGGCTTATTACAGTACATGAGGTCTACACAGTCATCGTGTAGTGAATACTACACGATGACTATACGATGCTCGTGAAGGCCTCGTGTACACTACACGATACCCGTGAAAGCCTTGTGTACACTACACGATGACTACATGATCATCGTGTAATATTCCATTTCATTATGTATTCTCCTTGTATTGACTTCCTTCATTGATGTATATACAGATATGTCTGAAGTTTAAATTTTGTAATCCATGATGGAGATTGGGTGAAAAATGGTACAACATGGTCTTTTAGTGGAGAGAACTAAATAATTGGAGATATCTACTAACTGCACTTACCACGAGCTATTGGGTATATTGCATGAAGAACTCCAAATAGACTCTTCAAAGTATGATATGTCTATCACATTTCTTTATAGAAGCAATGTTCTCTGCCCTCCTGCTGAAATTTTAAAGGAAAGAGATTTACAGTTCTTTGTTAAGGAGAATGAATCAGAATCACTTAGAAGCCACAAATTGTAAGTACAAAGTCAAAAAAATTTCCATCTTAAAACTCGGTTCCTCAAATCACAATGTCACAACAACCTCGGGTTCCTGACACTACAGAGTTTTATCAAAGTTGGGTTCCTGAAACGTAAATGTCACGATAACCTCTACATGAAAACATTCCTCGTCTTGAGAGTTTTGACCATTTTGAAATGAACTATCATGATGATGATGTTTTTGGTCATGACGATTATAATATTTTCGAGGATGAGGATGTTGATGTTGATGGAGATGATGATAGTGATTTTGATCAGGGGGCGTATGATGATACAATCCATGGAGATGACCATGATGAAGCCATAAGTGGAGATGACCATACAATAATTTCAGGCTTGAATATTGGTCTTGAGCCCGAGACCATTTGTCCATTGCCATCACAACCTGATTTTAATAAACAACGTCATGAGTCCAGTGAGCAATGTCTGATTGAATTAGATTGTATCAGACACAATAAATATGGATGATTTGTACAGTGATAAAGTTAAGCTGCTTAAGATTACTCGTATGATGGCTATCCGGAGAGATTTTGAGTTTCGGATCTTCAAGTCAAAACAGTCAATGGTACTTGTATGTGTTGAGAAAACATGCCAATGTATGTTATGAGCTATGAAATTGAAAAATTGCCCATACTTCAAAGTTGCAAAATTCATCAATACACATACATGCAAACTTTGAAGTATTGAGACATGAACACCATCAGGCTACATATTCATTGATTGGTCATTCTATACGGTCCAAACATGCGGGTGTCGGATGTATATATAGGCCAAAAGACATAATTAAAGATGTTCGACTTGATTTCGGTGTCAATATAGGTTACCATAAAGCATGGATGGCTAGAAAATATGCATTAGAATTAGTTCGAGGGTCTCCTAAAGATGACTATAGTGTCACATGTTAGAATTAAAAAATCTAGGTACTTATTTTTATTTTTCCATCATAATGTCTACACGAGCCTCGTGTAGCCATTGTGTAGTCTACACAATGGTTACATGGATCTCGTGTAGTCATCACATAGTCTACACGATGGTTATACGAAGCTTATGTAGTCATCACGTAGTTTACACGATGGTTACGTGGACATCGTGTAGTCTACACCATGGTTACATGGACCTCGTGCATGCATCATGTACACTATGTACTCTGTCGATTTTAATACAACAATATCAAATATTTTTTAGGGACAACAACAAACAAAGAGACTGATGTGTAGAATCATTTTAAATATTTTTTTCATGGCACTTGGACCATTTGGTTCGTGGATTTTTCAGCTGTATAGGGCCTGTTATTGTTGTTGACGCAACCGCCTTAAAAGCCAAATACAAAGGAGTATTATTTGTTACAACAGCAAATGATGGGAACAACCAAGTATATCTCATTGCATTTGGAATTGCAGATTCAGAAAATAATGATTGATATGAATGGTTCTTCCATAAACTTCACAATATAATAGGTGATCCGAAAGACTTGATGTTTATATCCGACATTCATACAAGTATACTAAATGCTGTACGGGTTGTCTTTTCCAATGCGCTTCATAGAGCTTGCATCTTCCATATGAGCCAAAATATCTAATCAATTTTTAAAAAGGAAGATGCGGTCGCATTATTTTTGAAAGTAACAAAGGTATACCGTCAATAGGAATTTAATCGGCTGATGATCTATTTTACAGATGCATTTCTAGATATCTCACAATACATGTCGGCGGGAGAGGGGTGCGAGGTGGGCACATTCCTGTTTTGATGGAAGGTGATACAATATAATGATTACAAACATCGTGGAATGTTTGAATGATATTTTGAAGGATGCTAGAAAGCTTCGCATTACATGCCTTATAGAACATATTCGTGACATGTTACGATGGTGGTTCTATGAAGGACGAATGCCTGCCTATCAAATCACCTCGTAGATGACATACTAGGTTGAGAATGAGCTTAATAAGAAGCATATTGCATCACGTACACTATCATTGGTTCCTTATGACATCCACGAGTTTCGTGTTACGGGTGGGGGTAGGGAAGCAACGGTAAACTTGCATCTTATGACTTGTATATGCAGAGAATTTGATCTTGATCAAATTCCATGCATGCATGCATTGACTACATGTCGGCAACTTAATATATCCTCATATAGTATGTGTTCGAGCTTCTATAAAAATTAGGCTCTAATTGTTGCATATGCGGAAACAATACATCCTCTAGGAGATCAAGCAGATTGGGTCACCAGACATGAGGTTCATGAAAAGGTGGTATTGCCACCTGTAACGAGATGACAAAGTGGTAGACCAATGACAAAGATAATTCCATCTAAAGGTGAGAAATTATCGAGAAGGAAGTGCAAACGTTGAGGGCAAATTGGCGACAACCGACAAACGTGCAGAAATTTAATACCTCTATCTCAATGGGATGACTAAGCCACATAAATATAAATAATGACCTTTGTAGACTTAAATTAAATATTAATATAGAAATATACTTGTGTTTGTTATTTAATAATGTCATAAAGTTTAATCAGCCTATATGAATCCTACATGATGCTCGTGAAGTAATCGTGTAAGCTACATGAAGTCTACACGATACTTGTGAAGCCATCGTGTAGGCTACATGAATCCTACACCAAGCCACTTAAATATAGAAATATACATGTGTTTTTTATTTAATAATGTCATAAAATTTAATTAGCCAACATTAATCCTACACGATGTCCGTGAAGTCATTGTGTAAGCTGCATTAAGATTACATGATGCCTGTGAAGTCATTGTGTAGTCTACATGAAGTCTACACGATGCCCATGAAAGCCATTGTGTAGTCTACATGATGACTACACGATGCCCGTAAAGCCATCATGTTAGCTACATGAAATCTACATGATGCCCATGAAATCATCGTGTAGGCTACATGGAGCCTATACCAAGCCACTTAAATATAGAAATATACTTGTGTTTATTAATTAGCTATATGATGCCTTGTGAAGCCATCATGTAGGCTACACGAAGCCTACACGATGACTGTGAAAGTCATCGTGTAGTCTACACGAAGCCTGCACGATGATCGTGAAGTCATCGTGCACTCTACACGATGACTACACGATACCCGTGAAATCATCGCGTGGGTTAGATGAAGCCTACACTAAAAATATAGTAACCAAATAAAACTCATAATCCATAATTCACAATTTGAGGGTGTATAAAAATAAAATAAAAATTCATAAAATATATCCAAATTATTTCGGTACGACATTGCCACGTCCAAATAACTCAATTGCAATCCGTCTTTGATATTCTGGCATTTTTTAGTTATTTCTTTGAGTTTCTTCCCATATGCGAGGGCTTCAACAAACTTAATGATGAATATCCTGTAGTCGAACATACAAAACACATGAAATGCAAACACACAATCAAATTATATATATGAAATTTTAAGTGAACTTTCAAAAAAAATATTTCACTTACTCATTCCCTTGTTGTGGCATGATCTCATATTTTCACTCATCTTTGGGTCTAACCTCCTGTCTTTTCTCATAAATATTCATCATTTGAGCTATCCGAGGGACAATCTTCATGAAAGGTTTCATTATTTCAATGTATAAGGAGCGTTGATATGACATGTTCATGGAGTTATAAATACGAATACACTAGCCGATCAAATCAAGCTCAACCGTAAATCCAATGACTGTTGTTCACATTCATCGGAAAGATAACCTTATCCGACTGTTCCCAACTCCTTCCAAATTCACCTACAAGCCGAGGACCAGGTATCAGAGCTGATCATTGACGTCAATATCCCATGGGTATTCGTGTAGACTACAGTGTGTAGTTCATTAAGTTTAAAAACAAATCTTACTTACTTACATAATCAAATCACCAACACTGATTTTGATATGAGGGTTGTATTCTTACAAATACCTCATGAGCTCTAGGTATGCATCGATATGTTGTAATGTAATAAAGATTAGTTAAGATATTTATAATTATTATAAATACCACATTAAAAATGATTATAACTATATTTATAATTATCACTATATTTATTCTTTTTTCTACTTCTTCTTCCAAGTGCAGGATAACCCTAAGGGGTTGCGGGTTTTTTTTCTACCATTTGGGGCCCTTCCTTCACCACCCCCATGGGGATGGTCTATAGGGTTCATAACTACTCCTCTTACTACAGGACATTTACCTAGCCAACATTTAGATCTGTCTCTACCCAAACTTTTCTAGTTTACCCCAGCATTCCCCACTTGTCCGACTATTGCTGAGCAATTTTTGGATATCAAACGGACCTCCCAAGAAGGTAATTTTAATGTGGCCGATTTCCCCTCTTTTACAATCAGTTTCGCTACAGCACCTGCTGCTCTAGCTAATTGTTCACCCTTTCCAAGTGTGATTTCTATGTTATGTATGGCCGTGCCTAAAGGCATATCGGTTGAAGTAGATTCTTCTTTTTGATCAATCAAAACCCCTTCCCAAACTATACAAGCTTCTTCCAAAGCATACGGCTTCTTACATCTGACTCAATACATCACTACATAGAATTAAATAAATTGTACCTGGAAGGAAAATGAACATTCATTGAGTGAATACCCATGAACAGCAGCGGGGGATTTCTGTGATTCCTGTTTGTTTATTTTCTTGATCTGTAATATCATAAAAAACAACATTTGTATTATTCACAACTAATAATGATTTCATTGTTTTGGAGAATGACAGCTCTCCCCACAGATATTGGTTGAACGCTTTAAGGTCGTCAACCAAAATCAATCATCTCTTATCAATTAAGGTACGATTGTCCTTCCTCAACACAAAATGTTCTAGCGAATAAATCAGAGTCATCTTGACCCCATCAGAATTTGACTTATATTTAGATTTTTTAAACTTCTCTTTCAACTCAACTATGGTTATTGATTGGGCTTTTGAAAAGTACAGATCATAGAGTCTGTTGGGGCCACAGATCTTCTTCTCATCCCGGGATTCACCGAACTTTAGTCCGATCATCAATGAGAACTCTTTCTTGGAGAAGCATAGTAGTTCCTCATTGACAAGATACCATATTTTCTCCTTAGATGGAGTGTCGTTGACATATTCGGCCTCCCTAGCCAGCACCTGACGGCAGACAGTTGCTGAAAACTTCAGGGCTGGGAGATCAAGGAGATGGCCAAAGCATGTCTCCCTAAATAGTGAGAGTTGAAGAGCTATCAACTTGGTCTTGATAACCTCTATGTAGTGGGTATTGCACTTTGCATTGACATTTTCTTTTGGAATTATGTTAACGTCATAGACATATATTAGTTGCATATTTGAAGCCATAACTTGTAGAATATTCAAGGTAAACATAAGATCTGGAAATGTACACGATCCTCGTGTAGTCCTCGTGTAGACTATACGAGGTGTACACGAGCCTCGTGTAGACTACACAAGCTTTACACGACTATCGTGAAGACTACACGAGGGGTACAGAATCCTAGTGTATTCCTCATGTATCCTACATAAGGCTTACATAACCCTCATGTAGTCCTCATGTAGACTACACGAGGCTTACAGAACCCTCATGTAGTCCTCATGCAGCCTAACGAAGGGTACAAGATCCTAGTGTATTCCTCATATAGCCTATACAAGGCTTACACGACCTTTGTGTAGTCCTCATATAACCTATACGAGGCTTACACGACCCTCGTGTAGTCCTCGTATAATTTACACGAGCTTTACATGACCCTCGTATATACCTCATGTAGCCTACACGACCCTCATGTATATCTCATGTAGCCTACACGACCCTCGTGTATACCTCATGTAGCGTACACGACCCTCGTGTATACTAGAAAATAGATACCCACCATGACCAGAATCTCAGAAATCTAGAAAAAACACTCAGAAACCCTGGAGAGAAAAAAACACTCACAAACCTAGATAAAAATATTAGAAAAAAATAATCTTGTTGTGATTCAGATAAAAAAATGCAGAAATTCAAAAAAAAATCCCTCAGAAACCTAGAAAAAACACCTCAGAAATCCAGAAAAATAACTCAGAAACCTAGAAAAAACACCTCAAAATCCAGAACAAAAACTTAGATACTCGAAAACTTACCTTGTTGTTTTTCCTTACTGTGGGAGACGAAGATTCAAGGATGTGCACAGAGAGAGTAATGTTGGGACTTTGAGAGAGAGAGAGAGATAGTAACAATAAGGGAGAAATATGGGTAATGCAAGTGAGCTACACGAAGGGGTGGGGTTTCATGTATCATAACTTTTTTTTTCAAACCGTCGTTTGAAATTCGTGAATGGTTTTTTGATAATTTCACAAGCTGATTTTGAATTGAAGGTGAGCCAGAGGTTAGGATAAGCAAAAATTAGTGCAAGTGTCCATTTTTGCAAAATTGTTAGTGTATGGGTCTATTTTAGAAAAAACTATTTTTAAAAACTGGGCTGGATTCCTAATTGAGCCATACAAAAATGACAAACTTTTCAGGTCAAACTATAAAAATTGTGGATGTTAGAAATTCACCGTCGTTGATTCTGCCACGTGTTCCTTTGAATGTCCTCTGATGAGCACAAGAGAGAAATGAACGTGAAGATATTGGCTAGACACTGGTGTGGTGCTTAACCTAATACACTCTGACGTTTAAGTCAGTGAAGTGAAGGAAAGGAAAATGTAGAGAATTTTGAGTGTTTTGAATGTCACACCTCTTTGAGAATTTGTTTGCCTTTATATAGATAACTCAACATTAATGTCCGAATGCGAAGAGTCTTTTTATTAATTACGGAAAATGGAGTCTTTATTAATTTCATAATATGAAAGCATCATCAGTTTCATTTCTAATGAAAGCTTCATATCTCTTCCTCCTACTTGTGATTTATTTTGGTCTTGAGACACTACCGTGTGTCATTCGGTATTATTATTTCTTAGTCATATTGACTAAGTCCAAGTTCGGGATTCGACCTTTCAACTTTTGTGGATTCAGCCTTATTCTGCTTTGCATGAGGTTCGGTCAGAATGTAAGGTTCGACCATATTTCGGCTCGGTGAGATATTTCGGCCAAAATATGAACTTCGGCTAAAATATGAGATCCGGTCATATTTTGACTTTATGTCCTTTTGAACTTGGACCTTCTACAGTTTAAGCTTTGTAAAAGATCTTTATGTAGGAATTGGGTCGAATGGGCCTTTATTCGAGAAATTCATAATACAATTATTGGACCCTCTACAGTTTGCCCCCACTTTAGAAATCCGAGTGAAAACTTTAGATTCTTTGAATTATTTTATCTTGTTCATAACATTTTCTTAGACAGGTCAGATCGCCAGTTCCTTAGCCAATATTGAGTGTGATCAAACAGAGCTAGACCAAACTCCTTCATCTAAGCTGAGCTATTTGGGTCGTACAGTTCGACCTAGAACGGTTCGACCAGACTGAACTGTGCTTGGTCTGAAGCAGTTCGGATAATCTGAACTCAGCTTGGCCTGGAGCCGTTCGGAAAGGCCGAATTGAGCTCGGCCTGGAGCCATTTGGCCAGGCAGAACTAAGCTCGGCTCGGGGCGATTCGGCCAGACCGTGCTCCACGGGTCATGTTTTCGATGATTGGGTTCCAGCCACGGATTGTGATTCGCGTGAATTAATTGTTAACCATGAATCCTTATTTTTGTGATCCTTGGATGAATTTATGGGAATGAATGGCATGGATAGTGAGCCACGTGCTTTCATCCACATCCATTGATTTTTTCATTATCTAAATAATCCTGACCGTTGGATGAATATTGAAAACATGAATGGTAACATGGATTGTGATTCATGTGAATTCAATATTTTACTTTAGATGAATGCCATGTGGGTTGATCTTGGACGTTGGTTTAAAATTACACCACCTATTTAACTCTTCCCCATCTCCATTTTTACCACAACTTCAACTTCTTCATTCTCATTCCTCAATTATTTTTAAATTTTAAAAAATCTTCCGGCGTCAAGTTTGCCGCAAATATTTTTCGACAAAGTTTCCAGTGAAGTTTCTAGCGAAATTGTTGATGATGTTTTCGGCATTATTCGTCGACGTTTTCTGACGAGGTTTCGACGGTGTTTTCGGCGACATTTTGGAGAAGGTATTTCCATCTTGCCTTGCCGTTTCTTTCACTAGTTACTTTCAAATGAGTACTTCTTTGACGTCTGTTGATTCTCATAGTATATCTGATTCTGCCGTCCAAGAATTTTCCCATGAAGATTCTAGGGTGTCCACACAAGATTCTTCTTCATCTGAATGTAAGTCAGTCACTAATGAGTCTGATTTTAAAGAGCATGTCGAAACTGTGTTTCAAGGTGTTCTGAAGGGCAAATGGCCTTTCTCTAAAAAATAGGTACTAATGATCTTAAAAAATTACGAGAACAATATGGCATTCCATATTCCATTGAGTTGCATGCCCCTAATCAAGATGAAAGAGTATATTCAGATTTAGAAGGTTGGGTTACTTTTTGTGAGTTTCCGTTGCGTTGGGTCAACTTCCGTTTTCCTCTTCGCCCGTTTATCCGAATGGTATTGAAACATTATAACTTAGCTCCCACTCAGCTTCTTCCGAATGCATGGTAAATTCTAATTTCTTTGATCATCCTTGGCTATAAAACTAGCGTCAGGACTTCATTAAGTATGATGAGAGGTTGCTTCTCCTTATTTTAACATCAAAAAAATTCTGGCTAGTACTATTTTAGTCATAGGTGCAGTTTAGATCTCATTAACTAACTTCTCACTAGTAATAAACATTTTAGGCCGTGATTCTTTTGGGTTTGAGGTCCTTGAGAATATGGTCCAGACGAGCATGTTCATGATATTCAGGTTAGGACCAGTTGGGGTATCCCAAGTATTAGATGCTTACTTCTGTTTATAGTGTATATTCTCATTATGTCGCCTAATTGAATTTATGTTTTTTTCCCTTTTTTTCAACAATTGACTCGACTGCTCGTATTCTAATATCCGGATCTTCGTAAGATATTCTTGATGCATATCTCACGATACCTGATTGTAGTTGGGAAATTTTACGCTCCGCAGAAAACCTTAAGGATGCAGGGTTTTGGCGTTGTGTAGAGAACATTCCCAAATGTATTCCTTACTTTCCACTTGAGTTAATTAGATTAACACTAGATAAAAGTGCATCGAATTATTTGTATGGAAGTTACTCCTTTTTTGAAAATGATACGCCATTGACCGAATTCAAAAAAAATTTCCTCTAGTCATGGCATATATGATAAAGGATGCTCCTCCGCTGAATGATATTGAGGAAATGAAGAAAAGAGCAAGAGCCAGCATAAAAAATGCTCCTTTGTTGTATAATATTGAGAAGATGAAGAGAAAGGCGAGGGCTAATGCTGCTGTAAGAAAGAAACAAAAGGTACAAAATGTACCTAAAGTACCAATGACAGAGAATTTGACTCCAGCCCTTCCTCAAACAATTGATATTGATGCTCAAGGCTCGAAACGGTCGAGATCTGAACCATCAGTTGTGCTTTCTCTACCGGCCACCTCTGGTGCTTCTCAGTTTGAAAGTCCATTTGGAGGACTTCTCATTCCTACTACTCCTAGTTCATCATTTCAAGAAGAAGATAAACCGAGTGAAATTTCTGATGCAAAATATTTACTTGAGTCGTGATAAAAATTCTTATCTTCAAAAGGGGATGATGAAGTTTATCTTTCAACCGTTGCTCAATCGTTGAGGGTGACCTTTCTTTCTATTTCTTATTCTTTTGGTAACTTAGTAAATGATAACCAATAAAATATTTCTTGCAGGTTTCTCAATCTCATTTGGACTTATATAACTGGCCTATTCAAATAGAAAATGATAAAGCAAAAATTGAGCATGATTTTAAGGAGATAAAAGTTGAGTTTAATCTTATCAAGGATGAGACGACAATCTTAAAAATAAAGTGGTTAAGTTGGAGCAAGAAAAAAACACGTTCCAGTCTCGATAGAGTCAAAACTAGATGACATATCTCGCGAACGGGATCAACTTTTATTGGATTATGGCTGCTTAAAGGATAAAGTGAAGAGGTTTGAGGAGAACATGATTGAAACAAAAGAATAAAGAGAGAACCTTTATTATGATGGGGTCGTCGCAGGCAGAGATATGATGAAGGCTGAATATAAAGATGGCAAAGTAGAAAAATGGTCACCGATCGCATTTACAACTGAGATAGAAAATGCTGAAAACTATAACGCCAACGAAGATGATATTGATACCCAACTTGATGAGGTGTTGAGTTCTTTTGCTCCAGCAACAAGTGTATTAGAACTCTCCCCGACACAACCTTCTATGGCTAGAGATTCTTCTACTCTTTTTGGATATTCTGGAACTTTTGATGGTACTGTTACAGATGTCGGCCATGACTTATATTAGGCCCTACTGATTTTTTTAATGTAGAATTTCTATTTACTTTATTTCTGAATGGACTTTGGTAAAGTAAGACTTTGATCATGTCGAACCTTAAAACTTCATTTTGAATGAATTAATGAATTTCACTCTCTTTTTTCAATTGTATCAAAGAAAGTCGAATATTTTGTTCATGGTTGCAACTTTTCTTTTATATGTTGCTAGTCTAGTGATAATAGGAAGCTAAAAATCTTATAAAATTGAGGTCCCCGACTCCACACAGCATGACTTTTAGTGGGCTAAAAGGCCGAATTTGGCGTCAAGTTGGGACTTTTGTGTCTCATCCCGTCGAATGAGAACTTAGTGCCAAATTCTATCGAATCAGGACTTAATGGGCATAGGGCCGATACTGGCTAGGGTCGATCAGCCTAGGTGTGTGGGGGTTAGGACTTTATTCCAGATTATGAATTAATCGTGTATGTAAACACGTTCGTTATTTCTAATTCGACATTGCTGTCTTTTTTGTCATTATCACAAAGTACATAAAAATAGAGAAAAGGAATAAGGTTAACTATCCTAGGGAAAAAGCATCATTTGATCAATCATGTGCTGAAAAAACCCCAAGTAGCATTTTATTAATTCCGCAATGAAAAAAAAAAGAAAAACAAGAAACTTAACTTAATCGTTAAAAGAACGTGGCATGAAGTAAGGTTTCAAGTGGATTACATTCCAACTTCTTGGGATTATGTGACCACTCGCGTCTTGAAGAGTATATGCCCCCGGCCATGTGACTTGTATGATCTTATACGGTCCTTCCCAATTTGTGCGAAGCTTGCCAACACCAATTTCTTGAGTGTTTTGAAACACCCTTCGTAATATTAAATCGCCAACTATAAATTTTCTGAGGTGGACCTTAGTATTGTAATACCTTGAGATATACTATTGGTAATTCTGGAGTTTTATTAATACGACTTCCTTTTTTCCTTCAAGTTATCAAGAGCTTCTTTAATCGCATCTCCATTTTGATTTATGTCTGCAGAATGAGTTCTATAGGATGGAAGACCAATTTCCACTGGTATGACGACTTTTATTCCATAAGTTAAAGTAAAAGGTATTTCTCTGGTAGGTGTCCACCTAGTGGTGCGGTAAGACCATAAGACTGCCGGAAGCTTATCTACCCATTTTCCTTTAGCCGGATTAAGTCTTTTCTTTAGAGTACCAACTATCATTTTGTTCAAAGCTTCAGCTTGTCCATTTGCCCGTGGATGACGTGGTGTTAAATATCTGAGTTGAATATTCATATCTCTGTATAAGTTTTTTAACACATTGGGGGTCCATTGTCACTCACAATTACTCTTAGAATGCCAAAATGACATATCACATGTTTCCATAAAAAATTCTTCATATCCAGCTCCTTGATATTCACATACGCTTCGGCTTCCACCGACTTAGAGAAGTAGTCGGTTGCCAATAGGCAAAAATATTTTTTAGCAGGAGTCATAGGCATAGGACCTATTATATCCATCCCCACTGCATGAACGACCAAGGCACTATAAGTGGATTGAACTCTTCTGTCGGCAAGTGCATGATTGGTGTGAATCGCTGACATTTGTCGCATCACTGAGTATACTCGGCTGCATCTACAGAAATATCCCATCATTCTAGCCTTATACGCTAGTGAACGTGCCCCAGAATGATTTCCACATTGTCCTTCATGTAGTTCTGCTAATACATATCATGCTTCTTCCTTACTGAGACATTTAAGGTATGGACCAGAAAATGATCGTCTGTAAAGTACTCCTTCAATGATTGAGTAACGAGCTGCCTGCATCATAATCTTCCTCGCTTGTGACTTATCTTCAGGAAGTTCTCCGCAAGAAATGTATCTCTTCATTGGATCTATCCAAGACTCTTCAGATAGAGGTGGTTCTATTGAAAATGACTCATCGATCATGATCGGGGATTCCTGGTTACTTGTGAAGTGTCGTACGCTAGGAGCTGCCAAGTACTCCAGTAGGATCGTTCACCTTAACTCTGTATCAATGGCCGAGGCCAAGTTGGCCAAAGTATCAGCATGACTATTCTCGCCACGAGAAAGGTGTTGCATGCTTAACTTTTGGAAAAAATCCTTAAGTTGAGACACCATTTGAAGATATAAACTCATGCGAGTATCTTTAGCTTGAAAATTCTCGTTTATCTGATTCACAATCAACTGTGAGTCACTAAAGACAGTTAGATTGGATGCCCCAATAGTCTATGCTAAATTCATCCTCACTATCAACGCTTCATATTCAGCTTCATTATTGGATGTGCGAAAACCAAATCTGAGTGATTCTTCAATGATTGCTCCTTCATGAGTTTTCAATACTAACCCTGCTCCGCAGCCTTTAGCATTTGCCGAACCGTCTACGTACAAAACCCATTCATCATCCTCATTGGGATCTATCATAATAGCATCAACATCCACGGAAGATGTGGGTAGAGATTTTGGACCTTCAACTTCTGATGCCTTTGTCATTTCTACTATAAAATCAGCCAAGACTTGAGCTTTGATCGTTGAGCGTGATTTATAGGATATGTCAAATTCTCCTAATTCCACCGCCCCTTTCATGAGTCTTCCTGACATGTTAGGTTTGTGAAGCACAACTTTTAGGGGACTGTTAGTGAGAACAACACTGGAATAGCTTTTAAAGTATGGCCTGAGTTTTCTTGCTGAAGTGATAAGTGCGAGGGCAAGCTTTTCCATTTGTGAATAGCGTGTTTCTGCATCCAACAGGGTGTGACTTGTGTAATATACAGCCTATTTCTCGTTACCATCCTCACGAATCAAAACGGAGCTAATTGTTATGTCAGAAACGACTAAATAAAGATATAAGGTCTTTCCATTCTTTGGCTTTGCCAAAAGCAGAGGTGTCGTTAGGTAAAGCTTGAGATCTGAAAAAGCTGTCTTTTTTCTTTGTCCACGCGAAATTTTTTCTTCCTTTCAGGATATTGAAAAAGGTAGGCACTTGTCTGATGATCTTGAAATGAAGCGATTGAGTGTGGCAATTCTTCCTGTTAATTTTTGCACTTCCTTGATATTTGTATGTGCTGGCATGTCCAACACTGCCCGAATTTGTTCGGGATTGGCTTCAATTCCATGTCGTGTTACCAAGTGTCTGAGAAACTTTCCTGAAGAGACACCAAAAGTACACTTTATAGGATTAAGTTTCATTTAATACTTATTTAGTACCTCAAAAGCCTGCCGAAGGTCTTCCACATGATCCTCAGCTATGAGAGATTTGACGAGCATGTCATCAATGTACACTTCCATTCTGGTTCCAAGATGCTCCCCGAACATACGATTGACAAGCCGCTGATAAGTCACTCCAGCGTTCTTTAGGCCGAAAATGCATGACCTTGTAACAATAATTCCCCGCTCCGTGATGAAAGCCATTTTTTCCTGATCTGATGGATGCATGTATATCTGATTATACCCAGAAAAAGCATCCATAAAGCTAAGCATGTCGTGACCTACAATTGTGTCTACTAATTGATCAATCTTGGGTAAGGGAAAACTGTCTTTGGACACGCCTTGTTCAAATTTGTGAAGTCGATACAAATTCTCCATTTCCCATTTTTCTTTTTTACTACTACAACATTTGGTAGCCAATCTGGATATCTTACTTCTCTGATAAATCTGGCATTGAGAAGTCTCTGTACTTCATCATTGATTATGGCATTGCGCTCTTTTATAAATTTTCACCTATTTTTCCTCACTAGCTTATGAGTTGGATCGACCACCAGCCTATGAGTCATTAACCCCGGGTCAATGCCTGCCATGTTAGTCATGGACCATGCGAAAGTGTAACAACTTTGAGTCAAAAAAGCCACGAGCTTCTTTCTTAATCCTTCCACCAAACCCATTCCAATCTTAACAACTCTTTCAGATTTGGAAGCGTGAATACATACTTCCATTTTTCTTCTATGGTGGGGTTCTTTGGTTCATTAACTTGTAGATCTTCGAATCGTGATGTTGATTTGACTTGCTGTAATTGCTATTTGGTTCTAGAGGCTTTCAGACTTGCAAGATTGAAATTTCTAGAAGTGACTTGATCGCCACATATCTTCTAGATGCCATTAGGAGTTGAAAATTTGATTGTTTGATGATATGTCGAAGGAATAGTTTTCATTGAATGAATCCATGGCCGATCGAGGATCATATTGTACGGAGAATTCGAATCCACAACTTGAAGCTCTGTCAACTTATTGACCCCATTCGCTATGAATGGAACATTAGTACTTCCGGAATACTTGGTCACCGTTCCATTGAATCCGATCAACTCTGCTCAGGTTCGATGATATTCAGCTTATCTATTCCCATTTGTTCGAAAGTTGTGAGATAGATGACATTCACCGCAGTTCATGGGTCCACCAAGATGCGCTTTACGTTGAAATTAGCTACGTCCAAAGAAATAACTAAAGCATCGTCATGTGGTTGGTGGACTTCTTGGGACTCCAAAGAAGAAAAATAAATTTCTGGGTCTTGCACTATTTTATTTGGGGCGTTAAGATTGAGAATTGGGAGTTTGGCTGTTCTGACGAGATTTTTCCTTGTAGTGACTGACATTCCATTCGTGCTTTCTCCATGTATAACATTGATGATTCTTCTCTCAGTTTGACTAGGAACATCCCTTTCCTGCCTCGGCTTTGGTCTTTTATCGGCTCCTTCTTCGGTGTACTCTCTAAGGTGTCTGCACTTTATAAGTTCTTCAATTTCTTGCTTCAGATGCCTGCACTCATCAGTTTGTGCCCATAATCTCGGTGAAAATCATAGTAGTTGTTGGGCTCATTCCTTCGATTGAGTGGGCCTCTAATCCTTCTCGGCCAAGAAAAATATTATTTGTCATTGACCTGTGCTACAAGGTCAGAATAAGATATATTAAGTGGAGTAAGCCGGAACGAATTGTCTACATCCCCTTGTGCTCCCCTTTTGTCCATCTAATCTCAAGACCTTTTCTTGTCTTGCCTAACTAAGTCATTGTCCCGATCATATGTATCTCTTATCTCTGTACCATTTCTGCTATCCCTTTTTGGGGAATCTCGTCTTGACCTATTGTCTTTGCTTTCGATCCCTGAATTGCGCTTGGTTTGAAAACCTTGGTGGTCAATCTTCTCCCTTGCATATTCTTCGAACAAAACAAACCTTTGCGCTCTTTTAAGGGCAACTTCCATGGTGACTGGCTCATCTAGCACCATAGTTTCACAAATGCGTGAATTTGGAAGAAGACCATTTACGAAGGCATCTGCGGCTGTGGAATCATCACAATTCACTTTTCCTATTTTCTCCCGTGCAAATCACTTTATGTATTCTTTCAAATTTTCATCAACACCCTGTATGATCCTGTAAAGATGGCGAGATCGTTGAGGGACCTTTTTGCAGATACCATGTTGAGTGACAACTGCTTGAGCGAGTTGGCGAAAAGATGATATAAGTCTGACTCCAAGGTGTCAAACCAAGTAATGGCATGTCCTGTAAGACTCGATGCGAATATCCAGCATAACATTGCGCCTAATCGACCGTGAAGAATTCCTGTTGTGGTCATAACTTGTTTATAATGGGTAATATGATCAGATGGATCTTTGGATCCATCATACAACTGAAGCGCCAGAGTGGCAAAATGTTTTGGCCGCTCAACTACCAATATCTCCTTGTCGAATGACGACTCGGCTAAGTCTTTGATAGTTGGATCATCTTCTTCTTGCACTTTCACATCGAGTTGTGCGAGTCTTCGGTCTATATCCTTGATTTTCTCCGCGAAATTGTTTTCATTTGACATTGCTCTTTTGTGCTTGTTTCCATTCGCCTTTTCGCTGCTTTGGTTAGCTTGACTATTTCCCGGGTCTCTGAATCTTCTTCTCGGGGAAGAACTCCAATGAGAATCTTCAGAGTGAATTCTTATATTTCTCTGTTGTCTTGCTCTGTAATGGTCTTCTTCCCTCTTTCTATAATTTCCAACATGACTTGGATCCGTTAGGATACCTCTCGAGCGGAGAGGTGCTTCAGTCTTAGAATTCCCACTCCCGACGTGTCGGAGAGGATTGGGGGAACCATTGAAATCCATCTTGCTCCATAAGTCATGATTTTATTTTTCAAGAACCTCTATTTTCTTGTTCAATTGTCCTATGACACGCATAATCTCCACCAGAGAAATGTTTTCTTGCTATGTTGGTGCCAGTGGGTTTCTGGAGGGTGGTACTGAGCGCTTCTCAACTGCTGATGGAAGGTCCAATAAAGCACCCCTTCGAAAATTCCTTATATTTTTCATCAATTACATAGCGCAAATTAAAAACAAAGTATGAGGTCGGTTGGTGTTTCCCACAGACGGCGCCAAACTGTGGATGTTAGAAATCTATTGTCATTGATTCTGCCATGTGTTCCTTTGAATGTCGTCTGATGAGAACAAGAGAAAAATGAACGTGAAGATATTGGCTAGACACCGGTGTGGTGCCTAACTTAATACACTCCGACGCTCAAGTCAGTGAAGTGAAAGAAAGGAAAAAGTAGAGAATTCTGAGTGTTTTGAATGTCATACCCTTTGAGAATTTGTTTCCCATTATATAGATAACTCAACATTCATGTCCAATTACGAAAAGTCTTTTTATTAATTATGAAAAATGGAGAGTCTTTCATTAAACGCAGAATATGAAAGGATCAACAATTTCATTTTTAATTAAGGCTTCATATCTCTTCCTCCTATTTGAAATTTATTTTGGTCTTGAGACACTATCGTGTGTCATTCAGTATTATTATTTCTTAGTCCTATTGACTAAGTTCGAGTTCGGGATTTGACCTTTGTGGATTCAACCTTATTTTGCCTTGTATGAGGTTCAGTCAGAATGTAAGGTTCGGCCATATTTCGGTTCAGCGAGATTCGGCCAAAATGTGAAGTTCGGCAAAAAATATGAGCTTCAGCTAAAAGATGAGGTTCGGTCATATTTTCTCTTTATGTCCTTTTGAACTTGGACCCTCTACAGTTTGAGCTTCGTAAAAGATCTTTATGTAGGAATTGGGCCGAGTGAGACTTTATTCGAGAAATCCATAATACAATTATTGGACCTTCTACAAAAATGACGAGGAAAAAGTTTATACAAGTGTTAACGTATAAAATTTATCCACACGTGTCATTTTCATTGATAATTTTTTGCCATTTTTACAAAATAATATTTTTCGGCTATTTTTACAGTTTGAGCTAGAAAATAATTTTTTCGTCATTTTCTGTTTTTTCCAAGTCTATATTTGAAATTTTATTTTTTGAAAAATCATAGTCAATGACCCCATTTAAGTTCCAATTGCAAAGGTAGCCATCAAAATTTTCAACTACAAAAATAACCTTTTTAAAAAAATAACCGGATTTATCTTCTTTTCCAAGAATGGTAAAAACTGTTTACATAGAGTATACAAGAAGTTGTGCAGATATAGAAAACAACCTGTTTTACTGAGTAAACAGACAGTTTATATGAAGAAAACAATATGTTTACATAATGAAACAATATATTTACCTAGTAAACAACTTGGTTTCCACATGGTAAATAACTTGTTTGCACATAATGTTTTCTAGAACTACCACCCACAAAACGACCAGAAAGACTTAAAAAAACTCACAGCAAGATAAAAACTCATAGAAAATCTGGCAATGAGCTAAAATAATTAATGTGGATGAGCCGCGAGAATGAAAAACTCGAGCTCCAATTCTGACTTGGGGTGGTTGAAGAAACTACAAAGTAACTTAAGAGGAAGAGGGGTGTAAGATGACGGTGGCATGGTGAGCGGTTGTGTCGTGGTCGGCGGTACGACTAGACTTGATTTAGCGAGAGAGTCTGAGAAGGAGAGGGGAATAGAGGATGAAGATGATGTATTTTGGGGATTTTTATTAGTTGTTTCAATTGCATTTTAATTTCGTAAAGCCTCATTTTTGCTAATATATAATAAGTGGATCACATTTACAGGTAAGTTTTATTTTAGATCCTGTTTTATTCGCTCTATCCTCATTTGTAATCATATTGTAATCTTTTTGTAATTGAATTATTATGTTTGTTTGGAGTAATCTTTAATTTAAGGCTATAATTCTAATTTGCACGATATCCTAATTTATAATCTTTTGAGTCAATTGAATTATAATAGAAAACGGAAGCAATCATAATTATTCAATGTAATTGTAATTTTAATATCAAATAAAATTATTTTCGTACTTTCACATGAAATAAAGTAAAATTCACTTTTTCTCACTTTCTCTCTCATTTTATTAATTTACTTTAATTAACTTTATTAAAATTTTAGTCTAACATTATTAATTTATTTAAATATTAATAAAAATCATTAAAACTAATGTTAAAATTACTCATCAATATTTTTCATGCTCTCTCTTATTTTAATAATTTGATTAAAATTAACCTTATTATACTTTAGTCTAGCATTCTTGATATATTTAAAGATAAAAAGATTAATGTTAAACTTGCACTTCAAAATATTTTTAACATAATATACTATTAAAATGGCATTTAAGTAATTAATTTCTTATTATTTATATTGATTTATAACAAGAGTTAACTATATCAGACATAACAATCATAAATTATCATTTATCACTTCATAGATTACCATGGATAACCTAACATGACAAATCATATTTTACTTGAGCCCACTATATGATGATCATTTTAAATTGAGCGAACCAAATGACTCTTAGAGGCATTCTTTCATATTCCAATTATTTTCAAACATTGCTCATTCTTTATCATAATACATACCCAAGAAACTAAGTTTCTATTTGGGAACCTATAGTGGGCTTGATACGAAGAAACCATCCCAACAACTACATTGAAAAAGGAGTTGGAACATACTCATTCTCATTACTTCATAACATATACATCATTACAGTTTAAGCATGTGTATTGGTTTGTGCATTATTTTTATATGAATATGTTTGTTTAAGGATGATGTTACTATGCAGTTTTGAAGCAAACTTCTTTTAGATGGATTACCACATATCAATGAGAAATGACACATTAGATGGAGTTGTGTTGTTTGATGTTACCATTGTTTCATTACCATTGTACCATGACTAAGAAAATAGCCGTCAGGCCAGGGAAGAAAGCTCAAGTAGAACAACAAGAACGCAGAGATCCCAATTTAATGCAGCTCAATCTCTTACACATGGAGTCAGCCCTCCACCCCTCTCTTCCCGTCCTCTGTCGAGCAACTATCCACTATGCAGAGACCATCATGACAATGAAAGAAAGCAATAGGAGGAGTATGCTTCCAAACTGGTTGATGAAAGTCCCCTTAGAAATCTTGTCTTCTGCAAACAAAAAGGAACAATAAAAACAGAAAACTATAAAATAAAATGTCAGAAAAACCAAAATCTTTTTTGAAAGCTTTAGGATAGTACTTACTGCACTCCTTTGCATGGCATAGGCATCTCAACCCAACACCACAATGTCCATCAGCCTTTTCACACTCTTTACACATATCAGGCACATGATCGGGTATGTCAAAAGAAATCCTTGTCCCCAATTCATACTCTTTGTAATAATCCTCTGAATTTCCTCTGTATACTCTGCTGTAATGTGAGCATTTCATGTCTTTTGGATGAAAACTAGCATTAAATTTTTCGACGTCTTCAACAAGTAAGCAAGAAAGTCTTTCTGGGTCTTGTTTCTGCTTCTGTGGATCTCCACATGAATTGAAAACTGTACAATTTTGGACAATCTGTGGCATGGGTTTTGTTTTGTTCAGGCAGTTGTAGAGAAAGAGTGAGTTGAATTGTGGAGGAGAAGGAAACCCAGCAGAGAGAAGTAAAGGAGAGACGTAGTGGAGTGAAGAAGAGCAAGATGAGTGAGATATTGTTAGTGTTTTAGCTGTGTAATTAATGGAAGATATGGGGAAAAGACCAAGAGTGGTTCTGAAATATAGCTTATGAGATCTGCAGAGGATAATTCTGCCTAACGGGCATGGCAGAGTTGAATTGGAACACAAGAATGGAGGTTGTATTTGGATTTTACCACAAAAGCTTTGGGCTGATGCAGTACTAAAGAAGTAACATAGGGTGAGGAGGGAAAGCATAAGAAAGTGGAAGTCCATGATCTCCTTCATCTTCTTACGTTTTTCTGTACTGGTTTACTTTTGAAACCAAAATGGCGTATTTGCTGACTTGATAAGAGTAAAGGTTGATAACGGAGAATCTACTTTTGTTCTCTCAATTAAAGTTGCTTTCGGTCTGCTGTCCGTTTTATCTAGCCTTATTTGAAAAATTATATCATTTCTAAGAAATTTTATATCCATTTTTAAAAATAAAAAATTTTATACCTCTATCCATGAATTTCATATAATCACTTGTAATCTATCTCTTCTCTCATCATTTCTTTTTCTTTCTCAATATACATGTCAAATTAATTTAATAATATTTATTTTTTCTTTTTATTCTTTATTTTTCAATGAAGTTTTTTTCTTATACTTGAAGGGTTCAAGTAATTTTTATGATTACTTGAACCATTCAAGTAATTATTTTTTTGTCAATTAACATTCATATACGAGATGACTATTTGAAGGGTTCAAGTAGTTATTTATGATTACTTGAAGAGTTCAAGTAGTTATTTATGACTAATTGAAAGGTTCAAGTAGTTATTTTTTGTCAGTCAATTACCCAAACACCAAGCGACTACTTGAAATGTTCAAGTAGTTGTTTATAACTACTTGAATCCTTCAAGTAGTTATTTTTTGTTTGATCAATCGGCAACACAAACACTAGTGACTACCTGAATATATCAAGTAATTTCTTATGATTATTTTAACCTTTCAAGTAGTTTTTTAGAACTACTTGAATATTTTTTACATAAAAAGAAAAAATAAAAAATGAACGTTGAGTACTTGAAGGGTTCAAGTAATTTTTTATGACTACTTAAACCATTCAAGTAGTTATTTTTTTCATTTGTTAGCAACCCAAATATCAGGTGATTACTTGAAGGGTTCAAGTAGTTGTTTATGATTACTTGAACCCTTCATGTAATTTTTTGGCCAGTTAATAACTCATACACCAGGTGAGTACTTGAAGGGTTCAAGTGATTGTTCATGATTACTAGAACCCTTCAAGTAGTTGTTGTTTGTTTGGTCAGTCAGTAACCCAAACACCAAGTAACTTCAAGTAATTTTTTATGACTACTTGAAGGGTTCAAGTAGATTTTTATGACTACTTGAAAAATTTTTATGTAAAAAAAATAATAGAAAATAAACGTTGAGTACTTAAAGAGTTCAAGTAACTTTTTATGACTACTTGAATCTTTCAAGTACTCAACGTTCATTTTCTCCTATTTTTTTAACGCAAAAAGACTCAAGCAGTCATAAAAAACTATTTGAATCCTTTAAATAGCTATAAAAATCTACTTAAACCTTTTAAGTAGTCATCTGCACTACAACAAAAAGTGTCATTTATAACATTGAGTTATGGCATTTTTATTTCAAACGCCGTGATATGTATAGTTTAAGCGGCAAGATAAATTGAAACTTTTGGGAAAACGCTCGTTTAAAACTCAAAATCCCACTTTTCTTCTTTAGACTCTCTTTTTCATTCGCCTTCACCTCTTCATCTCTATCTATCTATCAACAGTTCACCTCTGTGGCTCTGCCTATCTCTCACTCTAGAGTTTACTTCAGCCTCTCTCTGCATCTCTCGCCTCTCACCATCTCTATATCGGTAACCTCTGCCCCATCTCTCTCCACCGTTCCCCTCACTATCTCTCTCTCTTTCCAGAGTTTGCTTCAAGCTTCCCCAGAACTGAGCTAGACGAGGATAGCGCACATGGATGAGCTCGAAGCTGAATGGCATCTCATGCAATTTCTTTGGTGCCTAGGGTTTATTGGGTAACCTGTTTCATCTCAAATCTACTCGTGGCTCAGAATTTTAGGCGTACTCTGATTTGATTGTCATGGATTAGGGCCTGGACACATTAAAGATTAGGCCATTCAGTGGAGGACGAATCCATTACCCGACTGCCATTTCTCCATTGTTCATTGAGGAAGCGTGGTTTGACGAATTGCTTTGTTAATAATTTCTCAGGACGTGTGAGAGAAATTTTTACTCTGTCATTTCAGGTAAACTATTCTCCTACATTTTTTAAAATTCCCAAATTAGGTCCTTCAACTTTTCACCCTTTTCTTTCCCATGGCTTTCACTTTCAGATTCACGGTTTCCCTCTTATCTTCCATCTATAATTTGTCACAGGTTGTCTGAAATATGTCACACAACTGATTCTATTATAGCTCAGCATGGTCTTGGAGGTCCCAACCTTCTTCGTTGTACTGCCAGATGAACTCATCTTGTGAACTTGTTCTCGCTTAGACGGTACCTTTATCTTTATTTATTTGGCTTTAGACTAATTAGCACTCAAAGGATGAGTAAGATTTGTACAACATGATGAGTTTTAACTTGGTGTCTTTTATATATATTTTCAAATATGAAGTTAAACTAATTTCATTTTGTAATGGTTGTTAATGTTTACTGATTTTAATTTGTACAAAAACATTACCAACAATAGTATGTTTACAACTTCGTGGAGTGCATTATGTGATAAAATAGAATGTATCACATATAAGAATAGCTCTCTTTTCTTTTATTAGTTTGTTAGTAATTGAATTCACACCTTAAGTATGGTTGGCTTGTCTCAACAAAGTTGTAATTATTTATTATTAGAATTAAGTCTAATAATTGCATCTACTACTTTATCACGTTGTTCCATCTAAACTAGAATAATTGCCAACATGTTTTACTAACAAATTGCTTATATGTTGAAGCTAGTACATGTAACCGTCGATTAGCATATGAGGTTCTCTCTGATAACAAGAAGAGAGGCATATATGATAAATATGGAGAAGAAGGTCTGAAACAGCATGGTGCTAGCGGACGCAGAGTTGTTGGAATGGGAAAAAATGTCCAAGACATATTTAGCCAGTGAGTTATGCTACTGAGTTATTCAAGTTTTTATTTTGAATTGAAAGTAAATTTCTGCGAAACTAAAGCAAAAATGAAAAAAAAAACCAATTAATGTTTAATGGCTATTTGAATGCTAGAAACTATAGAGCTAAAGGGTGAGATTTTGACTTTAACATTGTGAAATGTTACGTTATCCTACTTTCTAGAGATCACAACTGTGTAAGTTGACTCCCTTCTTCAACAGTTATGCATGTACTAACACCATAAACTTTAGGTTTATTTACGGAGGAGGTCCTTCAAAAGATGAGGAGAAAACTATCAAAGGTCACGATGTGATTGTAAATATGGATGCAACACTGGGAGATTTGTACATGGGTGGTTCTTTAAAGGTAAAAATCATCTCACGTGATTGATTAAACAATATATTCCTCCTTGAAGAAGAAAGCAGCGGTTTGATGAGGCATTTTATAATGAAAATAATGGCAGGGTATAGCTACTGTTCAACAGCATTTAGTAAACCATCTTGACGATTGATTGAAATTATATAGATTTACACACGTATGTGTTTACAATCATGTCATACATTTGTGTCCAGGTGTATTAGAAGCCAAAACTTTGGAAGTTAGCAAATTGTAACAACTTAGTTTGCCTTATGTGTTAAAGCTAGTACATGTGACCGTGATTGATTATATAGCTTATGTAATTTTAGAAAATTTTCATGCATTAACTAGCACTATTGTTACTCTCAGCTTGCATTTCCCTCTCTTTATTGTTACTCTCGTTCTACAGGTTTACTCAATGGAAGATGGACATGCACAAGAAGCTTAGAAAAAATGGGAACTCCTTTCACTCTAGTCCAAACCTGTGATGGTCTAGCTTCATGTACAGTTATTTTGTTAGCAAGTATGACCCTCTCACTCTCAAACACACAGCCATCCCCCCTTATATTAGCTATAATACTACAACGAAAAAAAGCCTTATTATTGTAGAAAAACTTATAGAAGCATGTGGAAAATTTGGTGTAAACAGATTTATTCTGATAAGTTCTATTTTAGTAAATGGAGCTGCAATGTGGAAGATATTTAACCCGGCTTACATCCTCCTTAATGTTTTTAGGATCACCTTAATGTTTTTAATATATCTTATATGCCTTTGGAGTTGTTACTTAAACAATATTGCTTGGAATTTACTAATTTCCTATTTTCTAGTTGTCAACTCGCTTTGATTTGGAATTATTTTCACCAGTCTAATGTTTTTGAAAGAGTTTTGATAGCTAATGTAATATATATTCACTGGTATAGTGATTCATCTTACCTGAGCACCGATTTGCTGCGTTTCTTTTATATATGATTAACTAATCAGTCATACTAGCAGTTTCTTTCTTTTTAAGATATGAATTAAGAGAACTTCAATTTGAAGTTGCTTCTTAGGATGGTAGTTCTTAAGTAGAAATACTTATACCTCCATGGTTATGCTAGTGCTTCAATGTATAATAGGTTATGGATTTGTGGTCATTAACTATTATGTAATTACTCGTAGCTGATATTTTGTTTACCTAGAATTGTCTTCATCAGTATCTGATATTTCAAATGGTTATGAGAAATTCGCAAAATTCTTGGAGAATATGCCTTATGTTGAATTCTATCCCGCATAGTAAATTCACATGAAGATGGAGAGGTTTGACTGATGTAATATTGTCACATTTTGATGCCATAATCTACTCTCTTTCTTAGAGAGTTGTTAGTATTACCATGAACGTGTTGTAGGATAAATCATTGTAGAGAGCCTATGAAGTGAGAAAACTATTAGTTGTCTGTTGTGATGTCATAATAATTTTTAGTTCTCCTCAAGATGTTATTTTTGCAGGAAAGGCATTGTTTCCGAAGAAGCAAGTTGATTTGTTTTTTCCACCTGATTTTGCCGACGATTTCCCTGCTGCGATGAGGTATAGAGTTGCTTAAGCAACACATACAATCTTTTAGCTCTTATATCTCTGGTGATAAATGAATATTAGTATAATATAATCTAAAACTTTGTGTTTATAGATATCAAATTCAAAACCAGAAACAAATATGCTATTTCATTAAGCTTTTTTTATTTTTGATTTTTTACATTAATTTATATTAGAAACGTAGTGAATATCTTGTTTGGAATCTTCCATAGTGTAATTATGGTTTGTTTTCCTTACAAATCACTGCCCTCACTTAGGTCTCAACCTTGTTAACAACACTATCCTCACTTCAAAACATCATCTACAACTGCTTTCTAATGTTTTTCATACGTAGGTCCACTCCAATATTTCCTTTATATTTAATTAGTTTTTTGTTTGGTTAAATATACACTATACTTATGGATTGGTTTGAATGTAAATTTCAACTTTTCAACAAAGAAGATGTTAAGCAAGCCATGTTATATAGCTACAAGTACAGATTTTCAGAGTTTTCTAGGTATTTTCTTCTAGAGCATTTTGGTTCATGCCACTTATGTATTTCATATTCAGTGGGTACCGATCAACATTTTAACACTTTCTAATCAACTTTTGCAGCTAAACCAGCTTGAAAATGATTTTGTGGGGTCTTGATATTGACTAATAAGAACTTTTTGAGTAAAAATTGTAAGCATAAGTTTTTTGTTCTATGTTTTCTGAGTAATGTAAAGAGAAAGTAAAGGGAAGCTTCATGCTGGATATATGACCTCACTTATTCACTACATAATTTGGTCTTGTTTTATTTGTGTTGTTGTATTGTGTTATTGTCATTTTATTTATCTTTGGACCTTTATTGCTATCAAATCTCAAGTAGTGTCATTCCTATGCTTTTGTCAACAGAAGCAAACGACACCAATTTCTGAAGCTTCATAATTAGCTTTAGAGTCTTATTAAATTTTAATCTTTCTCTTTAGGATATACTACTTTTGTTTGTTCTATGTAAAAAGTCAATATGTATTTTTCATTTGGAACTACGATTTTTAATGGATAATAGTTTGTAATAGTTTCGAGTAATTAAATAAAACGTTATGTGATTATGTTATTTTGTGATATTTTGTCAAAAAGTTATTATTTTAAGTTTGTACAATTTCAAGTATAAGTTTGTAAAATTCGTTGAGTTAGTTATTCGCAACATTTATAGCGTGAAAAGAATCTTATTAAATGTCTTTTACAGCTTTGAAAAATGCAATGAAAAATATACCATAACTTAAAAAAATGCTATAAACAATTCATCACAGCATTTAAAAATGCTATAATAGGGTTATCATAACACTTAAAAAATGCTTTGGTAAAGATACCATGGCGCTTAAAAAATGCTATGATAGGGTTTACATAGCGTTTAAAAAATGCTATCGTAGATTCTGACTTTTCATAACATCGGGTAATATCGTGTTTTGGGAAACACTATGAAAATATTAAGATAGCGTTTTTTGGCCGCTATCGTAGCATTTTTCTCTTATAGTGTTGGTGTTTGCATTGCTGATTGACAAACAAAAAATAACTACTTGAATGGTTCAAGTAGTCATAAACAAGTACTTGAATCATTCAAGTAATCACGTGATGTCTGAGTTGTTGACTGACGAAATAAAATAACTATTTGAAGTTTCAAGTAGTCATGAAAAGCTACTTGAACTCTTCAAGTACTCAACGTTCATTTTTCCTTATTTTTTTAGACGTAAAAAAGGCTCAAGTAGTCATAAAAAGTTACTTGAATGGTTCAAGTAATCATAAAAAACTACTTGATACCTTCAAGTAGTCACTAGTGCTTGAGTTGCTGACTGATCAAACAAAAAATATCTGCTTGAAGGCTTCAAGTTGTCATAAATAACTATTTGAACCCTTCAAGTAGTTACCTGATGTATGTGTAATTGACTGAAAAAAAATAAGTACTTGAAGGATTCAAGTAGTCATAAACATTATTTGAGCCTTTCAAGTAGCCACCTGATCTATGAGTGTTGACTGACAAAAAATAATTACTTGAAAAGTTCAAATAGTTATAAAAAACTACTTGAACCTTTCAAGTAGAAGAGAAAAGTTCGTTGAAAAATAAAGAATAAGATATTATTAAATTGATTTGACATATGCATTGAAAAATGAAAAGAAATTATGAGAGAAGATAAATATTACAAGTGGTGATCTGAAGTTGGTGGATTAGGAATATAAAATTATTTTTATATTTTAAAAAAGGGTTATAAATTTTTTTAACCAAATTGAAAAGAGTATAATTTTTCAAATAACCCTTTTGGGTGGTTTCCTTTGAATTCAAATGGAAAAAGAACATTCTCAGTCCCTCTTTTCGTATTCCACTTTGGTTTTTTCAGAAAAGGAAGATGAACTTGACATGTTGAAGGAATTTGTTTACTTTTGAAACTTAGTTAAATGTAAAACACCCGTCGGTTATAATCAGACCCTACAAACTTTAAAAATAGCTTTTTCAAACCCCTAAACTTTGATAAAGATATACAATAACGCCCCTGTTGTCAAAGTTGAGCTTACCTATATGCTAAAAAATCACTTATTCATCTTATTTTCATATGAGAATCGCTCAGTTTTTTATGAAATTGTTTAAATCTTAGTAATTAAGATTATGGTGCGATTTTGTAACGAGTTCCGAAATAACAAAATGGATGATCTTCCTTATTTATCAAAGTTTATAAATTTTAGAAACCACTTTTAAAGTCTAGGAGATGTAATTGCCAATGACGAAAAGTTTAAGACATATTGTTATTTCATACTCTCTTTTTTCTCATTCAATTATTACATTATTTTGTCTCCTTTTATTTAGATTCTGATGATTCCACTCTCCTACAAGCAACACCTTATGATATCTGATGGGCCATTACACAGAGTTCACATGTTTGGTAACACTTACACTGTGCTGCGACATTTTCTTCCTTGTGTGCAAGTTTTTTTTTTAAACTAAGCAATAAGCTTACAAAGACTCAAGATAAACAAGATCCGAGATAATAGGGGATGAGACAATCATCAATGGACAGACCGAAATGCACCAATTTGTGGGCTGCTACATTTCCTAACAGCCTAATATGAGCCCGTTTTGGTCTGCAAGGTTCAGCTCTGAAAAACTTGCAAAAAAGAATTTACTATATACTTGAATGCTACTCTGAAACGCTTCTGTTGGATATTATTTTTTTTGTGAAAAACAAACATTATTACTCTTGTATTTACTTTTATTTTTAAAACTCATTTTCAGATGCAATCTTATGCCTTAAGATATTCATTTAAATGGTGTATTTGGAGAAGAAATCCAGTGACAGACTGCTACAGACATATTTTTTTAATGTGGGACATGCATAGTTTTGGCTAAAAGCAGGTAGTTATAATTCTTGAATCTTCTCCAGATTATAACAATGAAAATAAACAAAGTCAATATTTTCGAAGATGTCTAAATAAGTAGACAGCTATGGATAGATTTGCAACAAGAGATTTGATTTTCACCAACTCCATCAATCAAAGCTGCTCACTGACCCAGATTTTACAATAGCAATCACATAAATGCACGCATAAAAAACAGATACAGAATAAAATACTACTTTGTTGTCATTAGTTCTTCTAGTTCATGCTGGTGCCGGTTCCGGTGCCTCTGCAGGTGCAACTTCCGGTTCCAGTGCTGGTACTGCTGCTTGTTCTGGTGCTGGAGGTGGGGGTGATGGTTCAGCTGCTTTGACAAGAACAGACGGGAAATCGAGCAGCACAATATTTTCAATGGCTGCTGAAAATGTGGTAGAGAAATCAACATGAGTAGGGTGGCTGAGAAACTTAGTGAAGTCTTCCTTATTATGGAATGTCATTAAGAAGGCATGTGTGAAGCCTTGCCTAAGCATCTCCTGCCCTTCATTGTCATGCCCCCTACATTGAAAAACAAAGACACTTACATAATATATCCATTCTGGCAAGGGAAAATATATTTAAATCACATAGTTTAACATCAAATATAAGAGAAAAAATGGCTCTCAAAAAGTCATCACATAATCTATATATCTATTAAGTATTTTATATTATGTAGCATATATGTTCTAAGAATATATATCAAGTAATGACTTGTAACTTCAGAAACTCTTGAAATTTTTGCGTGACTACCAGACTTCATTGTTATTATTGTTAATATTTTGCTTCTAAATATTGTGGAGACAATTTGAACATATGACCTCACCGTTTGGACTATTGCACGGCTCTAACCCTAGTCGTCGTGACTATTTTGATCTTGATTTGTAGCACCCATTTTTTAAAATTTTATTTATTTTTTGTAGGAATCTTTGAACATCTATAGCTCACATGAGCTAGCTCAAGAGGCTTAACGTGTTAAAGTCTTTGCTTAACTCATACTGAAAAACTAACATATGAGTTAAGTGTTGACTCATGTTTATATTCTTAGTTGAAAACCTATTCTCAACTGATATGGGATTATTTCTTCGGCATGCATAATGATATAATTTGACACATAAATAGTTAAGAGAGCCTCGATCCTCTTGCATATGAGTTTGTAGCTTCAAGTTAACCTACCATCATCCTCACAAAATTTTCAGCTTTGACTAAACAAAAAACAAAGGAAAGAAAAGAAAAACTCGTATGCGGCTTAAGAATATCCACCATAATCTCTTCTGCCAAATACTCTCTAAAACAGACTATAAAGACTAACAAGAGCAAAACATGAAGGGAAAAAAAACCCTTACCACTCAAAAGACTTAACAAAATCAATACCAGAAACAAGCTTTTCCAACCCTTTGAGAATGTCTTCAACAACCACGTCTTCCTTAAACTTTACAATGACCAAGTGCTTGAACTCTCCCATGCCTACCCTTCTCACCTTTTTACACCCAAATCTCCTACCAAACCATGTTATTTATATACACACATACATGATTCATATACCCATTGTTTGAGTTTCAACTTACACAGTACGTCGTCCTCTCTCTGCTCCTCTGACACATCCCCACGCCCCTATTTTGGTTGGTTGGTGGCAATCAATTAATTAAAGGGAAAAGTTTTAGTACATTATTAAATGAGTCATTGTTCTTCGCATGTTTAATTATACGTGCATTAATAATAATTTAAGTATACATTCGTGTTGGCTCATTAAATAGTATCACTTTTATCATCTTAACTATATAGATTATAGTAGACATGTTTTGTTTCCGTGTGATTTGGACCACAAATTTCTTATCCTCCTATGACAAAAAATCATTATTAAGCTTTCTTCTTCCTCAATTAAATGTACATATATTATTGGGGATAAACTAAAAGTTCAAAAGTATATTTATGAGATGAAGTACCATTGCATAGTTATGGCTTGATAACTTGTCTTTTGCCTCTAGACTATAATTATGTTTTGGCTATTAGTTTTTGCTCACATCAATGTTCAATTAATGAGGAAGGTAAATTAATGAATAATGAGTGTGGAATGAGTGCATTATTTACAGTATAGAAATGATGGGTAAATGAAGGGGGTGCGTCGTTGTTAAAATTAACTGACAAATCGAAGATTTAATTTTGAAGAGGTCTAAGACGCCAAACGAGTTGTAAGCATATATAATCCCACAAGTAAGCAAAACTACTTTGCTCTAATGCACTAAAATGGATCCAGAAGAGATCTTGTCCTCATGAATGGGACCCTTTTTAGTGCCTATTTTTCTAGTTATTGAGTGTTGGAGTGGCCTTTGTATTCCTTAGGGGCTACCATCACATGACTCAACTTTTTATCATTTCAATACGTTTCCTTTGTGAAAAGAAAAAGAAAAATCAAGAATGCAATGCTTATTGCTGGCCTTTTCCTAGTGTCTTTTACCATTTGTCATGTTCCAAATTAACATTAGTATTCAACCTTGAATTAATGGATGACAATGACATATGTCTTTCTGGTTATGTTTACAGAATCTTATATTACCAGGGTTTTCCTTAACTTTTGGATGACAATGGGTTTTAGTCACTCAGTTTAAGTTTATTCCTCATAGTTCTAATTTGCTTTTACCAAGTTCTTATGGTTATAATTTTCTTAATAGTCCTTCCACTTTTCATTTTGTTAACAGAATGTAATCTTTTTTACACCCATTTTTATGTCGACTGTACTATACGTATATTCACAACTGGCTAATTAAAGTTTTGGACATTTATAGTTGATATTTCTCTTTTAACCAGTCAGCATAGCAGCATAAATTTTCTTTTGTAGATACATCAACATTCTTTAAAAATACTGTAAAAACTGGAAAATTCTTCAATATCGGAGGTTGTTTTTTCTGTATTATGTCGTGGTGCTTAACAATATATAGAACAAGTTCAACAAATGTGTTCGCGGTTGAATTAGTTTGTTATGAGATTCAACAAATTTTGTAAGATTCAACATTGAAGAAGTTCAATAAATGTGATGAAGGTCTAAAAAATATGTTGAATATGTTTAACAAATGGGTTTATGATTTAAGAAAAACTTCCAGTATCATGTAGGAAAAAATGCCTCAGGCATTGAGGAGTGATACGTTAAAACTAGACATGTGCAATTTAAGCTACTTATGGAGGATTGTTAAGTACAGCGGATTAAAAATAAACAAACTGACTAATATAAAATGAAAATTATAAGGACTACATAAATAATAGAATCAAAATTAAGTCCAAGTGCAAAGACTATAAGAGTCTTTTAGCCATTTAAGTTTTTTCGTTCTTTTAACGAATAGCCCTGAGCAAGGCACGCAGAAGTTGATAGGAAATCAGTTACCACTTTAGATCGAGCTTAAATCCCAACTAAGCAACACTCAGCTCGGGTCTTCTCCATAACGTGATGACCTCATCAATGAGTGGAAGATTAATCTCCCATGTGGTTGTCTACGACACTTCAACGAACATATGTTTCTATAGTGCATTACCACCGCATTTTCTATCAAAATGCTAATGATCTAAATTTGCGGGTTTAATTTATTGGGTGCGGGGACAAAAATTATCCAATCCGCCTAAAAAATTAGACTCTTTCAAAACTCCCTCTTTCAACCTCTCTCTCAGCTTCAACCGTCTTTCTCTCAGAAGTCAGTGATCTTAAGGCTCACGAATCTCACTTTTTCATCACTCTCTAGAAGCTCTATCTGGCGGAGTTTTCTCTCTGGTATATCACTCATGAAGTGCCTCTGTTGTTCAATCCTCACTTCTCTCCGCAACGAAGCTCACAAATAGATCTCTCTGCGACGAAGCTCAAAGAGTTTTTCCTCGCTAGGCGAAGCTATCTCTCAGATGTTTCTTGCATGCGCCTCTTACAACTCTCTATTTCAAGTGTCTGTCACAGATTTCTCCACAGCTCTCTGTTTGAGCTCTCTCTCACAACTTCCTCGCTCAGCTCTGTGAACTTGTCGATTCCTCAGGTAGTTGGGAACACTCTCTCAAAAGTCTCTCTCTAAGCTCTCTGATTTTCGTTTATCAACATCCTCCCTCTCCAAGCTTCTCTTTATTTTGGGTAAATATCTAATTCTCTATTATGCTTTAAATTTATGTGATAGGCTTTTAAATTTAGTTTGTTTTCTTGAGATTTTTATCAAATGAAAAAGAAAACGAGAAAAAGGAACATAGGGGTTCTCAGGTTCAGATTGATCGAGGGAGATTGAGACGTGGTTCAGATTGATCGAGGGAGATTGAGACGTGGTTGTTGGAAATTTGATTCGTTGCATGATGAAAGATGAATATTGATGAATATTGAGATGTACAGTAGTGTTGTCATCTTATCGTAAATCCATTGATGCAGGGAATTAGAATCGTGGGTGTTCAACATGTTTATTGAGTGCTTTTAGGGTGTTTGATATGTTTGTTCAATGCTTTTTTTTTTCATTCTTATAAGCTGTTGACAATTGATATCAAGGATTAGTGCCTGTTGCTGGGTAATTATTGTTGATTGTCGTGGCGCGTGTAGCTCGAGGCCATTTAAAAATTTAACTTTTAATAAAGATCAAATCTTTCAATAAAACAAAACTTGTGCAACGCCATGATAATCAAATAAAAACAGTTTTTATTGAAAACATTATTTCAATCAGTTAGAATCCATTGTATATTTATACATTAAATCTATAACATACAAGGTTAGGAATCATATACCTCTTATAGTTTATATCAAACGTCCTTGCAAAACTGATCGAAACTGTTCCAACGATCAGTAGACTCTGAGATCCACACCAAGATCTTTCAAGTCAATCATCAACGTACTAGGACGTGTGTGAGAACGTAGACTATTACAAGACACTTTTTATGTCTCTAGATGTACTTAACACATGAGATCTAGAGATTTGCTGAAAAAGACTTTAGATAGGTGATTCTGTAAAAGAACGTGAGGATTATTCTTTCTGAGTTTTGATTAACTATTAATCAGAGAAAAAAATCACTCTAACACCAATTGTGTTCTCCATTCAATTTTTTTATGAACTAATTCATCAACTAAGATCATTAGAATAGTATATGTATATTTTTTAGATAATGACGTATCAGTTTTTTTGAAGATAAACTGAAATAATATTTAATTATAAAATTATCGATTGCAGTGGGATCCACTACAACTGTGCACAACTGCAGTGCCACACGATATTACAGTGTTGCACTTCCACTACTGTAATTCCACGTGGCACTACAATAGTCCATGTCAATCTTTGATACTCAATTAGTGATTGACACGTGGTGTTTACTGTGAATTAAATGTTTATTATAATGAGATAAATATCTAGATATCAGTTAATTCAAAATTAACATATCTGATTATTTCTATCAACTAACTTATTTGTTATTTCACAAATAATAGATTTAGTTGATTCAAATTATTCTCTAATAATAATTTAATTATCTAATTTCACAAATTAGATATTATGTCTCACTTATCGATAATTAGAAATATATATATATATAGTTCAATTAATTAATTAATCACATATAATTATCTCATAATGATGTACTTGCCTCAGAATAAAAATTTATTTTCAAAGTCAGTCATTCTTTCATGTCCTGAAATATTCACACTCTAAATTGCGTAGTACAGAGGTGACTTGGGGACCATGAATTTATAATACAAAACTCTAATAAACAAGATTATTAATTAAAAAAATTAATTAAATAATCTTATTTTTTAATTCCATTATTTTTCTGCTATAAATATGAAATTGAACACTTAATGATTGTAGAATGTATTTAGAGAGTATTCTCATGTAATCCATTGATATAATCAGTTCATGTAGTTTTAGGCTCCAATTATTGGTTCGTAAAGTAGAGTTAGTCAAAATTACTATTTTACCCCTCTAAATACCTCTTGATCATTAAGTACCATTAATCCACTAGTGAATGGCTAATTTATAAATTTATTTTAAATTTAAGCTCAACAATCAGTAAGTTCCAGAATTAACACTTCATTGAACCAATACAATCTGTTAGGAAAGCTTGGATTCCAAATCTTGCAAGATGTTGCTCTCAGCCATCCACATCACTGAATCTCCAAATAAACAATCACTAGTTTATTTTACAGACAAACCTTAACGAGTGAATTAAAAAATCTAGTAGACATGCATAAGAGTTCATGACTACTTAGGATTCAAACTGCTATACATATGATTATCGAATTGATGTGTATTAAATCTTTATGATAAATGACACGTCGATAAATATATTAATTCACATCGTTCCATTCATATATAATCTCATTATATAAAGTACTTTAACTAAAATGTCTATACACATCAATGATCCAGATCTAGATAACATGCATTCATAATGTTTAGTGAACCGTACTAACAACCATTCATTAAAGATTACATACTTTAATATGTTGCTGACAATTTTATTCATTTCTATGATCTTAATTCTCTCATACCAATACAAGATCATAGTCTCAATAATGAATATTTTAGATATTTATATAAATTATTCAACATTAATTTATAAGAACAATTATAAAAAAATGTAATCATCATTAAATCTCATATTAAAATGTCAATATACATGCTTCGTGGTCATAATCCCCAACAATCTCCCACTTGCCCTAATGCAAATGTGCTCTCAATCTCATGTTACACACGTGACCCTCAAATGACTTCGCAGAAAGTGTCTTTGTAAAAGGATCAGTCAGGTTCTGTTCTGACGCTATCTTCATAACAGTCACATCTCATCGATGCACGATCTCTCTTACAAGATGATATTTCCTCTCTATGTGCTTGCCCCTGTTGTGACTCATCATTTCCTTAGAATTTGCTACTGCCCAACTGTTATCACAGTACTAGATCAGTGGCTTGTCCATATATGGAACTACTTCCAGACCAGTATAAAACTTTTTTAGCCATACTGCTTCTTTCGCAGCTTCAGAAGCCGCTATATATTTGGTTTCCATAGTGGAATATGTAATGCTGGATTGTTTAATACTTCTCCAAACTATAACTCTTCCACTTAGGATGAATATTGATCTAAATGTCGAATTTCGACTATCTCTCTCTGATTGAAAGTCAGAATCACTATATACAGTGGAGTTTGTGTCTCCACCTGAATAAACGAGCATATAATTTCTCATTCTCTTAAGATACTTGAGAATATGATTTACTGCAAGCTAGTGTTTTCAGCCTAGATTCGATTGATGATGATTGATAATTCTCACTATGTAACAGATGTCCAGTCTCGTACACAACATGACATACATGAGACTTTCAACTGCTAAAGCATATGGAACCTTTCTCATATCCTCTACCTCCTAAGGTGTCTAAGGACATTGTTCCTTGGAGTAGACAATTCCATGTCTAGTTGGTAATTGACCTTTCTTGGAATTCTCCATAGAGAATCTCTCCAGCATCTTATCAATATAAGATGCCTGAGAAAGGGCCAAGGCCTGTTCTTTCCATCCTTTAGGATTTGGATTCTCAGAACATAGCTTGCTTCTCCCAAATATTTCATTTGGATTTTCTCAGCTAACAATTTCTTTAACTTTGACAGAGTTTCTACATCATTCTCAATGAGTAGAATATCATCAACAGAAGGAACTAAGTAAACCACTATCTTATCTTTGATGTATTTATAAACACATGCTTCGTCAAAATTTTTCTTGAAGCCATAAGACTTTATGTAAGATTCCAAGATCTAGATGGTTGCTTTAATCCATAAATGGATTAAATCAACTTGCATACTTTTTTATCTTTCTCTTTTTATATGAACCCTTATGGTTGCATCATATAGATATTTTCTTCAAGAGTGTCATTCAGAAAAACTATCTTGATGCCATTTTCCATATCTTACAGTCAAAACTAGTGGCTATGGAGAAAATGATGCGAATGGATTTTAGCATGAGAATGTCTCTTCATAATCGACTCTTTCTATGTGTATAGCCCTTGGCTACTAACCATGCCTTGAAAGTCTCTACTTTTTCATCTATACGTCTTTTCTTCTTGAAGATCCATTTACATCTAATGGGCCTGACATCTTAAGGAGGATCTACAAGTTCCCAGATGGAATTAGAATATATAGATTTCATTTCCAGGTTCATGACATCTTGCCATTTCTCCTATTTAGGATCATCCATTGCTTCTTCATAAGTTAATGGATCATCCTTATAAGTGTCTAACACTAGGACATGTGCCTCTAGTTCATAGCAAACTGGTTGTCTCATAACCCTCCCACTACGACGTTGCACCGAGGTTTTCTTTGTAGGAACTATGGTTT
Organism: Datisca glomerata; assembly: GCA_003255025.1. NCBI lineage: Eukaryota > Viridiplantae > Streptophyta > Magnoliopsida > Cucurbitales > Datiscaceae > Datisca > Datisca glomerata. The sequence goes on along the minus strand of QANY01009141.1, from coordinate 443,772 downwards.
CTTTAGTTTATCGTTTATCAATAGAAATTGAAGGTGGTCTGATCTCTTTAGTCGTTAATTCCTCGAGAACTACTTTGCTTCAAGATTTGTAGTTTTCCATATAGTCTGTTCAAGGGTGGTGACACTTGTTGATACAAACACCTTTTAATCCTTGTGACTATAAAAGTACACACCTCTAGTCTCTGGAGCATAGCCAACGAATATGCATACTTCAGAACTTGAGTCTAACTTTCTAGACTTGGATCTAAGAACGTGAGCTGGACACCCCCATATACGGAAATCATTCAAACTATGTTAGGAGCCATTCTATAACTTTAAAGGTGTCTTGCTTATAGACTTAGAAGGCATTACATTCAAAATGTATGTTGCCGTGTGTAATGCATAACCCCAAAATGTAAGTGATAATGATGAGTAGCTTAACGTCGACTTAACTATATCTAATAAGGTATAGTTTCTCTTTTTGAAATACCATTTTGCTGTGGGATTTTAGGAGTTGTGAGTTGGGATATGATTCCATACTCCAGCAAGTAGTCCTTGAATTCTAAATTCAAGTATACACCACCTCGCTGTGATCGAAGGGTTTTTAGTGATTTACCTAATTGTTTTTCAGCTTCAGCTTTGATGTCTTTAAACTTTCTAAAAGTTTCAGACTTTCTTTGCATTAGGTAAGTATAACCATATCTTGAGTAATCGTCAATAGAGGTGAAAAATACTCATACCCACCTCTAACTTGTACAGTGATCGATCCACAAATATCATTATGTACTAGCTCAAGTGGTTCCTTGACTCTTTGGCCCTTTCCAGAGAAAGGTATCCTAGTCATTTTACCCTCTAGACATGATTCATAAACATGAAGAATTTCAACTTTTTGTTCTCTCAAAGCACCATACTTTGTTAACTTGTTTAATCTATCTAGATTAATATGTCCCAACCTAAATGCCAAAGATTTGTGTTATCATCGTGATGAGAAACTCTTTGTCGTTCGTTACTTTTATGTTGTATTACTTTAAATAGTTCATAATTATTTAATGCCTGTTCGGTTGGCTTAAGCATATACAATCTGTTTATAACTTTAGCATGACAAATATCGAATCCATTCTTCGAAATAATAAATTCTTTAGTAATTAAAGAAACTTTGAAAAATTGTTCTTGCAAAAATGAAAGAGAAATCAAATTTCTCAAAAAACAAGGAATATAATAAACATTGCTCCAAATTAAATAATTATAACCAAAAAGAAAATGGATTTTTCTTAATACTTTAGCTGACACGAGTGTACCATTGCCAACTCTCAAAATGACCTCGCCATCATCCATCTCCCTTGACGAATCAAGCATCTGCAAAAAAGAACATACATGCTTAGTGGCTCCTGAATCAAGTATCCAAGATGAAAAATCATATTCCACTAAGCAAGTACAAGTAAAACATATTTACCATTCTTTTTCAACTCAGAGAGATACTTGTTACAGTTTCTCTTCCAATGACCTTCAACCTCATAGTGGAAGCATTTTCCCCTAGGCTTGTTGTCGTTCTTGTTCTTCTTGACTTTTGGCGATGTCTTGGCTTTCTTTCCTCCTTTGTTATTACTCTTGTCCTTACCATTGTCCTTCTTCCTTTTCTTGTTTTTAGCAATATTGGAAATTTTTTTTTGCTCAACAACATTTACCTCATCCTCTTTGGTCATTCTAAGGTTGAGTGATTCAAAAGTTTACAGTACATTCAACAATTGAGTCATGTTGAATTGTAACTTGTTCATAACATAGTTGGTCGTAAATGCAGAAAAAGATGGTGTGAGCAACTCAAGTATAATGTTAACTTGAGTCTGTTCATCAATGGTCGCCCCATGTACTTCTATCTCGTGCATTATGTTGATCATGTTCAAAATATGTTCTCACACATAAGTACGCTTTCTCATCTTAGTCGTCATATCCTAGTGGCCTCACGACGACTTTGATCAGATTGCTGCCCAAACATCTCTTGTAGAGATTTCATAATCTCATAGGTAGTCTCACATGCTTTCATGCTTGGTTCTCAGAACATCATTCATGCTCACAAGCATGTATCACTTCACATTATTGTTTGATATGATCCAAACATCATATTTGTCTCTAACATTTTTAGGGGCATTAGCAGCGGGCTCCTCAGGACATTCCTCATTAAGAACTAACTTATGGTTCTCATAAATCAGCATTAAGTTCATATTTGATTTCTAATGTACAAAATTATCACGATTCAATTTCTCAAGAGCGAGTTAAACAGTAACAGGGTTGCCCATGGTATACCTAATAATGATAACTAAAATTTAAAACATAAAAGATTCAATATAGTTGATAAGTATCTAGAATTTGAAAAATAAACGTGATGAATGAATGCAACATAATAAACATACAAATTTAACAATTACTAATTACGATAAAACAACTCAAACGATTAATGTGATGTCTTAAGTTCAGTCAGATTAATCTCAGACTGTCTATGAGACATTCTCTTCCTTACTAATTAAAACTTAAAATATCTCATATTTTTTCTTTTAACAATAAGGTATGGCTTGTTCGGTCAAGTCAAACTATCAACATGAAAGCTTAATTGTGATTTTGTGAGTGTAACCCATCATTTCAAATTCCATGACTTCATTTAGAATATATTGCCTTAGGGTCGGTCAAAACTAAACTACATCACTTCCTCCCATCTTCTTAAGAAGTCTAACCTTGGTATTGGTATAGCTCGAAACCATTCTTAGGGGAATAAAAACAAAGCCATCTCAAGGCCCTTACTACACCTCACAGTGTTGTACTAATGATGGAGACCATAGGTCATATTGACATGTCAACCTTCTCTCACTCACTATTTTAAGATTATTTTTTTTCATTTTAACTAATCGATTAATTCTAAATTGATCGCTGGTTAAAATGATAACCTTGTGAATATTTAATAATCATTTATGCCAATCTCATTGGTCTAAGTTCATTTAAAACTTCTAAAATGTCTAAGTCTTAATTAGGTGAACTTAGTTTAACTAATTAATTTAATCATCAAACTTTAATAAAACTCTTTTATTAAAGTCGGTTATCCGAAATGTTACTATAGCCCTTAGTGTGGTGTGATTACTAAGTTTTAACTAATTAAAACCTAGCAATTTATATCCTATTTATTTCATAAAACAATACATATAAACATATTAGAACAATCATAATAAATCATGTTACTATAATTGAGATGCATGATCATATAAAATTGTGTCAGATTTTCATGTATGTCATGTGATCAACTACTACATGGACATGTTATCTAACATAACAATTAAATAATTATTTAATAAATAAATAAAATAATAATAGACCGAGTGACTATTGAGTATTTCTAAAATTACAACCCTTGAAATAAACAAATAATATTACAAAAGAGACTTCAAGAATATATATTTTCCAAATATTGTCTTCTCGTCCTCATGTTTATCTTCATAATATTCAAACTTTAAAGAAAATCCTATTTAATTAGAAAAAACTATTTTTCTTAATTAAAATTAATTTCTATAATTACATTTAAAAATAGTTGACTTTGACTTAGTAAAATAAATATTTATTTGATTTGATCAAACTTGGGTCAAACCCAATCAATTTATTAATTTTTAATTTTTATAATATTAAAAATTAATTTTAAAATTACATTGACTTCAAATTTTAAAAGGATAATTGATAGATTTAGGGTTATCATAAAATTCTATATTGATAAGGTTTGTTGGTATCAGGGTTTGTGCGAAACTTCCCTAAATATGACAACAGTTGCCATCGGCATATTGCCGGTCATCTTTAATCAGTGGCGCCAGCATGGAAATTCAATTTCTGGTGCCCGCTCCAGAATTCTAAAAGAATTCTAATTTCTTTTCTTTTTCCTCCATCGATCGTCTCGTGCGTTCTTCTTCTTCTCACGACCGTCTTGTGCGTTCTTCTTATTAAACGAACAAAGCCTAACCGGATAATCACCATATAATTAACGATCCATAATTTTACTTACATTAAAAAATATAACCATTCATTCATTCATACATATCTCATATTATATGAATAATGCAAGAAAAGCCACACAACACTTAACATATAAATATATAAAGATCACTCTGATACTACTTGTTGGTTGTCGCAATGTGTGCGCAGCGGAAGCATGTGGCTTGAGGCCATTTAAAAATTAAACTTTCAATAAATATCAAATATGTTAATAAAATAAAACTTGCGCAACGTTAAGATAACCAAATAGCAAAACTTTTTATTAAAAATTATTTTTCAATCAGTCAGGATCCATTATATATTTATACAATGACTCTACAACATACAAGGTTTATATACCTCTTGTAGTCTATATCAAGTTTTCTTGTAAAATCGATTGATCTTCCGTCCCACGAAACCGTTTCAAAGATCAGTAGACTCTGAGATTCACACCAAGATATTTCAAGTCAATCATCAACACACTAGGACGTATGTGAGCACGTAGAATATTACAAGAGATTTTTTTGTCTCTAGATATACTCATCACATGAGATCTAGAGGTTTACTGAGAAGGAATTTAGTGAGGTGATTCTATAAAAGAATGCGATGATTATTCTTTCAGAATTACAGAAAAATCACTCTAACACCAACTATGTTCTCCATTCATCTTTTTAGAACTGATGAACTTATTCATCAACTAAGGCCATTAGAATAATATCTGTATATTTTCTAGATAATGACGTATCATATTTTTTAGGGATAAAATAAAATTCTATTATAAAATTATCAATTATTGTGGGACCCACTGTAATAGTGCCCAACTGCTGTGTCACACGGCACTGTAGTGTGCTGTGAGGTAGTACAGTGCCTCATGACACCACTGTAGTGTCGTGTGGCGCTACAGTGTTGCAACCCCACTATTGTAGTGCCACGTGGCATTATAGTAGTCCATGTCAATCTCTGATACCCAATCAGTGATTGACACTTGACAATTACTTTGAAATAAGTGTTCATTTTAATCAGATAAATATATTGATATCGTTTAATTCAAAATGAATATATCTGATTATCTCTATCAATTAACTTATATGTTATTTCTTATATAATAGATTTAGTTGATTCACATTGTTATCTAATAATAACTAAATTATCTAATTTCATAAATTATATATTTTATCGCACTTCTCAATAATTAAAAAAAATAATTGATAATTATATATATAATTCAATTAATTAATTCTTAATTAATTAATAACACATAAATATCTCAAAATTATGTACTTTTCCCGAGAATAAAATTCCTTTTGCAAGTCAGTCATTTTCTCATGTCCTGAAATATTCACACCCTAGACTGCATAGTACAAAGGTAACTTAGAGACTATGGACATATAATCTTAAGCTCTAATAAATCAGATTATTAATTAAACTCTTTAATTAAATAATCTTATTTATTAATTCCATTATTTCTTCACTATAAATAAGTGTTTACATAGTATTTTCATGTAGTCCACTAATATAATCATTGAACTCTTAGTGATTATAGAATGTATTTACGAGGTATTCTCATGTAGTCCATTGATATAACCATTTCATGTACTTCTGTCATCCAATTACTGATTCATAAATGAGAGTTGGTTAAAATTACCATTTTACCCCTCTAAATACCTCTTGATCGTTAAGTACCAGTAATACACTAGTGAATGGCTAATTTATAATTTTATTATAAATTTGAGCTCAATAACCATTCAGTTCCAGAATGAACACTTAAGGGAACCAACATACGACCCGTTAGAAAAGCTTGAATTCCAAATCTTGTAAAATTATGTTTCCAGCCATCCACATCATTGAATTTCAAAACAAAAGTCACTAGCTTATTTTACAAACAAACCTTAACGAGTGGATCAAAAGATCCAATAGAAATGCATAGGAGTTCATGACTACTCAGGATTCAGACTGATCTACATATGATCATCGAATTGATGTGTATTAAATCTTTATGATAAATAGCACGTTGATAAAGATATTGATTCACATCGGTCCATTCATATATAACCTCATTATATAAAGTACATTCACTAAGATGTCTATACACATTAATGATCCAGATCTAGATCACACATATTCATAATGCTTAGTGAACCATATTAATAACTATTCATTAGAGACTATAAACTTTAATATGTTGCTGACAATTTTATTCATTTCTATGATCTTAATCATCTTGTACCAATACAAGATCATAATATCATTAATGAATATGGAATTTTTAGATATTTATATAAATTATTCAACAATAATTTAAAAGAACAATTATAATAAAAATGTAATCCTCATTAAATTTCACATCAAAATGTCAATACATATACTTTGAGGGCATAACCCCCAACAATTATTTTCCAGTTGGTTGAAGACTTACATCGGTGCCCTTCTTTGTTGTATAACTGTTGATCCTATTAAAAAACTCTGGACCTCTTCCTTTTGTATACCTGTTGATCGTATTTTCCTACTCTCAGTGACTGAAGTTCTTTTGCCATCTTCGCTTATATCACCACGTCATACCCAATCACTCTTTGTATCGTTAAAAGTGTTTACTTTGGCTTTCATTCTATATGATGATTAATATCATATTGGAACTCAACTCCATTGGTGAGGGTCCTTTTATTGCTTGTGTTTTGTTGTTTTGGGGATATTAAAGTAGTACTGCGTAGCCTATATAATTTTGACTTAACAACCAACTTAGCTCCATAAAAAATTTACTAGTGCTGGAGGCAAAGATAGTGGCAATACTTGATACGACACCTCCAAGAATAAGCCTGAGAACTCTTTTATGTGTAGGAACCCACGAAGCATTAACGTGAAAACCCCAATAACCAATTCAGAAACAACCCCTAAGAAAGGTTAGAAAAAAAATAAATATCTTAGATAGATGATCAAGAACTAAAATAAAGAAAACTTATTTCTGAATTTCAGTTTCGAAACACTCCACAAGAAGGTGATCAATCTACTTGAATGTTTCTTAAAGTATGTATTCTACTCAAGAACATAAAGATAAAAGTAAAAACAACCTACAACATTCAACCAAGGTATATTTATAGCCTTTAGAAAGGTTTCCTAAAAACAAAGGTTTTCTAAAAATCTTAAAACACAAAAGTAGAAAACTAAGCTAATTATAATTTAAATAATAATTAAGAATAGACTATATTAAGCTAAAAAAACTAATGGACTCAAAATAAATTAAAATTTCATCCAGCCTAAAAAGAAAACATAAAAGTGGCCCATTACATACTTAATTAAACCCATTAGTAACTTGAACTTGAATTAAGTTGTATTGAACTCGAGCTGCACTTGTCCCAAAGCTTTGGAGTCCTTGTAAACCTTCAGTAGCTGAACTAACTAAGTGTTGCAAATGATGGATTAAGGCATATTTAAGCTTCTTAGACCGCGGCCTTGTTATTGGTCCTTGAGGCATGCTGATTGGACTAGAAACCTCTTTAACATGCTCCTTGCCTTCTTGATCATGCTCATCTTCAAGATGTTAAAACATCACCTACATCAAAAGGACTCAAATTAGCCGCATTAAAAGAAACGCTAACATTATACTAACTTGGAAGGACCACTTTGTATGCGTTGTCATTAATCCTTTCAAGAATTTGAAAATGACATCTCTTCTTGGGCTCAGCTTGGACTTCCTTTGAAGTGGAAACCTCTCTTTGTGAAAATTCACCCAAATCCAATTTCCAGGCTAAAAAATCATTTGCTTCCATCCCTTATTTACACGTGAAGGGACCTGAGCATTTTACTTTTCAATCATCTCTTTAACTCACAAACTTGTTAGGTGCAATGGTAATAAATCAATAGGAGTAAGCAGACTAAATCCATAAACAATCTCAAATGGAGAGCAACGAGTAGTGCTATGAACCCTATTGTAACCAAACTCGACAAATGGCAAACAATCCTCCCATGTCCTAATTTTTTTTTCTATGATTGCCCTAAGTAACGTAATCAAAGTCATATTAACTATCTCAGTTTTCTCATCAGTTTGAGAGTGACAAGTAGTTGAAAATAGTAGCTCAGTTCCTAACTTTCTCCATAACACACGCCAAAAGTGACTCAAAAACTTAACATCTCTATCATTAACAATGCTCTTAGGTATGCCATGTAAACGCACAAATTCTTTGAAAAACAAATCAGCAATCAACTTAGTATCATCGGTTTTATGACATGGTATAAAATGAGCCATCTTACTAAATCTATCAACCATGACAAAGATACTATCACAGCCTCCTTTCCTAGTTCTAGGCAACCCAAGCACAATATTCATAGACAAATCCACCCAAGGTTCACTAGTAATAGGTAGTGGTGTATACAACCCATGCAGTTTCAATCTTGGCTTAGCTTCTCTACATGTAATCAAATGCTCAAAAAGCTTATGCACATCATGTTTCATACCAGGCCAAAAGAAATGTTCTAACAGCATCTCATAGGTCATATTTATCCCAAAATGCCCCATTAAACCTCCTTCATGTACATCCTTAATCAACAATTCCCTCATAGAACACTTAGGAATGCATAATCTATTTCTCTTAAATAAGAAATCATCAAACAAGTAAAAATCATCTGAAACAGCTCCATTATCACAAGATGCATAAATTTCACTAAAATCATTATCATGTTGATACAAATCCTTAATATGCTCAAAACTTAATAATTTAGCACTAAGAGAATTAAGCATAGTGTACCTTCTAGATAATGCATCTGTAACTACATTTTTTTACCTTACTTATACTTAATAACATATGAAAATGTTTCAATGAACTCCACCCATTGGCATGCTTACGGTTCAACTTATCTTGAACCTACAAATGCTTTAGACTTTCATGGTCAGTGTGTATCACAATCTCCCTCGGCCATAAATAATGTTGCCATGTTTGTAAAGCTCGAACCAAAGCATATAATTCCTTGTCATATGTTAGATACTTCAAGGTTGTCCCACTTAACTTCTCACTAAACTACATTAGTGGCCTTTGATTCTACATCAAAACAACTCCAATTCATATGCCACTACCATCACATTTAATCTCAAAAGTCTTATCAAAGTTAGGTAAAGCAAGCAAATGTATAGTACACAATTTATCCGTAAGTTCAATAAAGGCATGTTCTTGTGCCTCACTCTAAATAAATCCAACATTTTTTAACTAACTCATTCAAAGGTGCAGCTATAGTGCTGGAATCTCTAATGAATCTCCTATAGAAATAAGCAAGCCCATGAAAGCTTCTCACCTCACTAGTATTCTTAGGTTTCAACCACTTCTTAAGGCTCTTACCTTTTCCTCATCAACCTCAATACCTTGACTAGACACTACAAAACTAAGAAAATTAACCATTTCCATGTAAAAGTTACACTTCTTAAGGTTAGCATACTACTTTTCTTGCCTAAGTATTTCTAGTACTTGATGCACATGCATAATATGATCATCTAAGCACTTAGAGTAGATGAGAATATCATCAAAGTAAAAAATAACAAACTTTCCCAAGTACTCGCGCAACACATGGTTCACTAATCGCATGAATGTGTTAGGTGTATTAGTGAGATCAAATGGCATAACAAGGCACTCATACAACCCGTACTTTGTCTTAAATGCTATTTTCCATTCATCACCAACATTCATTTGAATTTGATAATAACAAGATTTCAAGTCTATCTTAGTGAACAAACACGAACCATATAATTCATCAAGCATATCATCTAACCTAGAAATAGGGTGACGATACTTTACAGTAATTTTATTGATGGATCGACAGTCTACACAATCCTCCATGTCCCATCCTTCTTTGGCACAAGAATAACAGGAACCGATCAAGGACTTTGACTCTCCCTCCCATACCCCTTAGTTAACAACTCTTTCACTTGTTTTTGGATCTCCTTTGTCTCACTTGGATTCATCTATATGCTGGCCTTTTGGGTATGAAAGCTCTAAGAATATAGTCAATTTGATCTTCTATGCCTCTAATTGGTGGTAAACCACTTGGCATCTCCTCGAGAAACAAATCATCGAATTCCTGCAAAAGATCAACAAACACACTAGCAAAGAGGGGTTATTTTCATTAGTTGCAAAATAAACCCCTTTATACAGGAGAACAAATATAGGCCGATTGGAGTACAATGCATGTCTAATCTTACTTGTCTTGGCTATTAAACTCACACTCTTTGCACTTTTCTCTCCTTTTTCTTTTCCCTCTTTCTTTTCACTCTTTAAAGCACTTTCTTACTCTCTTTTTCTTTCTTTTCAGCCTCCACTTTCATCCTTTCCATTTTGCATTGGTCTTCATACACTTCTTTTGAGAAAAAATATGTAAGTATAATCTTCCACCCATCATTGGTGAATGAATACCTATTGAGATACCCATCATGCATAGCTCTCCTATCAAATTGTCATGGTCTACCAAGCAAAGGAACCATATCACATTACACCTCATCATGATATTTACCAATTGCAAATGAGATAATGGATTGCCTATTTACCTTGACCTCACCATAATCATTAACCCTGTAAGCTTGTATGGTCGTCATGTAGTGTAGTAGACAACCCCAATCTATTAATTAATAATTTACTCATGACATTAGTGCAACTCCCACCATTGATAATCACACTACATGTTTTGCCTTGAACATGACACCTTGTATGGAACAAGTTGTCTCGTTGCTCCTCATGGCATTCCTCTTTCAATTGGGTGTTAAGATCATGTCGTGTAACCAATGCATAGCTCCTAATTGGTTCCTCAATGCTTCCTTCACTACAAATCTCAATTCAGGCATCTCCTCCTCATCGCTTTCATTGTTACCCTCTTCTTCATCAGCCACTATCTCACCATTTTGTAGGGTCATAGTTCACCAATTAGGGAACTTCTTTGTAATATGTCTTACACCTTGACACTTCCCACACTTAATGTCTCTATTTCTTCCTTTACGCTCTTTGATTTTGGATTTTTTTTTTAAAATCATATCTGCCTTTCCCTTTGCACCATCATAAGCAGTCTTATTTCCACCCTTAAAATCATTGTTTCCATCCCTTTTCCAAGTGGAATTAGAGTTGAAATAAGGTTTGGAAACATAACTTGTTGCCCCTCTTCCTTGGAGTTACTTTTCCACCATGATGGCATTGTGCACCATCTCCTCTAACTCCACATAAGGTTGTAAATCCACTCGGCCAGCTATCTCCTTGTTCAAACTAGCCAAGAAACGTGCCATAGTTGTCTCTATATCCTATTCTATATCAACTCAAGTCATGAGCATTTTCATCTACTTATAGTATGTTGGAAAACGCAGTGGACGTGTTGCGGAGGCATGGTGGCTTTTAAAAAATTTATTAAAAACAATTTTTTTTATAAAAGAAAATAAGCGCGATGCAACGGTTTTCAAAATAAAAATTTTGATTGAAAAATATTTTCAATCAGGATCCATTATATATTTATATATTAAATCTAAGACATACATGGATAGAAATCATATACCTCTTGTAGTCTATATCAAGCGTCCTCGAAAACTAACGATCATGTGTTCCCACAAACAACGGACTTCGAGATCCACACCAAGATCTTCCAAGCCAATTATAAAACGTACTAAGACGTGCGTGGGCACGTAGAATAATTCAAAGACACCTTTTCTGTCTCTAGGTGTACTCAACACATGAGATCTAGAGATTTACTAAGAATGATTAATTTAGTGAGACAATCATATAAGAGAATATGATGATTATTCTTTCAGATTTTTTGATTAAATTTTAATTACAGAGAAAATCACTTTGATAGCAAATGTGTTCCTCACACTCAACCAATAGTTCTCAACTGATGCAACCAACATTGAGGCCGTTAGAATAATATCTATATATTTTCTAGATAATGGCATATCAGATTTTTAGGGATAAACTGAAAATAATATTTAAATTCAAAATTACCATTGCAGTTAGAGGTGGCAAGTGGGCCGGTTTGGCCCACGAAACCTACTGAACCTGCCCGTTAAAGACTGGACAAGCCCGGCCCGTGCATGAACAGTGCCGGGTCAGTTCAGGCCCGCGGGCCCAATGTTTGTGCCATGTGGCCCAAACCGGCCCGGCCCGTGGGTATGTAGTTTTTATCTAAAAAAATATTCTTTTTGTATATATTGAATATTGAACCCTTGACATCTTCCTTATTAATAGGCACTTTACCACTAGGCCAAAACTATTTTTGTATAACTATTGTGTGTGTTATATTTTTATTAGCTTTCAATACATTTTATTAAATATATTTTTGAGATAAATGTATTTAATTAAATAAATAGATAATATTTTTTTGTTTAAACGAATATTTTATTCAATTAATGAAAAATACAGCAAGGGGCCAAGAGCATACACTAACACCAATTAACAAGAGTATGATTATTTATAGACAAATTAAGTAAAAAAACTAAAAGAAGAACTGACTTGCTTTAATGCAGCAGTTGCTTGCATTTTAAAGTAGATGACGATTGTTTCTTTCATTTTAACTTCAATTTTCTGCTTCTGCCTCTGGTTCTCTCTCAATTCTCTGCTCTCTGCGTCTCTCTCTCAACTCTTACTCTCTTCTCTCTCATCTCTCTGCTCTATGCCTCTCTCTCCCAACTCTTACTCTTTGCTCTTTTTCCTTTCTCTCTCAACTCCTACTCTTTGCTCTCTCAACTCTTATTCTCTGCCTTTTAAGAAAGGGTAATTTACACATTTGTTTATTTAAGTTTGCTTGTTAAATTCTTTAATTGCAATGATATCTAATCTCTTTTTTTATGCAGGAGTTCTCAACTCTCGTCTATAGTCTATCTTTATTACAACGATCTTCGTGTTGGTAATTTTTTATTTTATTTATTTTTTAAATAATGGATCCTAGATATGCTTATTATGAAAATATTGATTTAAGTGAGGAACATGATTTTCATCCTGAGTAATCTGAACCTTTATCCACTCCATTAACTACAACATCTAAATCTCAAAATAAAAGAACAAAAACCTCTTAAATATGGAAGCATTTTGATATTATACCTGTTGAGGGTAGTGAAAAAGTTTGGGCAAAATGTAAACATTGTTCATCTGATTATGCTTGGAAAGTTGGTCAAGGAACTGAAACCATTTCTAGACAATATTCAATTAACCATGCAAAAGATCACCAGAAAGATGACCCTAAACAAACTCAAATAAATGCATCTAGTTCTGGAACTTTTAAATATACACAGGCTAAAGCTAGAGAATGTATAGCTAGATATATAGCTATTTTTGAACAACCTTTGAGTTATGCTGACGATCTTGATTTAGAATACTGTATGAAAAAAGGTATACAACCTCAATATAAACATATTTCTAAAAACACTGCTAGAAGTGATGTAATTAAACTTTACCATAATATGAAAGATGAATTTATTCAAATTTTTCTTCTTATCTTACAATGTCAATTTGTATTATTTCTGATTTATGGAGTGCACGTGGTGCGCTGAGGTACATTATTGTTACCTCACATTTTATTGATCATAAATGGGAGTTCAATAAATAAATACTAGGTTTTCGACGATGTGATTACCCTCACACATGTAATGTGACTTTTCGATATATTATGAGTATATTACGTGAAAATACTATTTCTAATAGAATTTTCAGTATCACTCTTGATAGTGCTAGTGCAAAAATAATTTTACTATTAATTTATTCAAAGATAATTTTACTATTAATGCTAATCAAAATTATTTATTACATATGCGGTGTGTTTGTCATATACTTAACTTATTTGTTAAAGTTGGAATGGAACAAATATCACCGTATTTGGAAGAGATACGTTCTGCTAATTCATATACTATGAATTCAAATACTAGACAACAAGAATATTTAAAATCATGTAAAGATTTTGGTTTAAAACCAAGAAAGCTACAGTTGGATGTAGAAACTAGGTGGAACTCTACATATTTAATGTTAATGACAGCAAAACCTTATTGGAGTGTAATTTGTATTATGTAAATGAAAAAAAAGGTAAAACTGTTGTGAAGTATTAGTTGTGAAATAGCTAATTATTTTTTTGAGTTTTTGAAACCTTTTTATGTTTAAACTAATATTTGTTCTGGTATTTACTATGCAACTTCACATTTGTTCTTAGACAGTTTTTAGAAACTACTAGCATTTTCACACGTTATAAAGATAAATGAATTTTTTAGACTTATTGTTCAAAAATTGGAAGAAAAAATTAAAAAAATATTGAGAGAATATTCCTAGGATTTTTTGTTTTGCTACTCTATGGATCTTTGGATAACATCAGTTGGAGTTGAAATTTCTATTGATTTAATTTCTGAGAATTTAGGACTTCTCCCGTTGTAGATATTAAAGAACTAACATCAGAATTAAATTCATTTTATTCAACATATGAATCAAAAGAAAAGTAACATGACTTCTATATAGTTTAGTGGTAATCTCTATACTTCATCTATTTCCCACCAAGGTTCATCTCTCTCTATCTACATTTTTTAGAATTAAATCACATTAAATGGAGAGGAAATTGGCCGGTTCGATAATTCATCCTCGGGCCACCCTAAATTCCCGACCTGAAACCGGCCAGTTTCCACCCCTAATTGTAGTGGGAACCACCATAATTTGTGTACAACTGCAGTGCAACACGATACTATAGCTACTGTGGGCTATCACAGTGCCTCACGACACTGTGTGCCACGACAATACTGTAGTGCCGTGAGGCATTACAATATTACACCCCCACTACAACAGTGCCACGTGGCACTACAATGTTAATCTCAAATTCACAATCAGTGATTGACAAGTTATAATTACTACGAGTTAAATATTTATTTTAATCAAATAAATATCTAGATATCAGTTAATTCAAAATTAACATATCTGATTGTCCCTATCGACTAACTTATCTGTTAGTTCACAAATAACAGATTTAGTTGATTCAAATTATTATCTAATAATAATTTATAATTATCTAATTTCATAAATTAGATATTATGTCTCATTTATCGATAATTAAAAAATTAATCGATATAACTATTTATATATCTGTGTGTGTAATTTCCAAAATTTATATATAAATTATTCAACAAATTAATTTTTAATGAATTAATCATACATAATTACATACTTACCCTAGAATAAAAATTCTTTTTGCAAGGCAGTTATTTTCTCGTGTCTTGAAATTCTCATATCCTAGACTGCGTAGTACATAGGTGACTTGGGGACTATGAACCTATAATCTCAAACTCAAATAAACCAAATTATTAATTAAACTATTTGATTAAATAATCTCATTTATTAATTCCATTATTACTCTACTATAAATATGAAATTGCACACTTAAAGATTATAGAATGTATTTACAGAGTATTCTCGTGCAATCAATTGATATAATCTTTTCACATAGTTCTGTCCTTCAATTATTGGTTCATAAATTAGAGTTGGTCAAAATCATCGTTTTACCCTTCTAATTATTTCTTGATCTTTAAGTACCATTAGTTCACTAGTGAATGACTAATTTATAATCATATTATGAATTTGAGCTCAATAACTATTTAATTTTGGAATCAACACTTAAAGGAACCAATAATTGGTCATTAAGTGTTGAGATTAACATTGTAGGTTCAATATTATGATTCGTTAGGAGAGCTTGGATTCCAAATCTTGTAAGATCATGTTCCTAACCATCCATATCACTGAATCACGAAAACAGATGTCACTAGCCTGTTTTACAAACAAACCTTAACGAGTGAATCAAAAGATCCGGTAGACATGCATATGAGTTCATGACTACTCAGGATTCAGATTGATCTACATATAATCATTATATTGATATACATATAGACGACAAGTTAATTAAGATGTTAAATCATATTGGTCATGTCATATGTAATCTTATTATATAAAGTACATTGACTAAGATATCCATCTACATCAATGATCTAGATCTAGATCACATGTATTCATAATGCTTAGTGAACCGTATTAGCAACCATTCATTAAAGATTTCATACTTAAGTTGCTAGCAATTTTATTCATTATCTATGATCTTAATCCTCTCGTACTAATACAAGATCATAGTCTCATGAATGAATATGGAATTTTCAAAAATTTATATAAGTATTCCACAATAATTTAAAAGAACAATTTTAAGAAAAATGTATTTCCATTAAATTTTATATTAAAATGTCAATACACATATTTTGAAGGCATTACCCCAAACAATCTATCTCTTGCCCTAAAGCAAATGTGGCATCTCTCTTAACCCCATGTTTTGCACATGACCCTCAAATGGCTTCAGAAGAAGTGTCTTGGTAAAAGGGTCAGCCAAGTGGTGATCCAACGTTATTTCCATAACAGTCAAAGCCAGATTCTGATGTAACATTATCTTCATAACAGTTAGATCAGCTCGGTGTATGACTCAGACATCGACTTTTAACTATCTTTATCTTATTCTAATCAGTATATCCAGTGCGATTCAGGTCTCTAACTGAATAAACAAGCATATAGTTTATCACTCTCCTAACATACTAGAGAATGTGCTTTACTGCAATCCAATGTTTCAAACCTGGATTCGATTGATAACAACTGACAATTTCCATTGCATAACAGATGTCTGGTCTCGTACATAACATGACATATATGAGACTACCAACAGCTAAAGCATAAGGAACCTTTCTCATATCCTCTTTCCTTAGTGTTCTTAGGACATTGCTCATTGGAGATGACAATTCCATGTCTGGTTGGTAGTTGACCTTTCTTGAAATTCTCCATAGAGAATTTCTCCAGCACCTTATCAATATAAGATGCCTGAGAAAGTGCGAAGAGCTTGTTCTTTCTATCCTTTAAGATTTGGATACCCTTATCATAGCTCGCATCTCCCATATCTTTCATTTTAAATTTCTCAACCAACCATTTCTTTACCTTTGACAAAGTTTCTATATCATTCCTAATAAGTAGAATATCATCAATATAAAGAACTAAGAAAACCATTATCTTGTCTTTGATGTATTTATAAACACAATCTTCATCAACATTTTGCTTGAAGCCATATGCTTTAATAATCTCATCAAATGTAAGATTCACTACAAGAAATATAACATTCTACAAGAGTCGGATATTTCCATGAAAAGTAATCCACAAGGATCATGCGGCGCCTGTAACAACCCTTCATATTAAAAGTCTGCATTTTTATGAGGCGCAACGCCTCCTGTGAAGACTCTTATGATCTCTTACTTTTTACAAGGTTTTTTGACTCCTCTAAAATGTTGTTTAACAGGATTTTTAGACCCATGTTGAATGTATTCAGTAAGTTTTTTTAATACTTGTGAATTAACATCTACAAGTATTTTGTATCTCATAATGTGAGATACATAATGTTCAAAGTATTCTTACTAAACAATTTTAAAAGGATAATTTTAAATAGCATAAAGGGCACCAATATAATACTTAACAACATTAATATATATGTATATATCATTTGAAGAAAGTGCTAAATTATTCATTTATTCAACTTACAAATATAATTTGAACTAACTTATCCTTAAAATATACAAGAAACACTTGTTCTTAAAATATACAAGAAACACTTATTCTAATCTCGTCTAGTATAATTATGTACCATGACCATGTTTGTCTTCACCTAAAGCATTGTTTTTCCCCATTGTTGCAACTCCATCTTGGTGACATCTACTTCAATGGACCACTGGCCATATGCATGTAAAAAAGAACATCAAGGGATTGAAAGATATATATATATATATATAACATTCAAATGAATATTGGAGCACTGCAGTCATACATAATAAAAAAAACCTCTATAACATAACAAGTAGGCATACGAGCTCATGCAAGTAAAAGAAGAAACTGTGAAAGGCACTTGTACATACCCAAAAACACACTAAAAACACACATGTAAAATCCCAAAGGATAGTTGACTTATCAAACCGGTATGGCCCAATTGGCCACACTTGTAACATGTGCCCACTTATTTTACAAATGTAGCAGCCTTGTGCTTAGAAGATATCAACAGAAGAAGTAATCACCCTTGGTTGTGATTGAAATTAAAAATCACTCAAACTTAAAGTAAATAGAAAGGTATAGAGAAATACATACTTTATGAGCTCCCAATTAGTCTATACTGGTGCACATTCATGCAGTAAGATATAAATTAACATTTCTGAACTTCACATACATATAACAAAGGATGTGAGGCAGTTAAAAGAGCAAATTAACAAGATGAGCAAAAACCCCTTAAGGGGAATAGTAATTATAAGATTACCTCACTAAGAGAGGAAAAGTAATTCTAAGATTACTTCACTGCCACAACAATATCACTAGAAAAAAAAAGAAGCACCCAAAGTGCGACTAACATTCTAATATATGCAGCTTCTGTTGTAACCATCTAATAAATAATAGGGTGAGTGCTCTTGCAATGTTAAATTAAGATAAGTTTTAGATTAAGTTTCTCAGCTTATTAAATATCAATTTTTTCAAAAAATTTAAAAAGACTGCACCAATGAGAAGAAATGCAGGCAAGAAGATCCATTAAAGTAAATCTCAAGTACTAACATTTACTAGGATAAGCAACCACACAGAAACTTGCACGTTGGACATACATCTTAAACTAAGCGAAAACTAAAATCATTTCAAAAATTAAAAACCTGCAAGATAATCAATATAAGTATTGATTTTATCTAACAGAATGTTTACACATATTTTACATTAGAATGTAAAAAGTAGCAAGCCTCAATTAAGTTGCTCTAGTATTCAAATGGGTCTAAGACTTTATCTAGCGCCATGTAATCTCATTATATAGCACAAGGGTAACAGTGTGATGACCAATAATGAAAGCTGTAGAATTACCTCAATAGTCTCATTATGCCTTCTAATATCCCAACCATAAGAGCCATAATATTGCAAGCTCCATGTACAATTCATTAGAAGAATTGAAAATTTTTCCTAATATGTTAGAGACAAGGAGGGAGACGAATGCTCAAAATCTAAAAATCATATCTCCACAACCAAAACCAATAATGAAATTACAAAAGCTCTAACACACTTTCTCGAGAATTCAAGGAAAAAATCTTGCAGCCACACCTTCACATATAAACCCAGTTCTTCTTTTAGGTATTCCAGCAAGCATCTCACCTATAAAACCATCTTCCATAATTTTTTACAATTCCTTAAAAGTCATAACTAGCACGTTTTCACATATTAGATCTAATACCAAGAAAAAACAACTTTACAAGCATTGAATATGATATTGGCTTGGTCTAGCAAGTGGTTCAGGTTGATTATGTGGTTTTTAATTTCATATTGAAAGAAAAGAAGAAGACAAGGTTTGTGAGAGTCTGTATGAATCAATAATTATGTCTAATTTGAGAATATAACACTACTACAAACGCATACAAATTCACACACACACATATTGATCAGAAAAAGAGAGAAGAAAAAGATTCAAATCAATCATTCTTGTCTTTATTCTGAAGTATGGAAGAGAGCAGAAAAAGATTCAAATCTGATTCCCACACCCACATATTGATCACACTCGATAACAGAGAAGACATGCTTAACATTTCCAATTAGCAAAATTACTCACCTTTGGTGCATTTTTTACTTGACCAGACTCTGAAATCAACCTAAAGACTACCCATTAACCTTAAGTTGAAAATCCTGCAAAGCTAGCAAAATGTTTTAGACTCCTACAACAAGAAAAGGACACGATTGAAGTAAAATCATGAAAGATAATTGAGATGAGAGGGAGAGGTACCTTAGGGTTCCTTAGTGTTCCTCGATGGCCATGATGAGTAGTTGTGGCAATGAGACTCGCATCATTTCTTCATTCTACAAAAAATAGAGAAGAAACTGAGACAAATCCACGAGTATGTGAAAATTAGAACAAGCATAATGACCCACGATGAATAAAACAAAGAAAATCAGAGAAGAAAATGAGACCCACGATGACGAGAACCAAGCACAATGATAAGACTCACGATGAAAACTAGTGAGAGCCACAACGACAAGCTCAATCGAACCCACGGTGATCTTTCAGGCAAAGAAAGCCAGAAAAACCATGGATATGAGAAAATCAAACCAAGAACAGTGACCCACGGTGAAAGAAACGGAGAAAACCAGGGAAGAAAATGAGACCCATGATGACGAGAACCAAGCACAGTGACGAGACCCACGACAAAAACCAGTGGGAGCCACGACGATGAGCTCTGGCGAAGCTCTTCGAGAAAACTCTAACTGACCACTTTCGAGAACCCTAACTCCCTATCTTAGAATGAAAGAGAGATTGAGAGAAGAAGAGTCATGTTGAAAAAGGGAGTAGTTTTAAGCCCCGCGTTTTCAATTTTATGTCATTTATTATTTGTAACAAGAGCAGATTGAAACTCTTGTATTTTATTTCTGTAGAATGCTATATTTCTTATAGTGATTCTAAGATTGATATGCTGGCTTTAATCCATAAATAGATTTAAGCAACTTGCATATTTTCTGATCTTGCCTCTTTTTTTTCATAAACCCTTTTGGTTGCATCATATTGATGCTTTCTTCAAGAGAGTCATTTTGAAAAGCGGTATTGATGTCCATTTTTCATATTTCATAGTTTAAAGTTGTGGCAATGGATAAAAGGATGGGAATGGATTTTAGCATGGCAACATGGGAGAATGTCTTTTCATAATCAACTCACTCCCTTTGTGTTTAGCCATTGGCTATCAGTCGTGCCTTAAAAGTCTCTACTTTCCCATCTGCACCTCTTTTCTTCTTGAAGATTCATTAACATCCAATTGGCCTGATTTCATTTTCTGGTTCATGGCATCTTATAATTTCTACTGATGAGATGCATGATTAAATAAAAATGTGTGGGTTTCATGTATGGCATGTGATCGACTAATGCATAGTCATGTTATCAATCATATCAATAAACATTTATTTAATAATTAAATAAAATAATAATGGATCGAGTGACTATTGCGTATTTCTAAATTACAACCATTGAAATAAAGATATACAATTACAAAGAGGACTTCAAGATTACATATTTTCAAAATATCTCCTTCTCCAGATAATGTTCATCTTCATAATTTTCAAGCTTCGAACAAAACCATTTTAATTAGAAAAAACTATTTTTCTTAATTAAAAGTTATCTCTATAATTATCTTTTAAAATTATTGTATTTGACTTAGTCAATAAATAATTTATTGACACGGTCAAACTTGGGTCAAACCCAATCAATTAATTCATCTTTAATTTTCATAAAATTAAAAATTAATTTTAAAAGTACATTAATTTCATAAAACTCTACAGTGATATTGTAAGTTGATATCAGGATTTCTGCTGTGAAACTTGCCTAGATGTGACAATAGTTTCCACCAATGATAGGATCTCCTACCACCACCCATCACCGACACCGGAATTCCCTAGGAACTCCTATTTTTGCTCTTTCCTCCTTGTTCGTCTCGTGCATTCTTTGTCATCTCACGATTAGAATAATTATAATATAGTATTTAAAATGAAATTGCAAAAATTCCTACATCCCAAATCGGCATACACAAGATCTAAGAAAAAATTGACTAAAACATTACTCAATAATCACCATACATTTAACAATCCATTATATAACCATATATTCAAAAAAAACCATCTATTCATTTACATATATCAAAATATATATTATGAACAATGCAAATATACCCACACAGTATTTAATATATAAATATATAAGGCTCGCTATGATACCAATTGTTGGAAAACGCAGTGCACAGGCTCGCTATGATACCAACACTTCTCAATTGATGCAACTATGCTTCTCGACTGATGCAACCAACACTGAGGCCATTAGAATAATATCTAGATAATGGCATATCAGGTTTTTAGAAATAAACAGAAAATAATATTTTATTTCAAAATTATCATTGTAGAGGGACCCACTACCACACGACACTGTAATTTCCGTAAGCTATTACAGTGCCTCACAACATTGCAGTTGTCGTGAGCTATCACAGTGCCTCTCTGCACTGCAGTTGCCGTGATCTATCACAGTGCCTCATGGCACTGTGTTCCACGACACTATAGTATTGCACCCCCACTATAGTAGTTCATGTCAATCTCTGATTCTCAATCAGTGATTGACACATGACAATTACCACGAATAAAATATTTATTTTAATCAGAAAAATATCTAGATATCCGTTAATTCAAAATTAAAATATCTGATTATCTCAATCAACTAACTTATTTGTTTGTTCACAAATAACATATTTAGTTGATTGAAATTATTATCTAATAATAATTTATAATTATTTAATTTCACAAATTAGATATTCTGTCTCACTTATCGATAATTAGAAAATTAATCGATATAATTATATATATAATTTCTGAAAAAAATTAAAAAATTAATTAATCACACATAATTATCTCATAATTACGTACATGCCCTAGAATAAAAAATCATTTTAAAAGTCAGTCATTTCTCATATACTGAAATATTCACACCCTAAACTACGTAGTACAAAGGCGGCTTGAAAACTATGGACCTATAATCCTAAGCTCCAATAAACTAGATTATTAATTAAACTGTTTAATTAAATAATTTTATTTATTCATTTCATTATTATTTTCCTATAAATATGGAATTTCACTCTTAGAGATTATAAAATATATTTGCAGAGTATTCTTATGTAGTACATTGATATAATCATTTTACGTAGTTATGTCCTTCAATTATTGGTTCATGAATTATAACTGGTCAAAATCACTATTTTACCCTTCTAATTAGCTCTTGATCATTAAGTATCATTAATTCACTAGTGAATGACTAATTTATATTCGTATTATAAATTTGAGCTCAATAACCATTCAGTTACCATTCAGTTATAGAATCGACACTTAAGGAAATCAATATACGATCCGTTAGAAAAGCTTGGATTCCAAATCTTGTAAGATCATGTTCTCAGCCCTCCAAATCACTGAATCTTGAAGACAAAAGTCATTATCCTATTTTACAGACAAATCTTAACGAGTGAATCAAAAGATCTAATAGACATGCATAGCAGTTCATGTCTACTCAGGATTCAGACTGGTCTACATATAATCATCAGCTTGATGTGTATTAAATATTTATGATAAATAACAAGTCAATAAAGATATTAATTCACATCAATCATGTCATATATAATCTTATTATATAAAGTATTTTCACTAAGTTTGTATATCCATATCAATGATCTGAATCTATATCACATGCATTCATAACGCATAGTGACCGTACTAACAACCATTTATTAAAGATTTCATACTTTAATATGTTGCTGACAATTTTATTCATTATCTAGGATCTTAAATATGAGATCATAGTGTCATTAATGAATATAAATTTTTTACATATTTATATAAATATTCAACAACAATTTAAAATAACAATTATAAGAAAAATATATTACCATTAAATTTCATATTAAAATTTAATACACATGCTTTAAGGTCATTATCCCCAATATAGTAATCATCCACACCACTAATGTCTTGTCTAAGAACTTGAATTTTCAGCACAAGTTCCCTATGAAAATGCCTAGGCACAAATCCCTTCATCATTGTAGAGTGGAGATCATGCCAAGTCTTAATTGGATTCTCCAAATTTCTTCTTCTACTAGTCACCAATTTATCCCACCAAGCTATAGCATAATCTAAAAATTGTGTAACTGCCAACTTGACCTTCTTCTCCTCACTAAAGTGATGACAATCAAATATGAGTTCCAATTTCTTTTCCCATTCTAAATACACCTTCGGATCTGTTTACCTTGAAAATGAGGTATCTTAAGTTTATTGCTTCCCAAATGTCTATCTACAAAATCGTAATTGCCTTGGTTTCTACCATGGAATTGATTTCTCACATTCTCCTTCTACCTCTACCATAACCGTGACCTTTTCTTCCTCATCCTCTAGGCACGACCCTTTCAACAGGTATATAATCATCCTCCTCATTATAGTTAAAATCTTCATCTTTTAAGTTATCAGCTTGAGGTATTCGGTTTCTACCTCATTTTCACCATTCGTTGTGATTTGGCGTTACTTTTTTAACTGCTTGCAACCTTTCATCCATATGCTATAATACGACCCTCAATTTGGTGTTACTTTTTTAACTGCTTGTAACCTTGCATCCATATGCTCTAATACGTCCCTCATGGCCTCCATATTTCAATTAAAACGTGAAAACTTTCCTCGTTGAGCCTTATGTAGCATAGCTTCAGGAACATGATCAACATCAATATCTCTACTTTGGTTTGACATTGCTGCAATAGAGTGTTAGAAATGAAAAAGAAATTCAAGGACCTCACCATCACTCCCTCACATGTTTGCACTCAAACGATAAGGGTGGTCACTCGTGTTTAACTCAAATATTTTTCACTCAAGGTTTTCCTCACACCATTCCAGCTAATTGTTTTATACTCTTAGGTGAATCACAGTTTTAAAATAATTCAAAT
Source organism: Datisca glomerata (assembly GCA_003255025.1). Taxonomy (NCBI): domain Eukaryota; kingdom Viridiplantae; phylum Streptophyta; class Magnoliopsida; order Cucurbitales; family Datiscaceae; genus Datisca; species Datisca glomerata. The sequence goes on along the minus strand of QANY01009141.1, from coordinate 419,282 downwards.
AGCTCATAATGTGTAGAATTCTAAAACAGAAATTTTCAAAACAAGCTTAAGCAAGAAATGAATTTAGGAAAGTAATGAATTTAAGAATGTGATGAACTTAGGAAAGTACATAATTTAGGAAATAATTTTTTTTCTCGAAAGATATGTCGAATTTGAGCTAACAATCTCCTTCTCTTTCTTTTATACGTGCTCGTTTTTTGCAAGAATTTTCTTTTTTCCCTTTTTTTCTTTTTTTGAAGGTAATTAGCTGCTCGAGAGAGAAAAATTCAAATTCAAATTCAAATTTGAATTAAATATAAGGATAAGGATAAAAAAGGATAACATATAAGATAACAATTGAGGATAAGAGAATATAAATTTAGAATTCAGATAAGGATAAAATATAAGATGTGATAGGATGAAAAGTTGAAAAGATAGAGATAAGATATGATAAGATAATGGAAATTCGAAATTGAAGTTTAAACTTCAAAAAACAAATTGATGAATATGCGCAGAAAAATTGAAGACTTTGAAACAGGTGAAAACGAAATAATTTGGCTTTAACTTTGAATGATCTTCGTAAGGCATGAAAATCAGCTCGATTTGATATGCGCTAATGCTCATTTCAACTCCCAGATTAAAAGTGGTGACTATTTTAAGTATAGCCAACAAAATCACACGGAAAATAATAGAATTTTTTTTACTGAATCGAAAAGCAATGAAGTATAAGGTAAGGAAAAACACAATAACGATGATAGAGAATGAAGAGGATAGTTAACTTCTTTTCAAAAACTAAAACTCTGATACCAAATGATACGGAACCTCCAAGAATAAGCCTGAAACCCCATTTATGTATAGGAACCCCAATAACCAATCAACAACAACCGCTAAGAAAGGTTAGAAAAAAATAGATTTCTTAGATAAATGATCAAGAACTAAAATAAAGAAAACTTGTTTATGAATTTCAGTTTTGAAACACTCCACAAGAAGGTGATAAAGCTACTTGAATGTTTCTTAAGGCATGTATTCTACCCAAGAACACAAAAATAAAAGCAAAAATAACCTTTAGGTTTTAAATAATAAATTCTGGACCCCTAAAATATCCTCCAAGTAATATTTATTGCCTTTACAAAGGTCTCCTAAAAATAAAGATTTTCTAAAAACCTTAAAACACAAAAACAGAAAACTAGCCTAATTATATTTTAAATAACAATTAAGAATAAACTATATTAAACTAAATAAAACCAATGGACTCTAAATAAAGTAAAATTTCATCCAGTCCAATAGAAAGCATAAAAGTGCCCCATTACATACTTAATTAAACTCATTAGTGACACAGACTTGAATTAATTTATATTGAACTCGAGCTGTACTTATCCTAAAGCTTTGGTGACCTTGTAAACCTTCACTAGCTGAGTTAACTAAGCCTTGAAAATGATGGATTAAGGCTTGTTGAGGCTTCTTAGACCGCGACCTTGTTATTGGTCATTGAGGCATGCTAATTGGACTAGAAACCTCTTGAAATTGCTCCTTGTCTTCTTGATCATGCTCATCTTAAAGATGTTGAATCTTTGGAACTTGGTGTGTAGGTTTATCCTTAATAGTACATGGAACTCTAATGCTTATGAGGAGAGGCTTTTGATATGCTGATTGGCATTGAACAAACGTATAGTTTTCATATCACTTTGTTTTATTTAAAAGGCCGATTATGTTATTTATTATTCAGTAGGTTTTTTATGGTGTTTGCATTTCTTCTTTCATGTTAATTTCCATAAATAGAGAGCATTCATGAACTCGGTGACAATAGCATTTTATTGCGCCATTCTCATTGGTTTCTCACTTGGATCTATTTGGTTTTGTGTTGAATATATGTAAACCTATTATCTACTTTCTTAGGAGTGCCAATGACATGTTTGGTTACGGTTGTGTTTGGATCTTACAACTTAATAGGGAAATGAAAAGCAAATATGATTTGTATTCATGCTTTTCTAACTAATACCATTTTTCTTGCTAGGTGAAACTAAGGGTTTGCGTTTGTGATTCTAAGCATGTTCAACGTTCGTGTTTTCATTTTGGAAGATTGTAAACTAGTTTATTAAATAGTTATATTATATAATAAGTGATTTTTATCTCATATATACCTTTTCTATCTGTAGGAGTTTCAGATTTAAAAGGTATAATCTTTCTGTTTGGTTTTGTTTTAGTCGATCTGTTGTAAAAGGGTAAGATGACCTTGTTTAGGTTGACAATAACACACATATATTTCCCCTTTTTATTCTCTTTTGTTATAGAAATATTATTGAATGGAATATTTGTATAGTTATCGTGATACTTGCAAGTTACAAGAACTAATTTTTCTCACCAAACTGAATATTTGTATTGTTATTTTTTCATGTGTAGCTTTTGCATTAAGTCTACGTTCAATTTCTTGTAGTATGTTTTTGTGAGCACCAATTGATTATGCTGCTAAAGAATTTTGGAACACCATTTTCATTTACAATATTAGCCTTGAATAAGACTACTACTACATGAAATAGTTTGCTTGCTTTTGGTGTCGAATATAATCTGTTTGTCTTATATATAGCAAACACGCAAATGTCTTGAGTGGTTTATACTATTCCTTGTGGGCATAGTTTCTTTTTTTACTTGTTTACAACATATGAATTTCTTATTCTAAAGCATCTTTTTCTTTTTTACCTTTTTTCAAGAAGTTACTTCTTGAAACTCCCTCCCCTAACCCATCTTAAACACCATATTCTTCTACACATACAATTGACTTCTATTTGGCTTTGATATAGTCATTCTATTTTAAAGGGTATGATGACCTTGTTCAGGTTGACAATAACACTGCCATATCTCTTGCAAGGATTTCAAAGAAGTTACGTAACCTTTATCTATCATGGTGTAGGAATTTGATTGATGAGGCTATAAGTTTAATTGTTTCCCGAGTTCGTCTTCTTTTCGTTTCATTTTCTCATCGCCTTTTCTATTTTTTCTTGTTGATTGTTCAATTTGAATATGGTTAGTTGATTGGAAACCATAGCCTCTATTTTTTTCTATTGTTTTGCTTTGGTTCTACTTCTGACTAAAAAAGGAGTTACCATGTTACTTTTCATTCCAATTCTAACATGAAGTACTTGATCTAGTTTACTAGAAAGCTGAAACTTGGGTAGCCCAATTTCATTTTGTCATAACACATGTTTTTCAGGTAAGATTGTTAGTCAGGTTTTTGACTTGGCATTAGATCATAAATTGGAACTTGAACTGAATTGGTCTAGTATGAGTAACAATTTTCACTTCTCTAATAAAGATTTAGTGTTATAATGATAGATATGTAGGACAAAAAAAATGATTTTTTTTCAAGCACCATTTATAGACTAAACCCATGTGCCAAAAAATAGTTTAGCCAAGGAATCTTAGATAAAGCTTTATGTTGGTTAAGAAATCTTGGATAGAGCTTTATGTTTGTAGACTAAACCCCATGGATTGGCTACTGATCCATTTATATTAGGGATAATTAATAACGATTCACGTTAGTAGGAACCCTTCCCTTCTGCAAGCTTACAGTGATGGCAGAAATGTAGGACAAAAAATGATTTTCTTCAAGCACCATTTGCAGACTAAACCCTTATGCCTAAAAATAGTTTAGCCAAATAACCTTGGATAGAGCTTTATATCTGTTAAGAAATCTTGGATAGAGCCTTATGTTTCTAGACTAAACCCCATAGATGGGCTGCTAATCCATCCGGTTTTACTTCATCTTCTGAAGTTTTAATTGCTGCCTTGTCAAGAAATCTACCAATCCTTTTCATTAGTAATTTTGCTGTATCATTAATAATATTGTATAAATTCTATAATTTGAATTATAGTAATCGTTGGACTAAGAATATATAGTGTTGCAGTGATCATGTTTCTCTTTGCAGCTCCAAATGCTTGTATTAGAAATAGAGAGGATGAATAGCCTTAAAGTTCTTCAGGTGACTTATTTAACTCATTTCTAGAAATTATGAATTGTTTCATATAACCAAGTTCACCCAATCCCTCTTCAGGTGATTGATTTATCCTTTGTATACTAAAAAACATGGTAATATGTCCTACTATTCTAATAATTAATATGCCACTTTAGCTAAGGTTAGTCAATATGACTGAAAGGAGATTATCACGAATCCAAACACTTGTATCTTATCCTTGATTTATTTTGTTCATTGCATATTGAGAAATGGCTTATACGTGAAATAAATTTTGTTGCTTTTAGGCGTCTTTGCTGTTTTTTTAATTGGATATAGAGAACTGATTTTTCAAGTTTTTATTGACTCTACCTAGTTTTTTCTTTGGCTTTTTAGTTAGATTTTCTCTTGTTGAATGATTAACTGAGTAAAATGATGAATATATATAAGATATAAGGTATTGGTGATGTTCATTTCGTTTGAAATTAAAATAAATGCTAAAAAAATTTAAAACTTTCACTTGCATGCACTTGAAGTTTTATTAGTGTTAATGAATTTTCCTAATTTCCTAATTGGTATTCTGAATTTCTTATTAACATATTTTGACTAATTTAAACTGTGCCTAGCTAGAAGCCTCATTAGTTTTACTGTAAAACTATTCTAGTTGAAATGGGGTTTGGACGCAGGGGGTTGATGCAATTCGACATATGCTAAGTTAAGTGTTTAGTGTAATTCTTATAAGTTCATGCCAAACACATTTAACTCCATGTTACTATGATGTTAATTCTATATACATTTTCTTGCTTATTTAATCTTATTTTCTTATTTTACCATCACTCCTCTATCAACTAATGGACAAGGAGTGAACTACATGCTAACGATTATGAGTATCCTATTACATGGTATGTATTTTTTAATGTAATCCTTATATTTTCATGCAATTCAAATTTAATCTATTTTCTTTTTCTTCTTTTTTAGGGTGAGGGAATGGATGGATTTGAAAGGGTTTAGTGTTGCTATGAACCTTCTCTGTCACTTAAGCTTTGTTATGGTCTTATAAGACATTGTTTAGATAAGTTTTTTCTTAGGTAGAAATAATGTCAAACAAGGGTAAGATAAACTTGGCTGTTTGTTAAATGTTGCATTTTGAGACCGAAGATAATAAGCTTCGTTTGTAGTTAAATGTCATAATTTGGTTGCTCTCCACCAACGACTATACTGTTGGGGTTATGCCTTCAAAGTATGTGTATTGACATTTTAATATGAAATTTAATGGAATTTCATTTTTCTTATAATTGTTCTTTTATATTATTGTTGAAAATTTTATATAAATATCTAAAAATTCCATATTTATTAATGAGACTATGATCTTGTATTAGTACAAGAGGACTAAGATCATAGATAATGAATAAAAATGTCAGCAACATATTAAAGCATGAAATCTTTAATGAATGGTTGCTAGTACGGTTCCCTAAGCATTATAAATGCATGCGATTTAGATCTGAATCATTGATGTGGATAGACATCATAGTGAATGTACTTTATATAATAAGATTATATATGATAGGACCTATGTGAATTAATATATTTATTAATGTACCGTTTATCATAAAGATCTAATACACATCAATCTGATGATCATATGTAGATCAGTCTAAATCTTGAGTAGTCATGAAATCCTATCCATGTCTACTAGATCTTTTGATTCACTCGTTAAGGTTTGTTTGTAAAACAACTAATAACTTCTATTTTAAAGATTCGGTGATATAGATGATTGGGAACATGATCTTACATGATTTGAAATCTAAACTTTCCTAATGGATCGTATATTAGTTTTCTGAAGTGTTAATTCTGAAACTGAATGGTTATTAAGTTCAAATTTATAATACGATTATAAGTTAGTCATTCACTAGTAAATTAATGGTACTTAAGGATCAAGAGGTAATTAGAAGGGTAAAATGATAATTTTGACCAGTTCTAATTTATGAACTAATAATTGGAGGACAAAACTATGTGAAATGATTATATCAATGGACCGCACGAGAATACTCTGTAAATACATTCTATAATCTCAAGGAGTGCAATCCATATTTATAGTGGAGTAATAATAGAATTAATAAATAAGATTATTTAATTCACGAGTTTACTTAAAAAATCAGGTTTATTGGAGCTTAAGTTTAAAGATTTATGGTCTCCAAGTCGCCTCTGTACTACGCAGTTTAGAGTGTGAATACTTCTAAACATGAGAAAATGACTGATTTGCGAAATGAATTTTTATTCTGGGACAAGTACGTAATTATAAGATAATTATGTGTGATTAATTAATTGAATTATTTATATATAAACTTCAGAATTTACACACACATAAACGCGCGCACCCACACGCGCACACACACACACACACACACACACACACACACACACACACACACACATATATATGGATAATTAAATATGTTAATTTTGAATGAACTGATATCTAGATATTTATCTGATTTAAATAAATATTTAATTTATAGTAATTGCCAAATCACAATCGTTGATTGAGAATCAAAGATTAACATGAACTATTGTAGCGCCACATAGCATCGCGGTAATGGGGGTGCAATATTGTAGTGTCACAAGGCACTGCAGTAGTGCCGTGAGGTAATGTGATAGCTCACTGTAACTGTAGTGCCGTGTGGCGCTGCAGTTGTTCACAAATTGTAGTGGGTCCCACAATAATGGTAATTTTGAATTTTATTATTTTGTTTATCCCTAAAATATGATATGTCATTATCTAGAAAATATATAGATATTATTCTAACGGCCTCAGTGTTGGTTGCATCAGTTGAGAACTGTTGGTTTAGTGTGAAGAGCACAGTTGCTATCAGAGTGATATTTAACTGTGATTAAAAGTTAATAAAAAAACTCTGAAGGAATAATCATCGTATTCTTTCACTAAATTAATCATTTTCAATAAATATCTAGATCTCACGTGTTAAATATATCTAGAGATAGAAAAAGTGTCTTTGACTATTCTACGTGCCCACACAAATCCTAGTGCATTGATGATTGACTTAGAAGACCTTGGTGTGAATCTCGAAGTCTGTTGTTCATGGGAACGCAAGATTGTTGGTTTGCGAGGACGCTTGATATAGACTACAAGAGGTATATGATTCCTATCCATGTATGTCTTAGATTTAATATACAAATATATAATGGATCCTGATTGAAAAGAGTTTCCAATAAAAGTTTTTATTTTAGAAACCGTTGCATTGCACTTGTTTTCATTTTATCGAAAAAATATACGATTCATTTTAATAAATTTTTAAAAGCCACCACGCCTTTGCCACACATGCGCCGCACTTTCCAACAATTGGTATCATAACGCTCTTTATATATTTATGTATTAAATATTGTGTGGGTTTTCTTGCATTATTTGTAATATATTTGATATGTATGAATGAGTGGAGGGTTATATTTTTTTTAATGTATGGTTAAATAATCGATCGTTAATTGTATGATGATTATTGGGTTATGTTTTGTTCTTTAATTTTTCCTTTGATCTTGTGTAAAGACATTTTGGGATGTAAGAATTTTTGTAATTTTATTAAGATTATTATATTATAATTATTCCGATCATGAGAAGACGAAGAACACACGAGATGAACAAGGAGAAAAAGAAAAAATAGGAATTTTTAGGGAATTTCGGCACCGACACGGAAATATGATTTCTTGCGTGGCGCCGTCGGTATTCCAGTGGTGATAACGCCGCCAGAAAAATCAGCTCTAACGGCGAGCTATTTTGGAAATATGCAATCTCGAAGTCATCTTTCTAATTTTATTTCTTTATTTCAATGGTTGTAATTTAGAAATACTCAATAGTCACTCAGTTCATTATTATTTTATTTAATTATTAAATAAATATTTATTGATATAATTGATAACATGACCATGCATTTGTCGATCGCATGTCATACATGAAACTCCACACAATTTTATTTCATCATGCATCTCATCAGTAAAAACATGATTTATTAGGATTATCCTGATGTGTTTATATGAATTATTTTGAGAAATCAATTGCATGTAAGCTACTATGTTTTAATTCGTTAAAACTTGGTTATCACACCACTCTAAAGGCTACTGTAACATTTACGATAACCACTTTATTAAAAGAGTTTTATTAAAGTTTGATGAATGTAATTTATTAGTTAATCTAAGTTCACCTAATTATGACTTAGGCTCTTTAGAACGTTAAATGAACTTAGACCAATGAGATTTGATTAACTGTTAATTTAACATTCATAGCGTTATTATTTTAACTAGTAATTAATTTGGAATTAATTGATTAATTAAAATAGAAATACATTATCTTAAATTAGTAAGTGGGAGAAAATTGACATGTCAATGTAGCCTATGTTCTCTATTTAGCACAACATCGTGAGGTACAGTGAGGGCCTCGAAATGGCTTTGTATTTATCTCCCTAAGAAAGGTTTCGAGATGTATCAATATCAAGGTTGGACTTCTTGAGAAGGTAGGACTAAGTGATGTAGTTTAGTTTTGACTGACCCTAAGGAGGCATATTCTAAATCAAGTCATGGAAGCTAAAATAATGGGTTACACTCACAAAGTCACAATTAAGCTTTAATGTGGATAATTATGACTTGACAGAATAAGCGATACCTTATTGTTAAAAGAGAAAATATGAGATATTTTAAGTTTTAATTTATAAGAATAAGAATGTTAGACAATCTAAGATTAATCTGAACGACCCTAAGGCGACACATTAATTGTTAGGTTGTTTTATCATGGATTAGTAAATGATACATTTATGTGTTTAATATGTTACATTCATGCATCACATTTACTTTACAAATTCTGGATATTTATTTCAATTATATTGAATTTTTTATGTTTTATTTTTCAGCTATTATTATGTCTACCATGGGTAACCCTATTACACTTTACTTGCACTTGAGAAATTGAGCGGTGATAATTCCATAAGATGGAAATCCAACTCGAACATTTTGCTAATTTATTAGAATAATGAATTTATTCTTTTTGAAGAAAGTTCTGAAAGGCATGCAGTCAATACTTAGATTATTGACACAGGGGCTACCATTGGGGGCAACGTAAATGTTACCAAGAAAAACCCTTCTCCTTATGTTGTTAGTAATAACAAAAGAAAGAAGAAGAATGGTAAGGACAAAAGCATGGCGCTTTGAAAGAACTAAATGTTGGAACTCTTCCAATCCTGTTTAGAGGGTAAAATGACCAAGAGACTTTTCACAGGAAATGGCCAAAAAACCAAAGAACCACTTGAGCTAGTGAATTAATGGTATTTAAGGATCAATAGATAATTAGAAGGGTAAAACGATAATTTTGACCATCTCTCATTTATGAACTAATAATTGGATGACATAATTACATGAAGTGATTATATCAATGGATTACACAATAATACTCTGTAAATATATTATGTAATTACTAAGAGTGCAATTCCATATTTATAGTGGAATAATAATTGAATTAATAAATAAGATTATTTAATTAAAAAGTTTAATTAATAAGCTGGTTTATTGGAGCTTAGAATTGTGGGGTTATGGTCCATAAGTCAACTCTGTACTACACAATCTAAGGTATGAATATTTCAGGACATTAGAAAATGATTAACTTGCAATAGGAATTAAATTTTGGGGTCAAATATATAATTATGAGATAATTATATATAATTAATTAATTAATTAAATTATTTAAGTAATTTTTAGAAATTACAGTTAAATAATTTTATCGATTAATTTTGTGTTGATCGATAAGTGAGACATAATATTTTATTTATGAATTTAAATAATATTAAATCATTATGAGATAATGATTTTATTTACTTTATCTAATTTGTTAATTAACAGATGAGATAATTGATTAAAAATTTAGATAAGTTAATTTTGAGTTAACTGATATCTTCATATTTTTTTGATTAAAATAAATAATAAATTTAAAAAATTGTCATGTGACATATTAGACTACCATATGTCAATCATTGATTTTGAATCAGAGATTGACATGGACTATTGTAGTGCCACGTGGCACACTATAGTGCCTTACGACACTACAATGGTGTTGCGAGTCATTAGTGTCGTGAAGCATTGTGGCTCTTCATGGCACACTGCAGTGTTGTGTGGCACTATAGTGTTGCTCAATTGCAGTGAGTCTCACTGTAATGATATATTTATAATTAATTTATTAATTTGTGTAAATCCCTAAAAATCTGATGAGTCTTGACCTAGAAGATATATATTGATATTATTCTATTGACATCACTGCTGCAACTGTAATCAATGTGTAATTGTGTGATTAAAGGTTAATAAATAAACTCTGTGAGTTTCTTAATTCTCTCAAAGTTTAGTCTGAGAATAGTCATTCTCTAAAAGTTTTGATCTCATGTGTTGAGTACATTTAGAGATAGAAAAATGCTTTTGATTTATTCTACATGCCCACACACGTTCTAGTGTGTTTGAGGATTGGCTTGAAAGATCTTGCAGTCTGTTGTTCGTGAGATTATAAGTTTATTGTTTGCAAGGATGCTTGATAGACTACAAGAGCTATAATTCATATTTTTACATGTCTTAGATTTAATGTATAGATAAATAATAGATCTGATCCGAAAAAAATATTTTTCAGTTAAAAAATTTTCATTTTTGAGATCTACGACGATGCGATCGTTTATCATTTTATAAATTTATTTTAAAAAAATACTATAACGTCTTCCGTCGCGCATAGCCACGGATTCTAACAATATTGTGTTCATGAAATAAGTTCATCAACAGTGAGCACATCCACTCACAATAAACAGTGGTAGTAAGGAATCGCGCATGCTAATAAATCCATATTTTGTAACGGGAGTGTGACTCCAATCATAGTATTTAAAACATCTTTATGTGCCTATTACGATGATTGTAAATTTTACCACTTGAGAGAAATGATACACTAACACGGATGATGATCTTCTGCTATTGAAAAAATTGTTCATTCTGATCTAAAAGGTAGAGGGCAGTTCGACCAAATCAATCCGATCATTATGATCTAATCATTAGATCGTTGTAGGGGGTTTTCATGCCAATTTGCAAAATGAAAATTCATCAAAATTCTGTGAATCTTACGAGACGGATTTCCCTTCATCTGATTCGGTGATTTCCATTCAAACTCAAAACACAATTCACAAAAATTACTCTGATAAAAACTGATGTCTTAATTATAAGAACATCATCTTTAGTTTAAATAATTATACAGAGTTCTAGTGATTTAGTGTAAAAGGTCAAAAATATTATTATCCAATTGATATATCATTTTTTCTTTATCTAACCATTTTGAATTTGACCGGTTGAAACGAAAAATGATATTTACATAGTCTTAAATACTAATATACATAAGTTATTATTAATAAGACGATAAAACTTTGTATATGTCTCATAATAATGACTTATCTGTTGAATAAACATTAAATGTTATTTTTTAGTGGGTTTTTTCAATTAGAAGTTACAATTTAGAAGTTAGTGGAAACATAAAAGGGCAAGAGTCTTTGTAGATGAAAGGTTTGTAGATGAAATGCCAAGGGGTGATAGATTTAATTATTTTTCAGTTTTTTTTTTTGGAAAGAGTAAAGTCTATATAAAGGCCTTGTTGATTTCATTTGAAAACATAACTTAGAGGAATACAAAAGTTAAATATTTCAAGTGAGTTTTTAGTTTACAAATTGGTGAGTTTTTATTTTAAAAATTGGTATCAAAGCCAAATGGCGAATGTGACGGGTCAAATGCCGCTACCACGACTAACGAAAGCGAACTACGAGAACTGGAGCATTCAAATGAAAGCTCTTCTCGGCTCTCAAGATGCATGGGAGGTGGTCGAAGAAGGTTTCGAAGAACCAACAAATACCACGGGATATACGGCGGCTCAAAACAAGGCGTTGAAAGAGGCGCGAGCGAAGGATAAGACGGCGTTATACATGTTGTTCTGAGCTGTTGATGAGTCGGGCTTTGAGAAGATTGCCGGTGCAACTACTTCAAAAGAAGCGTGGGACATTTTAGCAAAAGTGTTCAAAGGAGCCGACCGAGTCAAGTAAGTGCGTCTCCAAACTCTTCGTGGCGAGTTGGAGAGCATGAAGATGAAGGAGTCGGAAAGTGTATCTGACTACATCACGCGTGTACAAGCCGTGGTGAACCAACTCATTCGTAATGCCGAAGCGTTAACCAATGCGCGAGTTGTGGAAAAGATTTTGAGATCATTAACCGACAATTTTGAGAATGTTGTGTGCGCAATAGAAGAATCAAAGGACCTTGCGACGCTCACAGTCGACAAGCTTGTCGGTTCTCTCGAGGTACACGAACAACGTAAGAAGAAAAAAAAGGAGGAGTGGCCGTGGAAGTCGTGAAAATGGTAGCGGTGGTCAAGGCAGCAGTCATGAGAGGTAGGAGAAGGGACAGTCGAGCCAACCAAATTGGCGTGGAAGAGGACGCGGTCGAGGAAGAGGCGGCCGATCGAACTATTCCAACATCGAGTGCTACAAGTGTTACAAGTATGGTCACTATGCGAAGGATTGCAACTCCGACAAATGTTATAATTGTGGTAACGTGGGGCATTTTGTAAAAGATTGTCGAGCCGATAAAAAGGTGGAAGAAACAACCAACCTAGTCTTGGAAGACGAAAATGAAGGCCTTCTCTTGATGGCTCAAAATGAAGTCAACATCAACAATGACACTTTGTGGTACCTCGACTCGGGGGCAAGCAACCATATGTGCGGTCACGAGTACCTATTCAAAGAGATGCAAAAGATTGAAGATGGTCATGTGTCATTTGGAGATGCATCAAAGGTGGAGGTCAAAGGTCGAGGTACGATTTGTTACTTACAAAAGGATGGCTTAATAGGGTCAATCCAAGATGTTTATTACGTACCAGACCTCAAGACCAACATTTTGAGTATGGGGAAACTCACGGAGAAAGGTTACTCGATACTTTTAAAAGACCGAGTACTACACTTGAAGGACAAGTAAGGGTGTTTGGTTGCTCTAGTCGAGATGGGAAGAAATCGGATGTATAAACTGAATTTGAGAAGCGTGTGAGAAAAATGTTTGCGAGTCAACGTAAAAGACAAGGCGTCGCTGTGGCATCTCTGCTTTGGTCACCTACATCAAGGTGGTCTAAAAGAGTTAGCAAAGAAGAACATGGTGCACGGGCTGCTGGACATGGACTATGAGGGCAAATTTTGTGAAGAATGTGTGCTTGGCAAGCAAGCGAGAACTTCGCCCCTGAATCTTTCGAGTTGATTCATACTGGCATATGTGGACCAATCGCCCCTGAATCTTTCAGTGGTAAAAGGTACTTCACTACCTTTATCGATGATTTCTCACGGAAAATTTGGGTTTATTTTCTGAAAGAAAAATCCGAGGCATTCGAGGTGTTCAAAAGGTTCAAAGTGATGGTGGAGAAGGCAACTGGTAGACACATCAAAGCCGTACGATCCGATAGAGGTGGCGAGTATACTTCGACATCTTTCATGGAGTATTGCGAGGAGCAAGGCATAAGGAGATTTCTAACCGCACCATACTCTCCTCAACAAAACGGTATGGCCGAGAGGAAGAACCGGACTATTCTCGACATGGTTCGATCAATGCTCAAGAGCAAGAAGATGCCGAAGGAATTATGGGCAGAAGCTGTGCAATGTGCCATCTATGTACAAAATCGATGTCCACATGTGAAGTTAGATGATCAAACACCACAAGAGGCATGGAGCGGACATAAGCCGATAGTTTCTCATCTCAAAGTGTTCGGTAGTGTGGCTTATGCACACGTACCGGATCAACGAAGAATGAAGCTCGAAGATAAAAGCAAAAGGTATATTTTTATTGGGTATGATGAGAAGACAAAAGGGTACGAGCTACTCGACCCGATAAGCAAGAAGGTGATGGTGAGTCGTGATGTGCGAGTAAATGAAGCAAGCGAGTGGGACTGGAACAAGTCGACGGAGGTTATCATCGAAGTTGGAGAATCATCAGTCGTTGCACCAACAAGTATACCAACAAACTCTGAAACTACCGATGATGAAGATGAACCATAACAACCAAAAATACGAAGTTTGCAAGATTTGTATGATGCGACAAATGAGGTACACCTTGTATGTCTTTTGACAGATGCTGAAAATATCAGCTTTGAAGAGGCGGTGCGAGACAAGAAGTCACAAACTACCATGAACGAGGAGATTAAGGCGATTGACCGCAACAACACATGGGAGCTAGCAGAATTACCGAAAGGCAGTCAGCCTATTGGTGTGAAGTGGGTGTTCAAGAAAAAGATGAATGCTCAAGGTGAGATAGAACAGTACAAGGCGAGACTTGTTGTGAAAGGATACAAGAAAAAGATAGGAATCGACTATGACGAGGTGTTTGCTCCTGTTGCAAGAATGGAGACAATCCGATTACTCATTTCACAAGCTGCTCAATTCAAATGGCCAATATTTCAAATGGATGTCAAGTCGGCATTCTTGAATGGTGTGCTCAAAGAAGATGTCTACATCGAACAACCACTCAGGTTCATGAAAATCGAAGAAGAGAAGAAGGTGCTAAAATTGAAGAAGGCGCTTTATGGGTTGAAGCAAGCACCGCGGGCATGGAATACACGTATCGATACATATTTCAAGGAGAACGGGTTCAAGCAATGTCCCTACGAGCATGCCCTTTACACAAAGAAGAATGGAGGTAACGTGTTATTTGTTGCTCTTTATGTCGATGACCTCATTTTTATGGGAAACAATGATGAGATGATAGAAGAGTTTAAGGGTACAATGACACGGGAATTTGAGATGACAGATTTGGGCTTGATGAAGTTTTTCCTTGGTTTGGAGGTTAGACAAGTAGAGACGGGTATTTTTGTATTACAGCAGACATATGCAAAAGAGATTTTGAAGAAATACAAGATGGGAAATTGCAACCCAGTATCAACACCAATGGAACCAGGTGCAAAACTCTCGAAGTTCGATGGAGGAGAACGTGTCGATGCGAGTAGATACCAGAGTTTAGTAGGAAGCCTTCGCTATCTCACATGCACAAGGCCGGATCTTTCATTAAGTGTCGGTATTATAAGTCGGTTCATGGAAGAGACGGTTTATTCACATTGGAAGGCGGTGAAGCGAATCCTACAGTACATCCAAGGAACGGTGTCACTCGGATTGTTCTACTCGAAAGCAGAAGATTACAAGTTGGTTGGCTACTCCGACAGCGATTGGTGCAGAGACATAGACGATCAGAAAAGTACATCGGGATATGTGTTCTTTATGGGAGATACTGCATTTACTTGGCTTTCAAAGAAGCAACCGATCGTGACACTCTCGACGTGTGGAGCTGAATATGTGGCAACATCTTGGTGTGTATGTCATGCGATATGGCTTAGAAACTTGTTGAGCAAGATGGAGCTAAAGCAACTAGCTGCAACCGTGATTCAAGTTGACAACAAATCAGCAATTGAGTTGGCAAAGAATCCAGTGAACCATGAAAGAAGCAAACACATTGACGTTCGTTTTCACTTTATCCGAGATCATGTGAAGGAAGGAAGTGTGGAATTGGTGCATGTGGCAAGTCAGGATCAAGTTGCGGATATCTTCACAAAACCGCTACCGAAAGTACTTTTCGACAAATGCAAGAAAATGATTGGCATGACGGATGGTAGAAGCATTTAAGTTTATGGGGGAGTTTTGTTGAATAAACATTAAATGTCATTTTTTAGTGGTTTTTTCAATTAAAAGTTACAATTTAGAGGTTATAATTTAGAAGTTACAATTAAGAAGTTAGTGGAAACATAAAAAGGTCAAGAGTCTTTGTAAATGAAAGGTTTGTAGATGAAAGGTCAATGGGTGATAGATTTAATTATTTTTCAGTTTTTTTTTACAAGAGTAGAGTCTATATAAATGTCTTGTTGATTTCATTTGAAAACATAACTTAGAGGAATACAAAAGTTAAATATTTCAAGTGAATTTTTAGTTTACAAATTGGTGAGTTTTTAGTTTACACTATCTAGACAGAGTGTCTTTGTAATTTTGAAACCTGAGATTCAAATATTAAGAGACAAATGACATGAGAGGTTTGTGTAACTTGACCTTACTTTTTCACGGTGACATATTGCCTTGCCGACAAGAGAATGGGAGAACCAGGTAACATTGTGTTCATAGGATTCGATTTAGGACCACAGACTTCTCTGACAATGAGGCTTCGGCGATGCTTTAAGTAATATCTACAACTACAATCTAAGATTTGTCTCCAACTCTTTTGTCTTCTTTGAAGTTTTCAGGCATAATATCATTTCTTTTTATGACAGAGAATATCATTCAATATCGGCCAAACTCTTGTAAATTTAACCCAATATTTTTCACCTCCAGGAAATTTCATAATATGAATTAAGTAAGTTGCTATTAGGCTAGTTATTTTTTAGGTCAGCTCAGCCATGTTGATTTATCTTTACACATTTCTCTCGGATATTATAGGGATAGCTGAAAAAATATAACTAAGTGAATAGAACATAATGAACATTTTAATTGGCTAATTAAGACGCTCAGATTGATTCGATTTCAGGTGAACATTTTAATTTAACCATATAACTAAGTGAATAGAACATAATGAAGATCAGGAGAAAAAACTCCTCTCCCTGTTGAAGTATTAATACCCAGTTGAGTTTCCAACTCAGAGCTTAAGTTTTAGGTGGAGGGCCCAACTAGAGGCAAAGGCGTTTGAATTTTATTTTAGTATTAGATTACTCTTCAACAGTGTTGCTACTTGTTTGGTGGTTTTAGAGATTTAACTGGCTCTGATATTGTTTGTGCTGGTAAGAAAGTTGCTGCCTCTAGTCCTATTCATGCTGAGCTTTTAGCAATTTTTGAGAGCTTAGATGTTGTTGATGCTGCTTGTTAGAGATGTATTACTGTTGAATCATATTGTGAAATTGCATCGGATCTCTTCTAATCAATGCATAATTTGTTGGAGTATGAAATCCTTATATGTAAGGACGTTAGATCCAAAATGATGGCTTAAGACGTATGCAGTATCTTATGGTAAAGAAAAACTTCAAGCATGTATTGGTCAGAGCTTGTTGGATTCTCGTGTTCAAGTCTTGCTTTGAAATATTGCCTCTCTCATTGAGATAGACAAGTTCTTTGTAAATGAAAGTTTTAGGCCTCCTTAATTGCCTAGCTAGTTTCAATGTAGTATAATGTTTGTTCAAACAAAATATGAACATAGATTTTCTCCTCCATACATATTTCTCTCTTTGCTTATCCTTAAATCACCACCCTTAATGATTATAAGAGATCCTCGAACTATTCTTCTTATGTCATGCACATGAAATTATTTCTTAATCTTTGAATTGTTGGGAATAATACTCTTTAAGCATATGATTTGTAATTATTGTTAACTAATAGATAAAGTAGTTTATCATTTTACATTTATATGTATGTGTTATTGATACTTTATAGTTATTATAAAAATTCAATAATTATTATGTGAACTTAGACATTGTCTGTAGTTAATAATTAAAGTTAGAATCTTTAATAAATCTGCCATAAAAAGTACAATTTATTTCCATTAAGAATGAAACAATGTAACCGGATTGTTAATGTAGAGACATTGTAATGGTGGTACTATATAATGAGATTATGCATTGAATGCGACACGATAAATTTAAATATCTAATCATACTGTTTGCAAACTGAGTATTCAAATTTTATAGATCTTATGATCATATATGGAATAATCTCAATCCTAGTTGATTAACAAATTCTCTATAGATTCTTCTCTTATTTGTAATTCAAAAGAGAGATAATCTTATTGAAAAAAATAGGATAGAATAAGTGTTAATTCAAAGTGATATTATCCGGAAAGAGAGAAAGATCTCGTCATATAGGAGACCATGTGGGATGTGTAGATGGACGACCACCTCACTTAGAGGGAGGTGGTCATTTATAAGGTAAGGATCTGATTGATTTTTAATTAGAACTCAAAAATATAACTTTGATATTCTCCTGAGATGAGAAATAATGATTTATATAAAAAAAGATGTTGTAGAATTTTTTTCATCTCTTAGAGATCATGCCCAAGAGAGAAACGAGGAGAATAGTTCTCTTATTCAATTCCGACTTTCTTTTGTGTCAAGATAGTAGTGAGATTTCAAAAGTGATTATGTGATCAATCCCAATCAATTTCTATAGAGGTCTATATGCTTGTCTATCTATTACAGGAGACTAAGCATGAAAGATATGAAGAATAAAAAAAATGTGATTCTTAAAGACTTGGAAGAGTTAATCACGCATGAAGAGTTCGGAGAATCGATCTCATAAATTTAAAGTTAGATAATTTATTTTATGCATTTTATTAATATATTTATACTTAAACCGATAATAAGTTTTACGGAAAATTGTTGGTAATGATACAAACATACGACAATGCTTCCGCTGGGACCACCACAATTGGTTTACGAAATAATTGCCAATGCAAAGCGTGAATTTTAACTATAAAAAACTTTAATTTTTTTATTTAAATTGGTAAATTACATTCTTTAATCATATGAATAAATACTTTGTGAAAAAGAGTAAAAGCCATTGGATTAATAAAACATAATTTTTTATCACATATTTAAAAATTGTGTTTTTATAGTAAATAATTAAAACTTTGAATTCCTAACTTATAGCAACATCTTGGGTTTTATATAATTAATATAGTCCTTTCAAAAAACATGTATACTTAATATTTATTCAAGTTTTAATCATTTAATATTCATGTAAGTTAATGGTACTAGTAGTAGCATGCGTGCGTTGCACGTGAACTAAATATAAAGTCTAATATATGAGATGTATCGTATTTTAAAACTACCATATATTATTAACACACACACATATATTCAAATATATATTAATTGGTAAATAATAAATAAATAAAAATTTACTAACTAGAACCATTTACATTATCATTTTAGATATTGTACATATAATATGTGGATAAATTATCCATAAATGTGTTTATTCATTCTCCATTTTTATAAATTATGGATTATGGATATTATGAATTATAAATAGATTGTAGATTATATAGAGTATATACGTATATTATTACTATTACAAAAAGTACTACTAATATTTCAAGGGCTAATTATCCTAGACCCCATGTGTATCATCCTGAATACCAACTAAGATTACTTCAGTAATTTTTAAAAAAATAACGTGGAAGCTAGGCTAATTTTTTTCTTTTAAAAATAATTCATGATTTGGATGTGCATGTGTGTTGTTATGTATGTGTTATTTTACTCACTGAATATATTTTTATACTCATCCTATTTTTTATTAAAATTTTCAGACGATGAGAATCATGGTGATGAATGTGGTCTGGTTAGGCGTTCTGGTACGTGACGAGAAATTGAGTTTTATTAATTAGTTGAGTAACTTATATTTTTAAAGTTGATTTTAGTTTGTTATTTACGAAAGATCTTCAAAATATTATTTAAGTTAAATGAAGTTTTTCTATGAATTTATGATCTTAAATTTTAGAAACGTGTTTTGAGATTTTATCTATTAAATGTTTTTATCATTAAATACCTCAAATCATGAATTGATTTTAAAAAAAATGACATAGCTTCCGTGATATTAAGTAAATTACTGAAGAAACCTCAGTTGTTTATCGAGGTGTTACACCATGTCCTTCTACGCTTATACCATATTGCACCCTCATATTTAAAAGTTTACATCAATGTCCTCTCACGTTTTATTTTTTTCACCTATATTTTCGTTCAAAAAATTGATAGAAATCACTATACGTAAGAAACACTTGACATTTTTAATGAGCAATGAGATAATTTAATAAACGTTGCCACGTGTTCACATGTATAAAATCAAATTCTTCTCCCCCATCAACCCAATTCTATAAGAAAACAGGCGCCAAATATTCCCTCCTCTTCGCGCGCCTGTTTCTTCACCTCCATGGGTGTACATGAAGAGAGCCAAAATTACAAAGATATAACAATGGGGACCACTTCTCTCTCTCTCTAACATAAAAATAGTCTCTCTCTAATGCTGATGGCCATTTCGAGTCTGACTCGCCCTTCTCTCCCCGTGTCTGCTTGGACTTCACCATTTTCTTTCCCTTTCTGCTTATCTCTCTCAAATATTATCTTTTTGTTGCTCTCGTCCATGGGGTTAATTAATTTAGCACTGTGGTTATAAATGCACCGTGAGGGGGGAGAAAGCTGGAGGGAATTGGTGAGGAAGATGCTCCCGCCTGGAGCTTCTCTCCTAGTTGTGGGTTAGAATTGGAGTTAATTAATTAAGCACTCTGGTTGTAACTGCACCGTGAGAGGGGAGAAAGCGGGAGGGAATTGCTGAGGAAGATGCTCCCACCAGGAGCTTCTCTCCCAGACAATGCTACTAATCTTGATCGAAGAGGAGGGAATATTTGGCCCCCATTTACTTATAGGGAAGTGGATTGGTGGGGAGAAGCCCTTGATTTTCAACGTGTGGCAATGAGTATTAAATTATCTTATTGTCCATTAAAAATGTCACTGTTTCTAACGTGCAGTGACTTTCGTCAATTTTTTGAACAGAAGTCATGGTAGGGGATATATGTGAAGAAAATAAAACATGCGGGGACATTATTATAAACTTTTAAAGGTGAGGGTGCAACATGATATGTGTTGTAACGAAAAATATGTCAACATCGACTGTCGAGAGGACCACCACGCGCTGCTCAGCGCTTCGTTCAGGTCTATAAAAATCAAGAATGATAGTGAAAGTAATAGGCAGGGCACCCAAATGGCATCAAACTATTGATTCGAAAAATATGTCAGCATTGACTGTTGAGAGGATCGTCACACGTAGCTCGGTGATTCGTCTAGGAGTCTCCAAAAATCAAGAAGGATCGAGAAAGCAGTAGGCAGGGCACTGGGGGTGCCCCACCTACTACACTCTGACGATCAAGTTAGTAGAGTTTTGTAAGAATATTAGTAGTGTGGATAATTGCTTATCATTAATTGAGGATCATTATATTTTATAATGATTTTTTTGTATCAGTCAAACGTCCTAGTTGAATGTATCTTCCACTTCGATCTGATAAAGAATGAAAATATTTAAGGAGAATATTCCTCAAATCATAATATTTTAATTATTATCTTATCATCTTTAACAACCATTAAAATTGCCTTATTGAACTATTTTGTACCTATAATATCCTTGTATGACTGATTATCATATTTTTGTTGTGTTGAGAAAATGATCTCGACTATCTTGAGTAGCCACAATCGTCGGTATGAAAGGACATTGGTCATCCTCGTGACCTCAATAGTGTAAGCATAAGTGGAGTCGTATCCATCGTCCTGGTCGTGGAGGGTGCCTTAGTCATAACGGTGACTTCGATCATGGAGGAGTCCTTGATTTGGACTTAATGTGGGCCCTCCCCTAGAATGGGAGTATTGGGCCTTGCACAAAAATATTACTGAGTAGGCCTTAGCCCGGGTGCTTTTCTCCCCTATAGCTTACCCCCGCTTCTTGAGTCTGGAGCATAGCGACAGAGTCAGAAAGTATGTTCTAGAGGAGCCATGAGTTTTTACTCAAGACTCTGACTATGCACTTAATCGAGTGTCAAGCATTTGCGTTGGGGTCGCCAAGCAATGAAGTTTGTGTCCATATATCTAGGTATTTGATGTATATTTTGTTGAAATTATGTTCATAAAGTATGGTATAATAACTATTTATAAGTAAACGGTTATTTCTTTGACATTTATGTATTACTGAATTTTACGAGTAAAGACCGAGCAGTCTTCCAAACAAACTCTTCTGAGATAGTTCAGAATGTTATTCGCAGTCTTAGGATTGACTGGGCAATCGAATCTAATTATGGTTGTTAGGTTAAACTAAATGATGTCAGTCTCGTGCATAGGAATTGAGATTCTAACGGTTGATCTAGACATGTTATGTAACATGTTGAATAGACTAGTAAGCAATTAGTTTAGAGCAAAGTCGGCTGTTGGGACCATGATTCAATTATGTTGGAGTTATGTGATTCACAGATATAAAATTCATGGTAAAATTGTAAAAGTAACAATATCACCTTATACTTTATTGATAAGTGCGTGAATAAATAACCGGGTTTGGTACTCGATAACATGAATTATTGAATAAGACATGGTGATATGTATGAGACATTTCACTGATACGCTTTTCTTATTCACAATCAATAAAGGAGTTAAGAAAATAATAACTAGAGGGGTAAAATGATAATTTTACATCATGCTCTTGTTTCTGATATTTACGAAGGGTAATATCATAAAATATTTAATGGATCATGAATTGTAGCGTGCATGAATCAAGAGCTCTATCGACATTGAATCTATAGTGGAGTCGTACGATATGGGGATTAAATAGGTCGAGAATTTACGGAGATAAATTAGCTGAGTATTTGAATCTCATAGTTTTATTCATGTGGATTCATTCAGTCACAGAAGAGACTCATAAGGACAGGAATGAGAAACAACATTAGTTGAACCAAAAATGTATTTTGGACCAAGGCACACTACCTGAGCCCCAGATGAGATGGGTGTCATCATTAAATTTGTAAATAGCAAAATGAATGTTCAAATTAATCGTTTTGTTATTTTCTAATTTGAATAATTAGTAAATAAAAGAAATTAATTAATTGATGGGGATCAATTTATTTATCAATTTGAACTGATAAAATCTGATAAAAACATATTTCTTCCATGATATTACGACCAACAACGATAGCTCATCTCATCTAGGGACAATGCCCGAGCTACCTCCTATCGCATCGAGACTTTCTCGTTTAGTTAACGCTTCTCAAGATGTCACTACATTTAACTCAACCAATCACTAATGGTTTTGGTCACCTTAGCCCTATTGGCTAGCTCCCATGAGAGATTCGAATGTGTTTCGGTCTAAGTATTTAACCAACGCATCAGCTCTAAATGTTGCTATGAACTAACAGTGCGTCTAGGGACGGTTCCGCCTTACCACTTCCTTTATAAGTTTTAGTTTCTCAAGTAACTCAATAACTCAAAATGACACGATTTTCAAGTTTCTCCCACTAAATAGAGGACCGCTAGGGCAACTCTAAACCATTCCTCGTGCCACAATCAAGTTTACGTTAGGGATCTTGGGAATATTTCAACGTAAACGACCCTCCCATGATGTTTTTTTAAATTAGATTTTTCTTTGCTTTTTCAAAAATAATAACTCTTTATAAATTTGAAAAGCACGTTTATAAAAATGATAAATATTTATAAAATTTAAATCATAATTTAAAATTTATAACTTTTTTAAAATTCACATTGTATTTTAAATTATAACTCATTATAAGTTTAAACTACAATTATGCATGTACATGCTACATGAAAATTTGATATTGGTATATCCATATTTCTATATGACATGTTTTATGAGGATACGAGATTGATAATAAATCATATATTCAAAATTAACCTCTTTATGGCTCATTTTTAACTACAACTCATAAAAACAATAATAATTAAATTACAATAATTTAAATGCTAGTATTCATGGCATCTGTATTATCTCCATCATAATCTTCAAGCTTTGGCCAAATACTTTTAATTAGGAAAAATTATTTTCTTAATTAAATGATCTTATTAAATATCCTTTTTAAATTACTTGAATTCTATCAGTAAAAAAATTTAATGACTTATCAAAGTCGGATCAAACCCAATCAATTAACCAAATTTTAATTTACAAAAATATAAAATTGATATCTATCTTTTTAAAATTCAAAATTCAAAATTTAAACGATAAAATATATGATTGGGGTTTTCGTGAATCATCACGGTATCAGTATATCTGAGCCTCGTACCCTGGCAATCACAAGGATTGCCGCCGCCGTGGCCGCGGGACAATACCACAGTCGTCGTTGGCTGCCCGACCGCCACTGCCGGCAGTGGACACGGACAGCGCAGTGGCGAACATCGGACGGCGTGTGGCGCGGCATGTGATGGCAGATGACGTGTGGAGCGGCACGTGATGGCAAATGGCGTGTGGCGCGGCACGTGATGGCGAACATGGGGTACATACGGCATCTTGGGATTCGTGCGACAATACGATCGGAACGCATTCGTGATAGATTTACATGAAATTTAACGATACAACTTCTGCAAAATTAAATTACATAAAATCATATGCCACAATTTTGGCATACATCAATTCTAAAACTGAAAAATAATATCTAAAGTCAATCGATCTGGATCCAATCATAAAATACATTCAAACATGCTTTGAATCTACCATACAAAAATTATATAACAATATCATCATAGTCATCCATGTATACGTTTAAATATAGAATATGCATATTCAAAAACCATAGGCTCCGATACCAGTTTTTGGATCGAGTTTTAGATTTTGAAGAAAAATCGATGAACCATGACAAGTTCATGGGAAAAATTTCAAAATATTTTCATACAAATTTTTAATCCAATCAAACATAAAATCAATCTATGAACACGCATAATCATATAAACATATCGAAAAGAGATAGAAATAATTTATACATTATCAATTAATGGAGAGTTTCGTATTTGGCAGGATCCAATTCTATCTTGCGTTCTTCGTTCTTCGTAGAACTAGTAATTGATCTTTGCACCAATAACCACCCGTTAGAATCATTAAGTAGATCTCTCAAGGATATCGATAGAAATTGAGTGTGGGCTCTCAAAACAACTGTGGAAGAGAAAACAAAACTTTTCTCTTCTCCTTAAGGTTTCGGTGTAGAGAGGAGGGATGAAGACCTTTTCTGCTCTGCTTAACACACTTCGAGATGCAACCCTAATGCAATCCCTTTTATATTTGATCATGAAATTTACCCATATACCACTATATGTTAAAAATCAAAATTCTCCTCCACTTTGACCTGCATATGCAATTTTTACATCTCTCCTAGAGTCAAAATAAATTTATGTAAGTATTTGCATCATGCATCATACTTTCCTAAATGATTAAGTATTTACTTACACCACTTTATTCATTCTTTTCAGTAATCATATCATTATCCCCACTCTAAAAAATCTTGAATGCAAACAAACTCACGGGTGAAAATTACGTGGATTGAAAATGGAATCTTGATATTGTGCTGACGGTAGAAAAATACAAGTTCGTGCTCGCCACCCCTTGTCCGCTTGAGCCTATTGTTGAATCGACTCAAAAGGAAAAGGATGTCTATGCTTCTTGACTGTGTTCTGATGAGATCTTCAAGTGTTACATCTTGCCATTAGTTAGCAATGTGTTTCAACAACATTATCAGAACATGGAGACCATCGGTGATATGATGTTGAACATCACCGAAATGTTCGGGGATCAAGGTCATCAAGCCAAACAGGAATAATGTGTCCTCTTCAACCATCGAAGCACTTATTTGTTTAAAAGATTGGGACCTAGCCAGCAAACAAATGCAAGCGCAAAAAGCATTAGAATAAAATGGTACAGTTGATAATTGGAGCATTGAATATGAAAATTATAGTTCTCCCGAAGAGTGATTATCGTTAATTGTATTTTGATTATCAATTGTAAATTTTTTTATAGTTAAAAAATTACAAACGATAGACGGATAAGTATGTGTCAACCTAGTTGGGATATGTTTAATTCGTAGTGATATAAATATTTCTCAACATTTTTAATGCAGAATAAATTTTCATTATTATTTATGTTTACTTTCATTACCATTTAGTTCATTTTCTAAATCACAGAATAAATTTGTTTGGTAGCTTGTACTGTACAGCACTAAAAGTAGGACAATACTATTTTAGTACTGTCCGACGTTTGACAAAAATATAGAGTCCGTACTAGTTAATACGGTGTGACTCTTTAGTCCCACCCACATGGTATAATTTAGTCTCCTCCTTTTAGGAGGGACTAGACTGGACTAAGAAAAATAAAATTATTTTTTAATTTATATCTTAAAATGATTTTTTTTATTAAAATGATTTTTTTTAATTTATATCTTACATGAACTCACTCACTAATAAAAATAATTTTTAAATTTTGAAAGGTGTAAAATTAATTACTTATGACTTAATTTTACCAATTTTTAAAGTCATTTACTATTTTTTTCTTCCTTTTTTCTGGATTTTTTTAAGTCTATCAATTATATGAGTGGTTCAGTAATCATTTATATATTTTAAATGACTTATTTTGTGCATTAAATTTTTTTTCTAATTTCAATATTTATAACTATAAATTATCACTATCTTAAAGTTTACGAGTATAATTGAATTTACATTTTTAGTCAAAAAATAGGAAATTTATGGTGATAGCGTGAATTAAATAATTTATTTTATAGTTAAAAATGTAAAATAACATATTAATGAATTTCAAATAGACTTTTGCAGATCAAATCATGACAAACAGTTTTATAATCTAGTACTATAACGTGTCCAACATTGTATAGTTGTTACAGTTTTTTAATTAATACAGAACCAAACACTAGACATTGTTATTTAATCCAGTATAGTACAGTTCGACAGATTTAGTACAGTATTATTCAGTATTATCTTGACTGCCAAACGAATCCTTCGTGTGCTTCAACTAATGACTCGTGATATATTAATAGTGTCAGTTTCAACGGTCACATCAGAATCAACTTTTAGTGCCGATTGATGATTATTAGCCGACACAACGAAAATAGTGCCGGAGCGATTTGATAGTCTTTTCATGGGGTGAAAAATCCTCAAACTAACTTTTTAAATGTTGGCCTGATTTTCTGAATTGAATTTTCAAACGGTCCATTTTTCCAAAAACCTTAGGATGTTTACCTAAAACCAAAAAAAAATAAAAAAATCCTATGCTCTTCGTCCC